>OU896718.1:18078391-18400931 GCA_918026855.4 Phaedon cochleariae | reverse complement strand
ACACTGTATCTCTGTTTTTCATCATTCCACATGGATACTTCTAGAGCATATCAGTTCGCAACGATCATATGAGACGAAATCGAAACGGGAATAACGCACACAACAGGCAGAACATGAAAATTCGACTTCGACTATGTTCACACTGTAACTTTGCATTCTAGCATCTGACATGCCTACAGTTATAGCAGATACGATCGCACTGACCATATAGGACGACTTTGAAGGACATGTAACGAGAACAATGAGCAAGTGAAGATTCTTCGACAACATCAGTAGGCACACTGTATCTCTGTATTCAATCATCTCACATGGATACCTCTGGAGAATATTAGTTCGCGACGATCATATTAGACGACATCGAACCGGATATAACGCAAACAACAGGCAAAACAAGGAACTCAGACTCCGACTATGTTTACACTGTAACTCCGCATTCAAGCATCTGACATGCCTACAGCTATAGCAGATACGATCGCACTGATCATAAAACACGACTTCGAAGGACATATAACAAGAACAATAGGCAAGTGAAGATACCTAGACACATCAGTCTGCACACTGTATCTCTGTATTCTATCATCCCACATGGATACCTCTGGAACATATCAGTTCGCAACGATCGTATGAGACGATATCGAAACGGGTATAACGCACACAACAAGTAGAACAAGAAACTTTGACTTCGACTATGTTTACACTGTAACTTTGTATTCTAGCATCTGACATGCCTTCAGTTATAGCAGATACGATCACACTGACCATATAGGACGACTTCGAAGGACATATAACGAGAACGATACCTCTGGAGCATATCAATTCGCAACGATCATATGAGACAACATCGAAACGGGTATAACGCACAGAACAGGCAGAGCAAGAAACTTCGACTTCGACTATGTTTACACTGTAACTCTGATCCTCGCATCTAATACGCCTATTCAAGAAGCATATATGACAGCTCATTATGTGCGAGTGGAATACTATACTCTTTCATATTCACCAAACAAGAGTCGGTAAACCGGCGTGTTCGCCAAAACTTCAACTTATCAATCTTGATGATAAGTCGGTTATTCATCTCATAGTTTGACATTGTCAAGTGTTTCCTAGATCGGAATAAAGCAGACAACAGAAAGAACAAGAAACTCCGACGCTGACTATGTTTACACTGTGGCTCGGAATTCAAGTATCTGACATGCCTGCAGTTGAAACAGATACGATCGCACTGACCATATAGGATGAGTTAAAAGGACATATAACGAGATTGAAAGGCAAGTGAAGATACTTCGACTACATCAGTCTGCTCACCGTATCTATGTTTTCTGACATCTCACATGGATACCTCTGGAGCATATCAGTACGCAACGATCATATGAGACGACAGCAAAACGGGTATAACGCACACAACAGGCAGACCATGACACTTCGACTTCGACTATGTTCACACTGTTACTTCGCATTCTAGCATCTGACATGCCTACAGGTATAGCAGATATGATCGCACTGACCATAAAAAAACTACTTCGACGGACATATAACGAGAGCAATAGGCAAGTGAAGAAACCTCGACATCAGTCTGCACACTGTATCTCTGTATCCCTTCATCTCACAATAATACTTTCGAGGCATATCGGTTCGCAACGATCATATGAGACGACATCGATGCGGGTATATCGCACGCAACAGGCAGAACAAGAAACTCCGACTTCGACTATGTTTACACTGTAACTAAACATTCTAGAATCCGATATGCCTACAGCTATAGTATATACGATCTCACTGACCATATAAGATGACTTCGAAGGATATGTAACGAGAAGTGAAGATACCTCGACAACATCAGTCTGCACACTGCATCTCTGTATTCTATCATCTCACATGGATATTTTAGAGGCATATTAGTTCGCAACGATCATATAAGACGAAATCGAAGCGGGTATAACGCACGCAACAGACAGAACAAGAAAATTAGACTTCGACTATGTTTACACCGTAACTTCACATTCTGGAATCTGATATGCCTCCAGCTATAGTAGATACGATCGCACTGACCATATAATATTACTTCGAAGGACATATAACAGGAACAATAGGCAAGTGAAGATACCTCGACATCAGTCTGCACACTATATCTCTGTATTCTATCATCTCACATGGATACCTTTGGAGCATATCAGTTCGCAACGATCATATGAGATGACATCAAAACGGGTATAACGCACACAACAGACAGAACATGAAACTTCGACTCCGACTATGTTCACACTGTAACTTTGCATTGTGCCTACAGTTATAGCAGATACGATCGCACTGACCATATAGACGATTTTGAAGGTCATATAACGAGAACAATGAGCAAGTGAAGATTCTTCGACAACATCAGTAGGCACACTGTATCTCTGTATTCAATCATCTCACATGGATACCTCTGGGGAATATTAGTTCGCGACATCGAAGCGGATATAACGCACACAACAGGCAAATTAAGAATCTCTGACTCCGACTATGTTCACACTGTAACTCTGATTCTAGCATCTGAAATGCCTATTCAATGAGCATATATGACAGATCATTATATGCGAGTGGAATACTAGACTTTTTCATATCCACCAAAAACTTCGATTCTAATAATCAAGAGTCGGTAATCCGGCGTGTTTGCAAGAACTTCGAACTTATCAATCTTCATAATAAGTCGATTATACATCTTATAGGTAGACATTTTCAAGTGTTGACTTGATCGGAATAACGCATACATCAGAGAGAACAAGAAACTTCGACTTCGACTATGTTACTGTGGCTCTGAATCCAAGCATCTGACCTGCCAACAGTTGACACTGATACGATCGGACTGACCATATAGGACGAGTTTGCAGGACATATAACGAGATTGATAGGCAAGTGGAGATACTTCGACTACATCAATCTGCACACTGTTTCTCCGTATTCTATCATCTCACATGAATACTGTCGAAGCAAATTAGTTCGCAACGATCATATAAGACGACATCGAAGCAGGTCTAACGCACACAACAGGCAGAACAAGAAACTTCGACTATGTTTACACTGTAACTTTGCATTCTAGCATCTGACATGCCTACAGCTATAGCAGATACGATCGAACTGATCATATTGGACGACTTCGAAGGACATTTAACGAAAACAATAGGCAAGTGAGGAAATCTAGACAACATCAGTCTGCACACTTTATCTCTGTATTTTATCATCTCACATGGATACTTTCGAGGCATTTCAGTTCGCAACCATCATATGAGAGGACATCGTAGCGGTTATAACTCACGCAACAGGCAGAACAAGAAACATTGACTTCGACTATGTTTACACTGTGGCTTGGACATGCCTACAGTTAAAGCACTGACCATATAGTACGACTTCGGAGGACATATCACGAGAACAATAGTCAAGTGAAGATTCCTCGAACACATCAGTCTGCACACTGTATCTCTGAATTGAATCATCTCACATGGATACCTCTGGAGCATATCAGTTCGCAACGATCATATAAGACGACATCGAAGTTAGTATAACGCACACAATAGGCAGAACAAAAAACTTCGACTATGACTACGTTCACATCTGACATGCTTACAGTTATAGCAGATACGATCGGACTGTCCATATGAGACGACATCGAAGGACATATAACGAGAACAATAGGCAAGTGGAGATACTTCGACAAAATCAGTCGGCACACTGTATCACTGTA
Organism: Phaedon cochleariae; assembly: GCA_918026855.4. NCBI lineage: Eukaryota > Metazoa > Arthropoda > Insecta > Coleoptera > Chrysomelidae > Phaedon > Phaedon cochleariae. Next base: position 18,397,210 of record OU896718.1, on the reverse strand, counting down.
ATCTATCATCTCACATGTGTGCCTTTGGAGCATATAAGTTCGCAACGATCATAAAAGATGGCATCGAAGTGGGCATAACTCACATATCAGGAAGAACAGGAAATTTTTACTCCGAATATGTTTACACTGTGGCTCTGAATTCTAGCATCTGACAAGCATACAGTTGAAGCAGATACGATCGAAGTGAACATATAAGACGACTTCGCGGGACATGTAATGAGAACAATAGACAAGTGAAGATAGTACGACAACATCAGTCTGCACACTGTATCTCTGTATTCTATCATCTTACACGAATACATTTGGAGCATTCAAGTTCGCAACGATCATATAATACATCAAAGTGGGTATAACGCACACAACAGGCAGAACAAGAATCTTCGACTTCGAATATGTTCACACTGCAACTCTGCTTCTAGCATCTGAAATGGCTATTCGAGAAGCATACATGACAGCTCATTATATGAGAGTGGAATACTATACTTTTTCATATCCACCAAAAACTTCGATTCCAACAATCGAGAGTCGGTGAACCGGCGTGTTCGCCAAAACTTCGAACTTGTAAATCTTAATAATAAGTAGGTTATATTTTTTAAAGGTAGACATTGTCAAGTGTTGCCTAGATCTAAATAACGCATACAACAGATTGAACAAGAAACTTTGACTTCTACTTTGTTTACACTGTGGCTCTGAATCCAAGCATATGACATGCAAACAGTTGAAACTGATACGATCGCACTGACCATTTAGGACGAGTTTGAAGGACATATAACGAGATTGATAGGCAAGTGGAGATACTTCGACTACATCAGGCTGCACACTGTATCTCTGTATTCTATCATCTCACATGGATACCTTCAGAGCTTATCAGTTCGTTACGATCATATGAGACGACATCAAAACGGGTATAACGCACGCAACAGGCAGAACAAGAAACTTCCACTTCGACTATGTTCACAATGCAACTTCACATTCTTAAATTTGACATGCCTACAGCAATAGTAAATACGATCGCACTGACTATATAAAATGACTTCGAGAGACATATAACGAGAACAATAGGCGAGTGAAGATACTTCGACAACATCAATCTGCACACTGTATCTCTGTATTCTATCATCTCACATGGATACCTCTAGCGTTTATCAATTCGCAACAATCATATGAGACGACATCGGAACGGGTATAACGCACACAACAGGCAGAACATGAAAACTCGACTTCGAATATGTTTACACTGTTACTTTGCATTCTAGCATCTGACATGCCTACAGTTATAGCAGAAACAATCGAACTGATCATAAAGGACGACTTCGAAGGACATGTAACGAAATCAATAGGCGAGTGAAGATTGTTTGACATCAGAACGAGTATAACGCACATAACAGGCAGAACATGAAATTTCGACTTCGACTATGTTTACACTGTTACTTCACATTTTTGTTGGAGAGAACGCTCTGTATGGGCGATACGCATTCTGGACGAAAACAAGACGTTGTCAAGATCGTAATGTCAGAATAATATATATGTCAATAGTTCACTTGAATATTTTCTCATTAAGTCATTGTAAATATTGTTACAAGTCATATTTTTGTTACATTATAGACTGTATCATTTACTTAAGGCCAAATTTGCAATGACAATTTATCACTCCATATCGCAATATTTCACCTTGTAATTTCCCAGCACGATTATTCAACCTCTTTTGGCTGTATTCAATATAATCGGTGGTGACTAGTCAATTTGATCATCTAGTATATTTTTCTGTGCTCTCTGTTCCTCTGTGAAGCATCTGAGCAGTTCAGTTACCCTGACTACGAAATAAGTGAGTTGCTCTGGTTTCCTGGTTCCTAGAGAGGCTACCTAGCGACCATATTGCTGTTCAATTGTGTTGCTATAAATGATCCAGATCTGGTTGGAACGGTTTGTGAAAGGAGGTTTCTTATATTTGTATAGTTTGAAACAAATCCACTGTTAGTGGGATCAATTGCCCTCTTCAAGTGAAGTATATTTTGGTCTCTGGTTTCAGGACAAAATAGCCTGATTGTAGGGGATTAATTCAACCTCTTCCACCAGCCACGTACAAGCCCGCACATCAACCAAAGGTATGTCACTACTGGTATAATTGTCTTCAATAGGTCTAGGAACACTGGTTTATATTGATAATTTTTCAGGGCTTTTATTGTTGTCCTTATCCGTTGTCTAATGTTTTTGTGGGCATCAATCCCATGGTGAACTGACGGTCCCTTCGTGTGACACCTGGTTCATCGTTGTTGTATTTGGAAGCCACAGGGTGTTCGCTGTTGTTGAGCTGCTACCCTGCGGAGTCATCGTCTGGATCTACCTGTATAAATACTTAGTGAATGAGTAACCTGTCTGCAATTTGGTAAGCTCGTTCCGATTACGCTACCTACGTGAAAACTACCACCAAACTCCTGTGAAGATTTTACCACTGCACTGCAAAATCTTATATTTCACGTAACCTTCAATAATATTCAACTTACATTTAAAAATCAGGGTTTCAATACATTTGTACACCACAGTGTTCACCTCGGTATCTTTTTTTTGGCAATGAATAACATTTTAGTATTACCTTTTGGATATTTTGAACCTTACTGTTACGTAACATTGTGCATTATTAACTTGTGAATTATTAGATTTTCGCAGTTTTAGTTAATAATACAGACAACTCTTGGATCATAATTTCACCCTGCCAACCGTACTCACCCCAGTGTCCCACTGAGTTAGTCAGTGTCTAATTTCCACTACATATAATTGGGCACTTTGAACACTATTTTTGTAACTGAGAATCTTGCTCGATCCTGCAAATCTTTGGATTGAGCGTATTCAGCCTAAACCAGTGTTTGTGTAAAACACCTATTTAATTATTGAATGGTCACAAATGGCGCCCAACCATTTCAGTTGACACTAGGGTGGATATTGCTTAAGTGGATTGGTGGTAGTTGATATTTGCATTTATATCAGTTTATATATTTTCTCTCTGAAATTTGAAGATATATAGTTATTGATATTTCGGGGTGGTCCAGTTAACTAGTTGTTTTTTTGGCCGTGTCTGGATTTGATTTTAGGTTTCGTTGGATATTTTGATTTTTTTTTTCGAAGAAAGAAGTGGGTTTTGTAAAGACATAGCAAAGTGACTCAGTTCAGTTCAGTGATTTGTCATATATGGGTCATTCTTCAAAACGGGGACAAATTGACAAGGATATTCAATAAGAATGAAAAATGTGTCAAAATCATTTAATATTCATCCAGTTGTCGTATTTGAACATGATATATCTCATATTAAACAGGCCAAGAAATGGATAATTTTTTGATCGATTTATGCTGAAAAAACTAAAAACTCTTCCCATGGAGTTGACGACCTCACTCATGGAGTTGACGATTTCATCCATGTAGTCGAAAACATTAACATAAACACAAAATTTCTCTTCTGTTATTACCTAAAAATAAATAACAATCTCATTAGAGTTTTGTTTTGATCATATAAATGTTAAATATTAGTACCTTCATAAAATGAATGAAGATTCCATGGAGTTGACCAACATAAAAATGATGCAGAAAATACTACATGTGCTTTCAAAAACTCCAAATGAAAAACGGTTGAGTCGTCTAAAAATTAAAAAAAAATGGAAAATTGAGAGAAAAATGATAAATTTTCCGATTATTTGATCCGAAATACAGCTTTCATCGTAATACCTGAGGATTCGCCACTTTCTTGATTATACAATTGGAATCCACCTCAGATAGATCTTCTTCTTGAGGCCAGATGATAATCAAATTATTTTCGTTATAGGATACTCGTCTCATGAAGGTTATTTCATAAATAGCTCCATGAATAGCATTTACTTGACCAATATAATGAATCCTTTTGAGAACTACCATACCTTCACTAGCAATACCAGTCAGACGAACTAGACAAGCCCAGTCAGCACATCCTTTCGTTGTCAACCTCGAAAGATGTCGAACAGCACTTTATCAAAACCCCTTCATCCATAGAACGGCTAGGCTCTGGAATTCATTGCCTTAGGAGGTATTCCCAACAACATATGATCTCCAGAAGTTCAAAAAAGTTCCAATACCTACCTCCTATCCCTATCCTCCCTAGGAACGCACGATGTTCTTTGAACATTATAGGCATTCCCTTTCGTGCGCTCCAAGCGATAAAAAAACAGTTGGCGTCTAACCTCCTTTGATATTTTTTGCACTTCTGTTAGTTCGGCAACTTTAATTCTCGGAGATTCTCGATTTATTTTGATAGATTGACTTTTCATTCTGTAGTATTCTGTTTTGTATCGTATTGCCTTATTCCTTCTGTACATATCTCGCTCTTTTTGGACATTTTTCAGTTTTCTTACTGTCTGGGAACGTTTTCTGAGCACTCTTTTTCTTCCCGCAGCAGATCTTTCTGATGAGCCTGGAATAATCTCAGGATGTTCATTAAATAAAGCATCCAATCGTGTTGGTGTTTTTTATATATTCTGAAGATGTTTGTCTCCAGCGTTTCCTTATCTGTCTTTTCTCTCTGTCGTTTGAAACATGAAAATATGATGTGAAATAGAACGTGTGCATCGCTTTTTATCACATTCTGTTCAATTGTAATAATCATCTAAACTTGAGTATCATTGAATTTGAGCACATATGTGATGTGGAATTTCAATCGACGCAATTTTCCGAAGTGAAACAACTCCATGGACTTGTTGTTCAACTCCATGGACATCTGAAGACATGGAGTTGATGTCCATGGAGTTGGTGTTCTATAGTTAATATTCAAATATTCACACTGCTATTAAACCTGACCTCAAATTATTTCTCATGCATGTAAGACATTATAAGTTATACATTACTAGGATATTCAACGAATCTAAATGGACTCAGTCTATTTGTGATCAACGACATGGAGTTGATTGTTAATAAAAATACTCACCTTCATTTCTAACTTTGTCTCCAGAATCCCGAATAAATTGCTTAAAGTTAACACGTTTCCCTGACAATCTTCAACTAACTGCTCTTGCTTGAAATGATGACACCTTGAAACATTACCTCAGGTGACACCTATCGGTAGTTCTGAGAAAAATAACAGGCGTCCATGGAGTTGAGTTTCAAAATGGTGTCACATATTATTCATACATTTTACAATAACATTTCGGTGAAACTTCCTCTTTGCTTACACTCTCGTTATTGTTGAATCCCTTGAGAATATATTAACTGAAAAATAGTTTCATAATAGGGTTTATTTAGGGGTTTTTGATTGATTCCACTTCACCCATAGCAGCTGGTTACAGTCCATGGAGGTGAATTCAAAGGAGTTTTTGCTCATAAAAATGGAAAAATATATGATTTTTTTCGTTCTTTTTTCAGCTCATGTGAAGCACAAGTCATAAGCTATCATCTTCAATGTTTTTCAAGATTCAACCTATTTGCTATATATTTTTCACATATGAGTTACATCATATTGTCCCCGTTCTGGAGAATGACCCATATATCAATTCAATTAGGTGAATTCTGATTAGTTTTTTTTTCTGCAAACATGGATGTCAATAGGTTGCTAAGAGATGAACTCACATATGAGTAACTGGTTCGGGGATCAGACTTGGGTAATGGTACAGTGCAAGAAAAAAGATCCTTATTGAGAAAGGCTTTGCGTGCGGAGGCTGAGGGTAGTCCAAGTGACGGAACAATGAGTTTCGACTCAATGAATGAGATTGCGATATGTGGTGGTAAATTGGATGAACTACTTGGCAGCATTGATGAGTTTGATCATAATAATAGGGAAAATGAATTTCTTAAAATCAAAACGCGACTTTTACATGTTCAGGGTAGGTTAATACGGATAAATACTTCAAATTCTTCGATTTTGGCTGAGAGAAATGGCTTTCTTGGTGCAGTCGATAAACTTCAACTTTCATTAGATCGGGTGTATGCTTCAACAGTTTTTTCTGGCAAAAATACTCAGATTAGAAATACAATTTCAGACCAACCAGTGGTAACTGCTAATTCTACGCTAATTGATGAACCTATCTGTTTGTTGCCCAAAATAGTACCTAGGTCTAGCACAAGCTTCATTGATCACGTTGAGGATCTTATCCAACTTGAAGAGCCAAATACAATCAATCGTATCGCGACAGTTACTTCGGCTTCCAAATTGAACATCAATGATTCAAGACCAAACCCTACCATGAACATAATGAATAATTTGCTTTTTTCAGTTGACACCTTAGCTGAGAGGTTGGAGAATATTCCAATTGATAAAATAGAATCAAGTAATGTTTCGCCACCCATATACGATAGAGTTCGATTCCATCGTAGCTCTGACGAATTTGTAAATTCACGACCTGCTACATTAAATACATCTGTAGGTCAGTCACCTTCCTTTGATCATCATTGTATTGATTCTGAGCATACTGTCAAACCTATGAAACATGATTTTTCACACGAATTTCATTGTTCAAACATCAATACTACCTCCAAGTTTGTTGATGTGAGCCGTTGGAAATTGAGGTTCAATGGTTCAACCAGCGTTACCGATTTTATTGGGAAACTTGAGGAAGTGAGAGTATCTCGTGGTATTGTTAAAAATCAAATGTTTGACTCCGTTTCCGAACTACTAGAGGGTGATGCGTCCATTTGGTTCAGGTTTGCTAAAAATCAAATACGGCATTATGATGATTTCTTATGCCAAATCCGTGTTAGTTTTTTACCTCAAAATTATGAAGAGCGAATATGATATACCCTGAAACGTCGAACTCAAGGTTCTACGGAATCTGTTACAATTTATGTGGCTTATATGGAGAATCTGTTCGCTGAACTCCCATCTAAACCTGGCGAAGAATCTCGAGTTAATTTTATCAAAGGGAAAATGCTTCCATATATTCAGATGGCGGTGGTTGGAAAGGGTGTTTCTATTCTCTCCTCGTTGATCACTGTAGGCCGCGAAATTGAAGAGGCCAACTTGAGCGCCCAAGAGTATCGTGCTCCTCTTGTATTGCCGAAACACTCGGTAGAACCTGGTCTGGAATACCAGCGTCCTTATTCACGAGTGTCAGCTATACAAACGCAACTTGAGCATCAAACAACAAACTTGCCAGTCAACGAATCGAGTAATGCGGTGGCATCATCTTCAGCTTTCCCTAACGCTCCTAAATGTTATAATTGTGGTCAACTCGGACATATCCGCACTAGGTGTAGTCAACCAGTTAGAAAACATTGCTTCAAATGTGGTGCTCCTGGTGTCACAGTACGAACATGCGGTAGATGTTCGGAAAACGCGAGAGTGAGCCACCATTAGGTCGTGTGGTGAGCTCATGTAGTCAGTCGGCCATTCAAAATTGTACATTTTCTGCCCGTAATATTCATCCTATCATATCGTACATTATGTCCCACTGTGATGGTGACAATCGTCCCTATTTAGGAATTGAGATCTTAGGAATCAAATTCAAAGCATTGTTGGACAGTGGATGTAATCTAACTGTTCTTGATTCACATGGTTGGAATATTCTCAAGAAGTTAGGCATTAATCTGTTGCCTTCGAACATATCATCTTGTGCTGTTGCTGATAACCGAACTTGTGAAATTCTCGGTATTGTCACAGTTCAATAAAATTAGAAAATGAAATTAAAATTTTTGATCTGTTAGTTGTACCGGAACTTTCTCATTCTATTATTTTAGGAGTCGATTTTTGGATTACTATGAACATTATTCCAAATCTGATTCGCGGTTGTTGGACTTTCGATCAGAGTATTTCTCATATAAGTTCGTTAAATGCGTTTGTTTCTAAAGAAGTCCTAAGTGCTGATCAGAAAATAATTTTAGATGAAATTGTAAAAAAATATTTTGATCTACAGGGTGACAAACTCGGTTGTACCACTCTTGTTCAACACAAAATAATCACTGACTCAGAACCTATCCGACAGAGAGCTTATCGAGTATCTCCTGCAATGCAGCAGCATATCGATAATGCAGTGAAAGAAATGTTAGAGAATGATGTCATCGAACCTTCTGAATCGGCTTGGTCTAGTCCAGTGCTATTAGTGCCGAAAAAGAATGGCGAATATCGTTTTTGTGTAGATTATCGTCAATTGAATCGCGTAACTAAAGAAGATTCGTATCCTCTACCATCTATCAATTCAATTTCAGACAAACTCCGTAATGCAAAATTTCTTAGTTCAATTGATATTAGGTCTGCTTACTGGCAGGTGCCAATAGCTCCTGAATCTCGTGAGTGTACGGCGTTTACTATTCCAGGCCGGGGACTATATCAGTTTAAACGAATGCCATTTGGGCTATGTAATGCGCCCGCGACTTTTCAACGACTTTTAGATAAAATATTAGGTCCTAGACTTGAGCCACACGCGTTCGTTTATTTGGATGATGTGATAATTGTTAATAATAATTTTGAAGATCATAATAAAATAATAACGGAAGTTTTTGAAAGATTCAGGAAGGCTGGTTTGGCAATGTCACAGACTAAGTGTATGTTTTGTAGGCATGAATTGCGCTATCTAGGGTATGTCGTCGATAGTCAAGGATTGCATGTTGATCCAGAGAAGGTGTCAGCCATATTGAATATTCCACCTCCGAAAAGTGTGAACCATATCCGACGCGTTATTGGCATTGCATCCTAGTATCGCCGCTTCATTCCAAATTTTTCAACTCTTGTTGCACCGATGACTGCTCTTTTATCTAAAAATAAAAAGAGCGAAATTTTAGTACTACAGAGAGGGAGTGTCTCGCGGTGTTGTACACAATCGAAAAACTTCGTCCATATTTAGAGGGATACAAATTGACGGTTATAACTGATTATCATTCATTGGTATGGTTACATAAATTGAAAGAACCAACCGGTCGTTTGGCTCGTTGGGCAGTACGTCTTCAACAATTCAATTTCGACATTATTCATCGAAAGGGGAAAGACCATATTGTTCCCGATATTTTATCTCGCTCGGTACCCGAGGTACAGTCCGTTGGAACATGTGGAATTATACGTAAAGATTCCTGGCTCGAAAATATGATAATTAAAATTCGCGAAAATCCTCTAAAGTATCCACAATGGCGTGTAGTAGATAAAAAGCTTTATAAGTATGTTTCATGTCAATATCCGGTGCTTCGTCACCAAAACGATTTTTGGAAGGAGGTTGTTCCTAAGTATGACCGTAAAAAGATTATCAGCTCCTGTCATGATAGTACAGTAGCTTGTCATTCCGGAATTTTCAAGACATTCGAACGCATTAAAAACTTATACTATTGGCCTGAGATGCGTGCGGATGTTGCTGCATATGTAAGGAAATGTCCTGTTTGTTTAGCACAGAAACCAATTCTGAAACCTCCGTCTGGATATATGGGAAAACATCCCGAAGTTACTTTACCATGGCAAATGATTAGTGTAGATCTTTTCGGCCCACTTCCTCGATCCACTCAAGGAAATAAGTTTGTTTATGTAGTGACTGACACGTTGAGTAAATTTTCATTATTTTTTCCTCTTAGAGATGCAACTGCTGCTGTCGTTACGCGAATGACTGAAGAACATGTTTTTCTAATGTTTTCTTGTCCACAGTACCTAATATGTGATAATGGTGTACAGTTCCGTTCAAACTTGTTTCGTAATCTTCGTCAACAGTATAAAGTGAATATTCGCTATACTCCTTTATATCATGCCCAGGCAAACCCTGTAGAAAGGGTTAATCAGGTCCTCAAGACCATGATATCTTGTTACATCAATGACAATCACAAGAAATGGGATACACTACTACCTAAAGTTGGTTGCGCAATACGTACTTCAGTTCATGAGGCTACCGGCTTAACGCCGTTTTTCATAAACTTTGGTCGCGAACATTTTTCTTCCGGTGAAGATTATAATCATCCAAATATTGAAAATGATACTGAAATACCCCCGTCTAGACAAATTGTTACCCGAGAGTTCAATAAGATTTTTGCAGATGTGAAAAAGCGACTGGATCAAGCGCATACTCGCTCTAGTACTCGGTACAATTTGAGACGTCGCCCTTTATCATTCGCTGTCGGCGACAAAGTTTATCACAAAAATTATGTCCTATCTGATGCCTCTGAGAACTTCACTGCAAAATTCGCACCCAAATTCGTTGGACCGTTGATAATCAGAAAGAAATTTTCCCCAGTCGCTTATGAGCTAGTAGACTCAAATAACAAGTCTAAAGGAACATGGCATATTAAAGATTGAAAGTTTCATCCTCCAAATACCGATATTTCAGATACTGAAGATTCTGAGTAACTTTCGATTATACTCAGTTCAGATCTGCCAGTTTTTTTATTGTTAGTTTGTTTCGTGGTTAGATAAGCTGTGCATGGACGGTGTGAGAATATCTCTGTAGGAGAATTTCTCCTGGCGGTAAAAGTCCGACCGACTTTGACCATCATGACTATGGCATTTATATTTTTATATTAACTCATCTCAATCGGAAGAGATTTACAGGTAAATCTCTTGGGAGTTGAGGGGGAGTTGTTACAAGTCATATTTTTGTTACATTATAGACTGTATCATTTACTCAAGGCCAAATTTGCAATGACAATTCATCACTCCATATCGCAATATTTCACCTTGTAATTTCCCAGCACGATTATTCAACCTCTTTTGGCTGTATTCAATATAATCGGTGGTGACTAGTCAATTTGATCATCTAGTATATTTTTCCGTGCTCTCTGTTCCTCTGTGAAGCATCTGAGCAGTTCAGTTACCCTGACTACGAAATAAGTGAGTTGCTCTGGTTTCCTGGTTCCTAGAGAGGCTACCTAGCGACCATAATGTTGTTCAATTGTGTTGCTATAAATAATCCAGATCTGGTTGGAACGGTTTGTGAAAGGAGGTTTCTTATATTTGTATAGTTTGAAACAAATCCACTGTTAGTGGGATCAATTCCCCTCTTCACGTGAAGTATATTTTGGTCTCTGGTTTTAGGACAAAATACCCTGATTGTAGGGGATTAATTCAACCTCTTCCACCAGCCACGTACAAGCCCGCACATCAACCAAAGGTATGTCACTACTGGTATAATTGTCTTCAATAGGTCTAGGGACACTGGTTCATATTGATAATTTTTCAGGGCTTTTATTTTTCTCCTTATCCGTTGTCTAACGTTTTTGTGGGCATCAATCCCATGGTGAACTGACGGTCCCTACGTGTGACACCTGGTTCATCGTTGTTGTATTTGGAAGCCACAGGGTGTTCGCTGTTGTTGAGCTGCTACCCTGCGGAGTCATCGTCTGGATCTACCTGTATAAATACTTAGTGAATGAGTAATCTGTCTGCAATTTGGTGAGCTCGTTCCGATTACGCTACCTACGTGATAACTACCACCAAACTCATGTGAAGATTTTACCACTGCACTGCAAAATCTTATATTTTACGTAACCTTCAATAATATTCAACTTACATTTAAGAATCAGGTTTTCAATACATTTGTACACCACAGTGATCACCTCGGTATCTTTTTGTTTGGCAATGAATAACATTTTAGTATTACCTTTTTGATATTTTGAACCTTACTGTTACGTAACATTGTCCATTATTAACTTGTGAATTATTAGATTTTCGCAGTTTTAGTAAATGATACAGACAACTCTTGGATCATAATTTCACCATGCCAACCGTACTCACCCCAGTGTCCCACTGAGTTAGTCAGTGTCTAATTTCCACTACATATAATTGGGCACTTCAAACACTATTTTTGTAACTGAGAATCTTGCTCGATCCTGCAAATCTTTGGATTGAGGGTATTCAGCCTGAACCAGTGTTTGTGTAAAACACCTATTTAATTATTAAATGGTTACAATATATCCATTGATAAAGATTAAATTAGTTCCTCCATACTACCGTGAAGCTCTCGCTAACAGGTTATGAACCCAGGACATACCAGGTCTGAGTGATACTATATAGCCATAATCCAGATTCTAGACTAGACCCAAGTCAGTGAGTTAGTGAATTAGAATCAGAAGCGAAGTGTGTAGTGAGAAATCTTTGGAATCATGAGCATTACAGGAGTGTCAAGAATTGATACGCTCAACAAAGAAAACTACGACACATGGAAGATGCAGATGGAAGCATTATTGATAAAAAATGATGCATGGGGATACGTGAATGGAGAAATCAAAAAACCACCAATAGTAGACGGTGATGAATCGGTGAGAAGAGTTGAACTATGGATGAAGAGTGATGCAAAAGCCAAGTCTGATATCATTTTGTCTATACATCCATCAGAGTTGAAACAAATCAAAGGTTGTAGTACTTCCCGTGAAGTTTGGATGAAATTGGAGAATATCTACCAATCCAAAGGACCTGCCAGGAAGGCTACACTTCTAAACCAGTTGACACTTCAAAGAATGAAAGAAGGTAGTGATTTACGTGACCACATCAACAAATTCTTTGATGCAGTTGATAAACTGGGTGAAATGGAAGTGGATATTAATCCAGATTTGTTGTCAATTATGTTATTATACAGTTTGCCTTCAAGTATTGAAAATTTTCGGTGCGCAATCGAGTCAAGAGACATTTCACATACCCCTGATTTTCTGCGCATAAAAATTCTTGAAGAAAATGATGCTCGAAAAAATGATACCAGATGTTCAATGTAGAACGCAATGTACTCGGAGAAATTAAACCATAATTGGAATAGGAAGAATATGGTTAAACCTAGAAATTCTGCAGATACAAACAAAGCTGAAAGTTTCAAATATCGTTGTCACAGATGTCACAAAATTGGACATGAAGCATCAGAGTGTAAAAATAAAGGAAGAGAATCTCGACCTACTGCAAATAATGTTGAAAATGTTGGTTTATTGACATTGGATGCTTATCAAGTTGGTTTATCTAGTGAAGAGCTCAAATGGTGTTTGGACAGTGGCGTTACATCGCACTTGTGTAATGATGTGACTGACTTTGTGGAATTAAACGACTGTATTCGTGAAAAGCTCAATTTAGCGAATTGTACGTCAACCGAAATCTTCGGCAAAGGATCAGTATCGTTCAATGCAGATGTATTTGGTGAATTGAAAAATATCAATCTAGCTGATGTATTACATGTTCCTGATTTGCGTGTCAATCTCTTGTCAGTTGGAAGAATCACTAGAAATGGCTCCGATGTTTTATTCAAGAAGGACAATGCTCTAGTGCTGAGCCATGATGGAAGTGTGAAATCAGTTGCTGATCGAATTGGAGATCTAAATTTTGCACGAGAAGAATCTCAACAATCTCTCAGTGTCACAACTGATTCAGCATTTATTTCACATTCTCCAGAGTCAATGACTATATGGCATCGACGTATGGGCCATTTGAATAAAAGAGATCTTCTGGAAGCTGCTCGGACAGGTGCAATTCAGGGCGTTGAAATAAAAAATACCAATGAAAAACTAGATTGCGATATTTTTTATCGGGGAAAAATGACGAGATATCCTTTTCCGAAGAAATCTGAGAGAAAAACTGAGCTACTGTAAATAATACACACAGATGTGTGTGGACCCATGCGGGGTTGAATCGATTGGTAAAGCTGAGTATTTCATTGAATTTATCGATGATCATACCAGATGGTGTGAGGTACGTTTCATCAGATCAAAATGTGACGTCCTGAAAATCACGATAGATTTCGTCAACATGGTTGAAACTCAGAAAGGAAAGAAGTTGAATTGTTTACAGTCCGATAATGGTACTGAATATATCAACAAAGGATTTGATGATATGTTGAAGTCACGTGGAATTGTACGGCGTTTGACAGTACCATATAATCCTCAACAGAATGGAATTGCAGAAAGGAAGAACCGATCATTGTTGGAAACTGCACGTTGTCTGCTCATGCAATCGGGTTTGCCTACTTATCTCTGGGCAGAAGCTGTGAATACAGCGAATTAAATCCGAAATCGTTGTCCGACCAGAAACCTTCAAGGTGAAACACCCTATGAATTATGGACAGGAAATCCACCTGATAATAGTCACTTCAGGGAATTCGGCTGTAAAATTTACTGTTTGAATATGAAGCCTGGCCAGGGAAAATTCGATTCAAGGTGTGAAGAAGGAAGATTTCTAGGATATTCCGAGGAATCCAAAGCATATCGGGTATGGATTCCGGAAGAGAAGAGAGTCGAAATCACGAGAGACATAAAATTTATTGAAAATTTCAGAAATGTCGATTCAAATTTCTCTGATTTCATACCAGAACATCTATCTATGCCGGAAGATGAACGAGAGAATCCAAATCCCGATAGCTTCGATGTTGTTATAAACTCACATCCTGCTGTTGAAAAAAATGGAAATTTCAACGTGGATCAGCTGGACGAAGTTGAAGAAGGAGCAGAACGAGAAGGGGCAGAAGGAAAAGAAGCAGAAGTTGAAGACATCAATGAGACAGTGAAGTTTCCCGAAGAAACCCTAGAAGAAACCCCTGAAATGGACAGAGAAGAACCTTTTGCAGAACCACATTGTAGTCGAGGACCCGGACGACCTAGAATTATTAAAACTGGTTCCCGTGGGAGACCGACGAAAGAATACGTCATTCGACGAGGTGCAATGTATTCAGATGAGGCAGGACAGGTTTTTGCTGCGGAAGTACCGATGAAGCAAGCGATGTCTGGGGAAAATTCCGATGAGTGGTTGAAAGCAATGGCTGATGAGATCAATAACATTCTGAAAAATGACACTTGGATACTTGTAGACATTCCCGAGAACCAAAATATCATTGGAAGTCGCATGATATTGAGGGACAAGTACAAGGCTGACGGAACCCTAGAACGAAGAAAAGCACGATAAGTTGCTCAGGGATTCACGCAGCAACCATTTCCATCAGACGTTTGCACCAGTTACTCGTATAGGTTCAATACGCCTACTGAGTGCTCTAGCTGCTCGATACAAAATTTACATCCATCAGGTCGACGTCACTTGTGCCTATCTGAATGGCACTATTGATGAAGTTATATATATGCAGCCGCCTTAATAGTTTACTGATATTTTGGAAATCATCCAACAAAATATTAGTACGTATGGGGAAATAAGCAAGAAAGCATCGAACATGCTCAGAACTTTGCAAACTGGAAACAAAGTTTGT
Organism: Phaedon cochleariae; assembly: GCA_918026855.4. Taxonomy (NCBI): domain Eukaryota; kingdom Metazoa; phylum Arthropoda; class Insecta; order Coleoptera; family Chrysomelidae; genus Phaedon; species Phaedon cochleariae. The sequence continues at coordinate 18,382,130 of OU896718.1, read as the reverse complement.
CTCCTGTAACACTAGATGTTACTTTATTATTCGAGCTGGGTCGTGGGGTTGGTAATTGGTTTTTGGTTTGATAGGTCTGAAGCTGAATAAGGGCGCCACCTAGTTTTGAATTTTAATGGAAACAAAACAGGAAACAAACCATTTGACCATTACAATAGAGAGAAAGAAAAGGTAATGTGATTCAGCTTCAGAGTGTGACACAATAAAAGAGAGAGTGATCAATTTTTTCCACAAATATATTGAGTCTTCCAAATCTTTCTACCAAACAAGTTCAGCTTATCAAATGAAATTACAAGCTCAGCACTGTCGTGCAGTTATATGAAAACAATTAGGTGAAAATGATTACTCAACTATCAAATTTAAAATGAGAACTGGTACAATTGAATTGAAAATATATATATCTAAGCTGAACATCGAATGAAAGCTCAATCAAAACAGTACAAGTATATAAAAATGCAAAAAAAACTAAAGGTTTGAGAGTTGTTTAAGTAACCCTAACAGACAATGTGGCTTGCTAAGGATGGATGTTACCAGCTGTATTGGAGTATAAGGCAAGTCTCGAGAGTGGAACTGTCTGCTGCTACTGCTGTAGACTTTGGTGTCGAAGCTTCCAGTGTAAGGTTCTTCGTTTGGAGATACGAAGATGTCTGGGTAGGGTCTCTGGAAGAACCTTGAGCTTGACTGCGTAGTAGCCGATCGAAGTTCAGCTTGTCCTTTCGATAATTATTGATGGACAGAGATAGGCTTCAGTTCTCACTTCTCAGACAGCCAGACTCCCAATGCATGGAAAACAATCAGATGTATAAGCCATTTGTGTAAACAATATTCAATGGGTAAAGAGGCACCTTTCAGAACCCTAATAGGCTACTTGAACGTGAATGAAAAAATATATATATATATATACCAAAGAAGAAATATATATAGAAGAAAACAAAATAGAATCACTATTCCATCAATCAACCCCTTGGATTTTACTGATGCTGAAGGCAAAATTTGAAATACCTTTTGATTAACCCCTGTAACTAGATTTGGTATTAGCAGATTGTCTGTTATTTTAAGCCCAATATTAAATTATATCCTCCTAATTATTTTAGGCAAGAAACCCCCCAGTAATTTGAATCAAAAATAAATCTCGATATTTTGGTACTACCCCGGTATAATAGGAATATGGTAGGAGATAGAGAGAGAGTAGACAAGTTGGTAGAAAAAGTCAATAGGAAAGATGTAGAGAAAGATTCACGAAGGAAGATATAGATTAAAGCTAATTTGAGATGGCTTCGACAAAACCAACCCTGGGATGACGGGTGCAAGTTGCTAAAAATGTTGAGCTCTATATTATTTCCTCTTGTGTAATTAATGGAATCAAAATCAAGATAAAAAAATAATTACATATGTATTGTATTAAAAATCAGAGATTCACGACTCATGCATTAGAAATCAGCCAGGTATGTGTATTCCAATGACGGTAACTTGTGGAACAAATTATGCAAAACAAGAAAAAAAATCCACAATCACCGGTCATAAGAAAAAGGTAAAGAAAAGAATCTCACATACCTGCTCGATCCCCAAGGTTCCTGTGCTGCATCCACCTTGAATCGTGCATGAATCGTACCTCTGTGATTTTATTCTGGATTTTATTCCAGACTCCCCAGATTCCACTGATGTGCTCCACGACTCCTTGGTTATATTCGAATCTCTAATTATCGCTGAAAGCAAGGAAATACGGCGAAAGAAAGGTCGATAATATCACTGAAATAATTCTGAACTAGGTCTAATCAGCACAGCATAAATGATGTTTCCGATAAATACGATTTAGCAATCGGTCAACTTTCCCACGCCATTTTGTGTAACTCACGTGGAACCCACCAAAGGAAAATCCACGTATTATTTAACTCAGGTTTAAACTGAGTTTCTAGATATGACTATACCAGCAATAAAAGCGACAAGAGCAAACAATAATGGAACGAACTCACCATTTATCGCAAAATCTCACCACTCAACCCAGTGTCTTGTTTTGTCGATCCGCCACCTGCAAACGGGAGTGAAGCGGAAACCAGAATGACCAGTATTCTCGTTCTCTCGCGCAATTCGATTCCGATTTCAGTCGTCATCTTTTCGCGCATGGCTCGCTGGCTGCGAAATATTTGATGTCTGACGCTATACGAGGGTTAGTCCGAAAGTACTCAAGTCAAATTATCTAACTATTCACAACGAAGTACAAAGTACTCGTTACATCCCCTCTCCCTTAAAAAAATTAACGAAGTTAATTTTCAAACACCAGCCGCAGAACCGCCACTAGCGATCCGATGAAAAAACATCCAGAGCAACTCCTCCACGAAGAAAAAGAAAACATCTCTAAAAGATCCAAGAAACGTTATTTATTTATTCATTTATTTATTTATTTATTTATTTATTTATTTATTTATTTATTTATTTATTTATTTATTTATTTATTTATTTATTTATTTATTTATTTATTTATTTATTTATTCATTTATTTATTTATTCATTTATGTATTTATTTATTTATTTATTTATTTATTTATTTATTTATTTATTTATTTATTTATTTATTTATTTATTTATTTATTTATTTATTTATTTATTTATTTATTTATTTATTAATTTATTTATTTATTTATTTATTTATTTATTTATTTATTTATTTATTTATTTATTTATTTATTTATTTATTTATTTATTTATTTATTTATTCATTTATTTATTTATTTATTTATTTATTTATTTATTTATTTATTCATTTATTTATTTATTTATTTATTTATTTATTTATTTATCTATTTATTTATTCATTTATTTATTCATTTATTTATTTATTCATTTTTCGACCCTATTCTCTGGCCTCCAATGGAAAAGAAAATATCTTAATCGAGATCTAAGGCAAACCATCAAAAAAATTCGATGAGTGTTAGTGGTAACAGTGACTTCGATGAAGAATAAATCTCAATGTTCAACCTCCTCCCATTGATTTTTTACCTAGTGATGTCATAATAGTGGAAGAACCTAGGCGCAATAATCCATATAAGATTAATGAACTCACCACCAATGATTCGAGGAAGAGTTTTCAAAAACTCCTTTAAAAAGTTCATCACCGATCAAAGAAACAGTTTCACCACAAGTTATTTTGATGTAATGGTATCTAGTGAAGATGAAGAGAAAAGAACACAATTGGACTTGCATTAGGAATAACAAGAAATTGTGAAAATCCGAGAGTAATTCCATACCCATTATATATTTATAATAAAAAAATACTAACTCCAAGAAGAGGGCCATTTTAGTCGGATTCTTACCGCAAGGAAGGTTCTCCTGTTGAGCTATTCTAACGCCGGCTCAACACAGCAAACGTCCAGCATTATAACTTAATAAGTTGTTATCAGTTACTGCCTGATACTATACCGCATTCTGAACACTCCTACATTTATCCTTACCAAAAGACCACACTATGTGAAAATATAATTTCACGAGAAAACAACAACAAAAAATCACATTAACATTCATTCTGATGATCATCAACTTTGAGTTCATATCTGGACACCACTCGAGTTCCTTTATCTGTCTGTGCTTCCCCGTGCAAATATACCACATGTCCAACCGAAATCCCAAACCTTTAAGTTCAAAATTCATTCCAAAACTCTACCGAGAGCCAAATTGAACAAATCATTGAACTTCATTTTCAAGAAATCACCCACGACTTCCCATATGGTTAATAATACTCAACCAAAAGATACTAAGAGACAATTTATTGCTCTTGCGATACGATGAAGAGAAAATTACTCTTCCAATACGATAATGATATACCAGCAGATATACGATAACTTACGATATGTCTGGTTACCCAAAACCTTCGTGAGATAAATAAGATAACCCTCAAGATAACGATAACACTAGTTCAACTAACTTTAGATAAACTACGGTACCTACATACCCGATATATATTGGTAATTTCAGTCAACACCATTCTCACTATCTGAGACTAATCAAATGAACCAGGTATCACAACAGTCCAGATCAGAATCGAATCACTCATATGCGATTGAACTAAACTCACCGTTGATCATCATCATCAATAGATACGACAAGACACACATTATCAAACTGATAGACACTATCATTGAGAGAAACAAAGAAAAAATAACCGATATATTACTCAGAATCCTCAGATTCAGGTAAGTTTTCATCATTCTCGAAAAAACTACCCTTAATATCCTTAACGTGCCAATTACCCAAGTCATTACCCTCAAGATCTCGTAAATTGTAAACTAATTTAGACATACCTTTATGCACCACACATGGAATGTACTTTGGAGCCAACTTAGCTGCAAAATTATCTGCTTTACTGGATTGAACATAATTTCTTTTCCAAAGTTTATCTCCTACATGATATACTACATCCCATTTCCTCAAGGTATATTGTTTTTCATATTTCAAATGAGCTGTCCTCAGTTTATTCCTAACCTCTTGATACAAAGAAGGTAAGGTTTGAATATCCTCTACTAATTGTAACTTCTCACCCACACTTACAATGTTATCGGCATTATCCCCGATTTTTCCATAGAAATCTCCACTTACTGGAACATTTCTCGCAAAATTCAAAAATGAAGGACTATATCCGGTGATATCATGTTTCGCCAATCTTATGGCCTGGGCGACTTTGTGAATACTAACATCCCAGTCTTTGTGATTTTCATGAACATATGATCTAATAGCCGTTACAATTACTTTATTTGTCCTCTCTGTGTGGTTAATTTGTGGATGATAGTTTGCATTATAGAAAATATTCTGCACTTTATATTCGTTCATCAATTTTTTGAATTCTTTACTAATAAACTGGGATCCATTATCACAGGAAACAATTTGTGGTACTCCATAAATAAGAAAAACTTCATTCTCAATGAATTTGACAATATTTTTGGCTATAGCCTTAGCCATTGGATGTACAAGACAATACTTTGTAAACCAGTCAACAACTACTAATGCATAAACGTTACCATTTTTCGACCTTGGGTAAGGGCCGATAAGATCCGCCGATATCCATTGAAATGGGAAATTAATATTCTTATAACCACCCATGTGTCCTGCCCTAGGTAAATTACTTGACTTGCTAGCTGCACATACTGCACACTTTTTAACATAGGTACATACGTCCTTTTTCATCCTAGGCCAATAATACAGTTCTGCGATCCGGAAAAAAGTTTTGGTCATTCCCAAATGAGCTGCAGTCTCATTATCATGATGAAATTTTAATATCTCATTCCTATTTTTCGAAGGTACGACAATCTTCCAATTCGTCAAATTTGACTCAATTGGGTTACTAGAAAAAACATGTTTGTATAAAATATTATTTTCGGTACGAAAAGTTGAAAATTTCTCAGGAGACGACTTTACTTTCTCAATCATTCCCTTATACCAATGGTCAGGACTGAAGGTGGACACATCAACGACCGAAACGTCTGCTACCGATCTAGATAACGAATCTGCGATCACCATAAGGGTACCTTTGCGATGTTTAATCGTGAAGTCATATTGAGATAGCCTAACAGCCCATCGAGCCAATCTACCACTCGGATTCGATAGAGTTGTTATCCATTGTAAAGAGCTGTGATCACTTTCAATTGTTACATGAGTTCCCTCGACATATGACCTAAACTTTTCCATGGCAAACAAAATCGCTAACAATTCTTTTTCTGTTACCGTATATTTCCTTTCTGAAGATGTTAATGACCGACTAGCATATGCAACAGGGTGATCAAAACCATCGCATTCCTGATATAAAACGGCACCAAGACCAAAATCACTCGCATCACATTGAATGATAAATGGCTTACCAAAATCAGGACTTGCTAGAACAGGAGCATTAGATAAACGAAATTTGATTTCTTTGAAAGCTTCATCGGCCTCTGGAGTCCAAACTATGGGTTGTCCTTTTTTCCTACCATGTAACAAATCCGTGATGGGAGCTGCAATTGAAGAAAAATCCCTAACAAATCTTCGATACCATCCTACCAAGCCTATTAACCGTTTAATTTCTGTAGTGGTTGTCGGAATTTTGTAATTGACAATAGCTTCTACTTTGGCTGGATCTGTATGTAGACCCTTCTCATCAATTACATACCCTAGATAAGTTAATGAAGACATACAAAACTCACTTTTCTTCAAATTGATCGTCAAATTCGCATCTTTCAATCTCTGAAAAACTTGTTCCAAAACCTGTAGATGTAACTCAAATGTTGGAGTGGCTACGATGATATCATCTAGGTATGCATAACAATATGGTTCCAACGAAGGACCTATTACCACATTAATTAACCGAGCCATAGTTTTTGGGCTATCTAGAAGACCAAAAGGCATAACACAAAATTGATACAGTCCTCTACCATAAACTCCAAACGCAGTTTTTTGTTTAGAACTCTCTTCCAAAGGTACTTGATAAAAAGCATGTCGAAGATCAATAGAACTAAGATAGGTAGCATCCCTTAATTTGTTGAGTATAGCATCTATATTATGCATAGGATATGCATCCGGAATTGTCACCTGGTTCAGTTTCCTGCCATCGAAACACACACGATACTCCCCTGAACTCTTCAACACTAACCACAATGGGGAACACCATGCTGATTTGCTAGGCTCAATAACCCCTAATCTTAACATTTCATCTATTTGTGCATTCAAATGTACACGCATAGCGGGAGAAAGTGGATATTGCTTCTGATTAATAGGTTTTGTTGTACCTGTCTCTATAGAGTGCGTTATCAAATGCGTTCGACCCAACCGGTCTTCAGGTGCTATACTTTCAAATTTCTTGATTGTCTCGTTCAGTTTACTTTTCTGTACTTCATTGAGGTTTGAGATGGATTCAATCGTATTTACTACAGATACTTCATTACACACTTCATAATTGAAATTTGCAAAATTCGCTTCAATATTAAAAGTTTTCAAAAAATCTACACCCAAAATTAGATTGTGTCTTATAGAAGGAATTACCAAGATAGTTAAATCTTTAGTCACTGTAGAAATAGTGAGAGGCACTTTGATATAACCAAGACAATCTTGAGGTTTGCCATCAGCAGTGGTAACACTCATAGAACTATCATATTTAATAGGAATATTATTCTGTTGTAATATAGAAAAACCTAAAGCTCCCAGTATGGTGTTATTTGAACCAGTATCAACTAGTGCTAGTGTTTCATGACCATATAACTCTATTTTCAGATAAGGCCTATTATCATTAACTTTTTTAAGAAATACAGGACACATGTTTTTATTTTTCGATATTTTCACGGCATTCAAAAAATCTTTCACAAATGCTAGATAATTTTTCTATTCTACTGGAGACGTTGTTAATTTGTATTTCTCGCTTTTGATTTTTCTGATCTGTTCTGTTGGGTTTGAGAAGGGCCTGGTTGTGGTTCTGAACTTATCTGAGAACTGGAGACAACGTTCAGATTCCTGCGTCCAGTTTCTTGTACGTTTTTTGAACATTTACTACATTTACTTTTGACAGTATTCTTCTGTCCACAGCCAAAGCAAAAAATACTTCTTTTCAACCAACATTTACTATAGACATGACCAGCCTTATCGCAATTCCAACAGACCATTGAAGTTATTGTTGAAGTATTGCCTCCAACTCTTTGTGACTGAAAGTTATTATTTCTCTGAGGGTGATAACTATAGGAAGAATTTCCAACAAGAGTGTTACTAAGATCTGGTTCTAGTAATCCTGAGCGTGGATGAGGCGGTGGTTTATATCTTTCTGACCACATTCGCGAATCTTCTAGTTTTTTACACAAATCAGTTAGCTGTGAAACAGTTCTAGGTTCATGTTACGCTAAATTTGCAATAAAAAAAGGTAATAGATTTCGCCTAATCTTATTTACTCGTGTGAGCTCATCAGGTACCCTGGAAAGTCTGTGAAAAAGTCCTTCCATCGAAGCAATAAAAAGTGCTACTTTTTCATTCGAACCCTGAGTCCTAGAATTAATCTCTCTTTCTAAGTCTTCATCGTAGTAATAAGGCAAAAAATCTTCTTTGAGTTTCTTAATCAATTCATCCCAAGTTACAACTTTGGATCTAATACTCAGGAACCAAGTCCAAGCTACACCAGTAAAAAGATCACATGCAGAATCATAAAGTTCTTGTTTTGTAACATTTCTCGCCAATCTTAACATTTCTACTTCCTCTAAAAATGAATTCACAGAATCTTTTTGACTTGTTCCATCAAAGGAGATATTCCACTTATGCGGGGGTACTGATTTTTTAGAAAAAATATTTTGTTGATTTTCTGGACTCAAAACCGGAGTTGAGGTTTCCGCATTAACTTTAATATCCAATTCAGCTTCTAAAGATAATATATCATAATAAATATCATTTTAAACCTTAGTTTGATCACCTGTCTGGATAACTACTCTATGTAGTCTTCCTGAAACATGTTTCAATCTTGTTGTTAATCTTTTAAATGTAGCATCTTGTTTAGTTTCCGTAAAATCATCGATAATTTTTGATAAATCTGTTAGGGTATCTTTAATTCCCTTAATATCATCTTCAAATGTAAAAGGATGCTGTGGAAAACTGTGGAAACTCCTATCAGCATCTTCTTGACTTATTGCACCTCTCAAAACTTTCCTCTTACTATCCACATTTCCTTGTGGTTGTAAACCTCTAATAGCCAGTTCATAATCTAACTCCTCAACTTTTAAATGATTAGGATCCATTTCAAAAAAATTACCGAATATAAGACACCCTCTCAGAACTCAGGAAAATCAAGCGAAAGAAATATTCAGGTATATGTACGATATCTCTCAAATCAATATTTAACAGTTATATGTCTGGTTCTCGCAGAATTGTATGCAATCTTCCTATCTTTCCTCAAAACCTCCCTACCATCTCACCAAAACAAAAAAATATACCAAGTGTACCAAAAATATACCAACAATTATATACTAAATAAGATAAAAATCTGCCAACCACCTTATCAGTCAAGGGTTACTCATCCAATATTTTCTACTTCACAGATATATTTTTCTAATTCCTTATTATGCCACAACCACCAAAAACCAATCAAACACGTTTGGGCGCCAATTTGTAACACTAGATGTTACTTTATTATCCGAGCTGGGTCGTGGGGTTGGTAATTGGTTTTTGGTTTGATAGGTCTGAAGCTGAATATGGGCGCCACCTAGTTTTGGATTTTAATGGAAACAAAACAGGAATCAAACCATTTGACCATTACACTAGAGAGAAAGAAAAGGTAATGTGATTCAGCTTCAGAGTGTGACACAATAAAAGAGAGAGTGATCAATTTTTTCCACAAATATATTGAGTCTTCCAAATCTTTCTACCAAACAAGTTCAGCTTATCAAATGAAATTACAAGCTCAGCACTGTCGTGCAGTTATATGAAAACAATTAGGTGAAAATGATTACTCAACTATCAAATTTAAAATGAGAACTGGTACAATTGAATTGGAAATATATATATCTTAGCTCAACATTGAATGAAAGCTCAATCAAAACAGTACAAGTATATAAAAATGCAAAAAAAACCAAAGGTTTGAGAGTTGTTTAAGTAACCCTAACAGACAATGTGGCTTGCTAAGGATGGATGTTACCAGCTGTATTGGAGTATAAGGCAAGTCTCGAGAGTGGAACTGTCTGCTGCTACTGCTGTAGACTTTGGTGTCGAAGCTTCCAGTGTAAGGTTCTTCGTTTGGAGATACGAAGATGTCTGGGTAGGGTCTCTGGAAGAACCTTGAGCTTGACTGCGTAGTAGCCGATCGAAGTTTAGCTTGTCCTTTCGATAATTATTGATGGGCAGAGATAGGCTTCAGTTCCCACTTCTCAGACAGCCAGACTCCCAATGCATGGAAAACAATCAGATGTATAAGCCATTTGTGTAAACAATATTTAATGGGTAAAAAGGCACCTTTTAGAACCCTAATAGGCTACTTAAACGTGAATGAAAAAAAAATATATATATATATCAAAGAAGAAATATATATAAAAGAAAACAAAATAGAATCACTATTCCATCAATCAACCCCTTGGATTTTACTGATGCTGAAGGCAAAATTTGAAATACCTTTTGATTAACCCCTGTAACTAGATTTGGTATTAGCAGATTGTCTGTTATTTTCAGCCCAATATTAAATCATATCCCCCTAATTATTTTAGGCAAGAAACCCCTCAGTAATTTAAATCAAAAATAAATCCCGATTTTTTGGTACTACCCCGGTATAATAGGAATATGGTAGAAGATAGAGAGAGAGTAGACAAGTTGGTAGAAAAAGTCAATAGGAAAGATGTAGAGAAAGATTTATGAAGGAAGATATAGATTAAAGCTAATTTGAGATGGCTCCGACAAAACCAACCCAGGGATGACGGGTGCAAGTTGCTAAAAATGTTGAGCTCTATATTATTTCCTCTTGTGTAATTAATGGAATCAAAATCGAGATAAAAAAATAATTACATATGTATTGTATTAAAAATCAGAGATTCACGACTCATGCATTAGAAATCAGCCAGGTATGTGTATTCCAATGACGGTAACTTGTGGAACAAATTATGCACAACAAGAAAAAAAATCCACAATCACCGGTCATGAGAAAAAGGTGAAGAAAAGAATCTCACATACCTGCTCGATCCCCAAGGTTCCTGTGCTGCATCCACCTTGAATCGTGCATGAATCGTTCCTCTGTGATTTTATTCTGGATTTTATTCCAGACTTCCCAGATTCCACTGATGTGCTCCACGACTCCTTGGTTATATTCGAATCTTTAATTATCGCTGAAAGCAAGAAAATACGGCAAGAGAAAGGTCGATAATATCACTGAAATAATTCTGAACTAGGTCTAATCAGCACAGCATAAATGATGTTTCCGATAAATACGATTTAGCAATCGGTCAACTTTCCCACGCCATTTTGTGTAACTCACGTGGAACCCACCAAAGGAAAATCTACGTATTATTTAACTCAGGTTTAAACTGAGTTTCTAGATATGACTATACCAGCAATAAAAGCCACAAGAGCAAACAATAATGGAACGAACTCACCATTTATCGCAAAATCTCACCACTCAACCCAGTGTCTTGTTTTGTCGATCCGCCACCTGCAAACGGGAGTGAAGCGGAAACCAGAATGACCAGTATTCTCGTTCTCTCGCGCAATTCGATTCCGATTTCAGTCGTCATCTTTTCGCGCATGGCTCGCTGGCTGCGAAATATTTGATGTCTGACGCTATACGAGGGTTAGTCCGAAAGTACTCAAGTCAAATTATCTAACTATTCACAACGAAGTACAAAGTACTCGTTACACTCCTTTAAAAGGCCCTATATGGTTTACGTCAAGCTGGGAGGAATTGGAATTCAAAATTGGAACAGGTTTTGGAAATATGTGGTGCTAGACCGACAAATGCTGACCCATGTCTGTACCGAATGAGTGGAGGGGAAGATTGACCCTTATAGCAGTATTTGTGGATGATATTATAATTGCTTCGAAGAAAATCAAATTAATTATGGATATGAAAATGAATCTTACGAAACATTTCGATATCAAGGATTCAGGTAATATCGGATATTGTCTTGGAATCGAATTCGGCAGGGAAGCTGATAGAATAACCTTACATCAGAAGGGTTATATCACTGACATTAGGGATCGATTTGGAATGGCTGATTCCAAGCCAGTTAGTACACCAATGGATACGAATGTGAAGTTGAGAGAGCCAGTTGAACCTCTAACCGAAGAAGAAGAAAAATTACCATACCGGGAATTAGTTGGTGCTCTTACTTATTTAGCAGTTACCACAAGACCCGACATCAGCTTTGCAGTCAGCTGTTTGGGACAATTCAATAATTGCTATAGTAAAATTCATTGGACTGCAGCAAAGCGGATTCTGCGATATCTGAAAGGGACCATGGAATTGAAATTGATATACGAGCCAGATCTGAATCCAGCTAAAGGATATGTGGATGCAGATTGGGCTAACAACCTTGATGACAGACGCTCATTCACAGGTTACTGTTTCATTTTATCAGGTAGCCCAATTTCATGGGACTCCAAGAAACAAAAGAACGTGGCACTTCCTTCGACTGAAGCAGAGTATATGGAGATGACCGAAGCTGTTGAACAAACAATTTATCTACGTGGATTATTGTCAGAGCTGAATCTCGATGAACTGAGTGAGATAACTCTTCACTGCGATAATATGAGTGCTTTGCATCTAAAATGCCTACAGCAATGGCATACACGATCGCACTGACCATGAAAGACGACTCCGAATGACATAAATCGAGAACAATGAGCAAGTGAAGATTCTTCGACAACATCAGTCTGCACACTGTATCTCTGTATACTATCATCTCACATGGATACCTCTGGAGCATATTAGTTCGCAATGGTCATAAAAGACGACATCGAAGCGGGTATATAGCACACAACAGGCAAACCAAGAAACTTCGACTCCGACTATGTTCACACTGTAACTTCGAATACTAGCATCTGAAATGCCTACAGCAATGGCATACACGATCGCACTGACCATAAAAGACGACTCCGAAGGACATATAACGAGAACAATGGGCAAGTGAAGATTCTTCGACAACATTGGTCTGCACACTGTATCTCTGTATTCTATCATTACACATGGATACCTCTGGAGCATATTAGTTCGCGACGATCATATTAGACGACATCAAAGCGGGTATAACGCACACAACAGAAAAAACAAAAAACTTCGACTCCGACTATTTTTGCACTGTAACTCCACATTTTAGCATCTGACATGCCTACTGCTATAGCAGATACGATCGCACTGACCATAAAAGACGACTTCGAAAGACATATAACGAGAACAATAGGTAAGTGAAGATACCTCGACACCATCAGTCTGCACACTGAATCTCTTCATTTCATCATCTCACATGGATACTTCCGAGGCATATTAGTTCGCAACGATCATATAAGACAACATCGAAGCGGATATAACGCACGCAACAGGCAGAACAAGGAACTTCGACTTCGACTATGTTTACACTGTAACTTAACATTCTAGAATCTGACATGCCTACAGCTATAGTAAATACGATCGCACTGACCATATAGGACGACTTCGATGGATATATAACGAGAACAATAGGCAAGTGGAGAAACTTCAACGACATCAGTCTGCACATTGTTTCTCTGTATTTCATTATCTCACCTCTGGAGCATATCAGTTCGCAACGATCATATGAGACGTCATCAAAACAGGTATAACGCACACAACAGGCAGAACATGAAAATTCGACTTCAACTATGTTTACACTGTTACTTCGCATTCTAGCATCTGACATGCCTACAGTTATAGCAGATACGATGGCACTGACCATATAGGACGACTTCAAAAGACATATAATGAGATCAATAGGCGAGTGAAGATTGTTTGACAATATCAGTCTGCACACTGTTTCTCTGTATTCTATCATCTCATATGGATACTTGCGAAGCATATCAGTTCGCAACGATCATATGAGACGACATCGAAACGGGTATAACGCATACAACAGGCAGAACAAGAAACTCCGACTCAGACTTTGTTCACACTGTAACTTCGCATTCTAGCATCCGACATGCCTACAGCTATGGCAGATACGATCTCACTTACCATGAAAAACGACTTCGAAGGACATATAACGAGAACAATGAGCAAGTGAAGATTCTTCGACAACATCAGTCTGCACACTGTATCTCTGTATACTATCATCTCACATGGATACCTCTGGAGCATATTAGTTCGCGACGATCATATTAGACGACATCAAAGCGGGTATAACGCACACAACAGACAAAACAAGGAACTTCGACTCCGACTATTTTCACACTGTAACTCCGCATTCTAGCATCTGACATGCCTACAGCTATAGCAGATACGATCGCACTGACAATGAAAGACGACTTCGAAAGACATATAACGAGAACAATAGGCGAGTGAAGATACCTCGACACCATCAGTCTGCACACTGTATCTCTGTTTTTTATCATTTCACATGGATACTTCTGGAGCATATCAGTTCGCAACGATCATATGAGACAACATCGAAACGGGTATAACGCACACAACAGGCAGAACATGAAAATCGACCAAACAGATACGATCGCACTGACCATATAGGATGAGTTTGAAGGACATATAACGAGATTGATAGGCAAGTGAAGATACTTCGACTACATCAGTATGCTCACCGTATCTCTGTATTCTGACATCTCACATGGATACCTCTGGAGCATATAAGTTCGCAACGATCATATGAGACGACAGCAGAACGGGTATAACGCACACAACAGGCAGACCATGACACTTCGACTTCGACTATGTTCACACTGTTACTTCGCATTCTGGCATCTGACATGCCTACAGCAATAGCAGACATGATCGCACTGACCATAAAAAACTACTTCGACGAACATGAAACGAGAGCAATCGGCAAGTGAAGAAACCTCGACAACATCAGTCTGCACACTGTATCTCTGTATCCCATCATCTCACATGGACACTTTCGAGGCATATCGGTTCGCAACGATCATATAAGACGACATCGATGCATATTTATCGCACGCAACAGGCAGAACAAGAAACTTCGACTTCGACTATGTTTACATTGTAACTAAACATCCTAGAATCTGATATGCCTACAACAGCAATAGTATATACGATCTCAATTACCATATAAGATGACTTTGGAGGATATATAACGAGAAGTGAAGATACCTCGACAACATCAGTCTGCACAATGCATCTCTGTATTCTATCATCCCACATGGATATTTAAGAGGCATATTAGTTCGCAACGATCATATAAGACGAGATCGAAGCGGGTATAACGCACGCAACAGGCAGAACAGGTAACTCAGACTTCGACTATGTTTACACCATAACTTCACATTCTAGAATCTGATATACCTACAGCTATAGTAGATACGATCGCACTGACCATATAAGATGACTTCGGACAACATATAACAGGAACAATAGGCAAGTGAAGATACCTCAACATCAGTCTGCACACTATATCTCTATATTCTATCATCTCACATGGATACCTCTGGAGCATATCAGTTCGCAACGATCATATGAGATGACATCAAAACGGGTATAACGCACACAACAGACAGAACATAAAACTTTGACTTCGACTATGTTCACACTGTATTGCTGCATTCTTGTATCTGACATGCCTACAGTTATGACAGATACGATCGCACTGACCATATAGGACGACTTCGATGGATATATAACGAGAACAATAGGCAAGTGGAGATACTTCAACATCATCAGTCTGCACATTGTTCCTCTGTATTCCATTATCTCACATGGATACCTCTGGTGCATATCAGTTCGCAACGATCATATGAGACGTCATCAAAACAGGTATACCGCACACAACAGGCAGAACATGAAACTTCGACATCGACTATGTTTACACTGTAACTTCGCATTCTAGCATCTGACATGCCTACAGCTATCGAAGATAGGATCGAACTGACCATAAAAGACGACTTCGAAGGACATATAACGAAAGCAATAGGCGAGTGACGATACCTCGACAACATCTGTCTGCACACTGTATCTCTGTATTCTATGATCTCACATGGATACTTTCGGGGCATATCGGTTCGCAACGATCATTCAAGACGACATCGATGCGAGGAAACCGCACGCAACAGGCAGAACAAGAAACTTTGACTTCGACTATGTTCATACTGTAACTTCACATTCTAGAATCCGATATGCCTACAGCTTTTATAGTATATACGATCTCACTGACCATATAAGATGACTTCGAAGGACATATAACGAGAACAATAGGCAGTGAAGATACTTCGACATCATCAGTCTGCACACTGTACCTCTGTATTCTGTCATCTCACATGGATACCTCTGGAGCATATCAGATCGCAGCGATCATATGAGACGACATCAAAACGGGTATAACGCACACAACAGGTAGAACATGAAACTTCTACTTCGACTATGTTTACACTGTAACTTTGCATTCTAGCACCCGACATGCCTACAGTTATAACATATACGATCGCACCGATAATTTAGGACGACTTCGAAGGACATATAACGAGAACAATAGGCAAGTGAAGATTTTCCGACAACATCAGTCTGCACTCTGTATCTCTGTTATTTATCATCTCACATGGATACCTCTGAAGCATATCAATTCGCAACGATCATATTGGACGACATCACAACGGGTATAACTCACACAACAGGCAGAACAAGAATCTTCGACTTCGACTCTGTTTACACTGTTACTTTGCATTCTAGCATCTGACATGCCTACCTTCATAGTAGATATAATCGCATCGACTATATAAGACGACTCCGAGGGACATATAACAAGAACAATAGGCAAGTGATGATATTTCGACAATATCAGTCTGCTCACCGTATCTCTGTAATCTGACATCTCACGTGGATACCTCTGGAGCATATTGGATCGCAACGATCATATAAGACGAAATCGAAGCAGGTATAACGCACACAACAGGCAGAACAGAAAACTTCGACAATGTTCGCACTGTAACTTTGCATTCTAGAATCTGACATGCATACAGTTATAGCAGATACGATCGCACTGACCATATAGGACGACTTCGAAGGACATTTGACGAGAACAATAAGCAAGTGACGATTCTTCGACAACATCAGTCTTCACACTGCATCTCTGTATTCCATCATCTCACATAGATACCTCTGGAGCATAACAGTTCGGAACGGTCATATAAGACGACATCGAAGAGGGTATAACGCTCACAACAGGCAAAACAAGAAACTTCGACTCCGAATATGTTCACACGGTAACTTCGCATTCTAGCATCTGACATGCCTACAGCTATAGCAGATATAATCGCACTGACCATTGAAGACAACTTCGAAGGACATATTACGAGAACAATAGGCGAGTGAAGATACCTCGACATCAGTCGTGCAGACTTCATCTCTGTATTCTATCATCTCACATGGATACTTCCGGGGCATATCAGTACGCAACCATCATATAAGACGTAATCGAAGCGGTTATAACGCACACAATGGGCAGAACAAGAAACTTCGTCTCCGACTATGTTCACACTGTTTCTCCGCATTCTAGCATCTGACATGCCTACAGTTATAGCAGATACGATCGAACTTATCATATTAGACGACTCCGTACGACAAATAACGAGAACAATAGGCAAGTTAAGATACTTCGACATAATCAGTCTGCACACACTGTTATTCTATCATCTCACATGTGTGCCTTTGAAGCATTAGAGTTCGCAACGATAATATAAAATGGCATCGAAGGGGACATAACTCACATATCAGGAAGAACTAGAAAATTTCGACTTCGAATATGTTTACAGTGTAGCTCCGAATTCTAGCATTTGACATGCCTACAGTTGAAGCAGATACGATCGCACTGAATATATTGGACGACTTCGCAGGACATGTGATGAGAACAATAGACAAGTGACGATAGTTCGACAACATCAGTCTGCGAGCTGTATCTCTGTATTCTTTCATTTCACACGAATTCCTTCGGAACATTTGAGTTCGCAACGTACAAATAAGGCATCGAAGTGGGTATGACGCACACAACAGGCAGAACATGAATCTTCGACTCCGACTATGTTTACACTTTAACTCTGATTCTAGCATCTAAAATGCCTATTCAAGAAGCATATAATATGACAGCTCATTATAAACCGGCGTGTTCGCCAAAACTTCGAACTTTTCAATCTTGATAATAAGTCGGTTATTCATCTTATAGGTAGACATTGTCAAGTGTTGCCTAGATCGAAATAACGCATACTACAGACAGAACAAGAAACTTAGACTATGATTGAACTGTGGCTCTGAAACCAAGCGTCTGACATGCCAACAGATAGAACTGATACTATTGAAAATTGTCAAGATTATGCAGATTCAATAGTATATTTTATTCGGATCCTCTGTGTGTAATGTTTTTGAAGTACTTGTCATCATTGATTATATACAAGAGTCAGATAATTAAAACTCTACTTTGACATTCTTCGAATTATTAAGCCATTTTATATATTTAGTAATCAATTCCATTAGAATCCATTTGGATATGTATTCTTCACCGGGTAGGTGCTGCAGTACGAAATTATAACATTTGGCGACCGTGACAGGACCATGGAAAAACTACTGAAGGCTTTAGATGTCCACCGAACTTCGTTCACACGAATTTATCAGGAAACGGTCGGACTGATGGAGAATGCTGATTTCAATATGGACGACGTACAGGGAAACACAAGAATGCTGGACCAGAAGATTGGAGTTATTCAAGATCTAGATCGACAGCTGCTAGGAAAGATGTTAGAAGAAGATACCCCTGAAGACGACGTGGATGCAGAAGTAGCAAGGTCAGATGAACTATTGGGTAAATACAGTAGACTCAAGGTAAACGTTGAACGACTTTCAATAAAAAAGACTCATTCTGAACTTTCTTCTCTCTCTACCGCCAGTACTAATCAAGTTAAACGAAATATTAAATTACCCAAGATAGAACTCATCAAATTTTGTGGCGAAATAAAAAATTGGCTTCCGTTTTGGGCTCAATTCAACACCGTTCCTAACTCTCGTGCTCGTCAGTTAGTGGAAAGTTATCCTCCTTCCGCCGATAATTATCCAAAGGTGATAGAGAGTCTCAGATCTAGATTTGGCAGAGAAGATAATTGAGGTCTACGTCCGAGAATTATTGAGATTGATTCTTACAAATCTGAATTCTAAAGTAAAACTCACTTTCCTATATGACCAAATTGAATCGCAGTTGGGATCTTTAGAAACCCTTGGAATAACGTCCGATAAGTGTGCCGCTCTGATTTTTCCTTCAGTTGAATCATGTTTACCTGATGATATTTTGAGAGTTTGGCAGCGAAGTTGTGATTTCGATTCAACAACTCTTTTGAAGTTAAAACTGGAAATTTTGATGGACTTTTTGAGAAGAGAGGTAGAAAATGAACAGAAAATTTCTCTTGTCAAATCAAGTTTCGATATCCATCAAAAGAAGAGGGTTGAAATTAATTCACAGAGTGCATCTACATCCATACCTACAGCTTCGACTCTGTCAAATACTACTAAAACAATCGAATGCGTATTTTGTAAGAAAACAACTCATCCTTCTACTGAGTGTGATGATACTAGAACAAAACAGTTATCATTTGACGAAAAACGGAAAATTTTGATCAAATGTGGCCGATGTTATTCATGTTTGAAATTCGGGCACATTGCTCGCAAATGTGCTGTTAATATCAAATGCTCTGGATGTGGAGGTAAACATGCTTCTTTGATGTGTAATCCAAAACCCGAACATGATGAAAAAATCCCGAATTCTCGTATCAATTCAGAACACCCTGTAACAGTAAAAAGTTCATCCAATTCTCCATTTGATGGAATTTTTTTGCAGACTCTAGTTGTTGAAATTTGTGGACTCAGTGGATCACGTGCAGCTAGGGCCATTATAGATACAGGTTCACAGCGTTCATATATTTCTAAACATCTTGCTATTGAAATGGGATATGATTCATTTGGTCAAGAAGAAACTGTACATGCGCTGTTTGGAGGAGTTAATTCTGAAGTCGTTAATCATAATTGTTATAGAGTCTCCTTGGAAGATATCACGGGAAAATATTTATGTCATTTTGATGCTCTCAGTCAGGAAGTCATTTGCAGCCAGATCATATCTATTCGAGATGGTCCATGGAAGTTAGAACTTGAAGAGTTAGGCATTTCGATTTCTGATACAAAAGATGGTCCAATTGGAATTCTGATAGGTGCAGATATTGCTGGCAAACTCTTCACTGGTGAAAAATTCGTTTTGAAATGTGGATTAGTGGCTATGGACACAAAATTAGGTTGGACTCTGATGGGCAGAACTTCTGGTGGAAAATCTGATGTATCTAGATTAACGTCAATGATGGTAACTTCATTATTTTGTCAGAACGATATATCTAGCTTGTGAAACCTTGATGTATTGGGGATTGCAGATCCTGACGAGCGGAAAACTAAGAAGCGTCATGAAGAAGATATTTTGAAAACATTTTTGGACACCGTTTCTTTAGATTCTGATGGTAGATATGAGGTTGGATTGATTTGGGTCAATGGTCATCCGTCATTGGCGAACAATTTTCATGCTGCTAAGCGATGACTCGATGGTCTAATGAAAAAATTGGAAATTGACGGATATCACGAAGAATACGATGCAGTGTTCAATGAATGGCTACGAGAGGGTATAATAGAGGTAGTCAGTAATGTCGATTCTAATTTAACTGGTTAAATCTTGCCACATCGCCATGTCGTCAAATTAAGCAGTACCTCAACTGAATTACGACCAGTGTTCGATGGCTCTGCCAAAGAAAAGAACCATCCTTCATTAAATGATTGTCTGGAGAAAGGTATCAATATGATAGAACTGATTACCTCGATATTGATTCGTTTCAGGCTTGAGCGAATTGGAGTTGTGTCTGATATAAGAGAAGCGTTCTTACAAATTGGTCTGAGAGAAGAAGAACGAAGATTTTTGAAATTCCTTTGGTGTGATCCTGATGGAAATTTGAAGATATATCGACATGCTCGAGTGGTATTTGGATTAACCTGTAGTCCTTTCATGTTGGCATCTGTAATTCATTCTTATCTGAATAAATTCCTCGAACATCCTGTAGAAAAATTCAGATCCGATAATATTTCGAGATTGAGGAATAGTTTTTATGTCGACAACTGCGTGACCAGTGTGAGCAGTGAGGATGAACTTCAACACTTCATCTCTGAATCCACCGAATTGATGGCTTTAGGAAAATTTGATCTACGAGGTTGGGAGTACACAGTTTCTCGAACCACTGATGATTCACCGGAAGAGGCCATATCTCCAGTTTTGGGTTTGCTTTGGAATAGGACAAGCGATACTTTGGGAGTCAATTTCGAATGGTTGAGTAATATCGAAACCGAAACTATCACTAAACGAAATATTTTGTCGATTGCTCATAAAATATTTGATCCTATTGGATTTCTATGTCCGGTACAAGTCTGTCCTCGAATTCTACTACAAAGAATTTGGATTCTGAAGATTGGTTGGGATGTGGATATTCCTCAAGACATAAAAAATCAATTCTTACATTGGTTGAGAGATATACCGTTCTTGAGACAACTCAAAATTCCCCGTTGGATGTCCATGCCAGAAGTTATCAGTAGTAGTCTCCATATGTTTTGTGATGCCAGTAAAGCAGTATATGCGACAGTAATTTTCTTGAGGACCGTGTCATAGGAAGGTGTGAGGTTACAATCAGTTCAAGCTAGAAATAGAATAGCCCCAATGAAAAATATTACTATTCCTAAACTTGAACTATTAGGAGCAACTATTGGTGTCAGGCTGTTGAATTCCGTTTTGGAGAATATAGGAAAAGGAACTATGGAGGTATTTTGTTGGACAGATTCAACAACGGTTCTATCTTGGATTCGTCGTGAGGATATATGGAAACCGTTTGTATGGAATAGGGTTAAGGAAATACGATTTTTTACTTCAAAAGATTATTGGTCTCATGTGCCTGGCCATATGAATCCAGCTGACCTTCTATCGAGGGGTTGTTCACCAAAACAACTATTGTTGTCGAGATGGTGGGAGGGACCAGCTTGATTGAAAACTAAAAATGATTGGCCAGAGCAGAATTTTGAAGTGAATGAGAAAGAAATAGTCTTGGAAAAGAAGAAATCTACTTCGAATTTGATGATTGTAGTGAAAGATCATTCCGTATTTTATAAATATTTTTCTTAATATCATAAGATATTGAATTTGATTGGATGGGTCAAGAGATTTGTCTTTAATTGTCGATTTCCCAATCAGAAACAAAAAGGAAACCTATCGGTGGAGGAAATTGGAAATGCCGAAATCAATTTGATAAGGTTAATACAGGAGGAATCTTTCAATGGAATAAATGACGAAAAAATCGCCTCTTCGTGTCCCCTTATAGATGAAAATGAATTGATGAGAATAAAAACTAGAATCACTGAACGTGATGACGTATATGATTTTATATTTCCAATACTGTTACCTTCTAGACACCCTGTGACTGAGAGCATAATTTCTCATTTCCATTTACAGAGCTGTCATGCTGGAATACAAAATGTCATTTGCAGGATTAGGAACAAATTTTGGATTCCAAGTGGTGGAAGGACAGTGAAAAGAGTAATAGGTAAATGCCTAAGGTGTAGATTCAAGGTTCAGCCACTCAGTAATATTTCTGTAGCTCTACCAAATGATCGAGTTCGAGATGCCTCTATATTCTAAATTGTGGGTAAAGACTTCGCTGGACCGCTTTTCTCTCGAGCCAAAGAAAAAGTTTGGATATGTATTTTTACCTGCGCAGTCTATCGAGCAGTTCACTTGGAAATCGTCAATTCATTATCGACTGAATCTTTCATTTTAGCACTGAGACGATTCATTGCACGTCGAGGACGACCATCAACCATCTATTCTGATAATGGAAGGAACTTTATAGGTACTGAAAATTGTTTCGCAACATTAGATTGGGATAGAATCGAAGAAATCAGTACCATTCAGAGAATAAAATGGAAGTTTAATCCACCTTCTGCAGCGTGGTGGGGTGGTTGGTGGGAGCGTCTCATCAGAATTGTGAAGCAGTTGTTACGGAAACAATTAGGGAGAGCAAGCTTGACTTGTGAAGAACTGTCTTCCGTAATATGTGATTGTGAGGCTGTCATCAACTCAAGACCATTGACCTATTTGTCGGAGGATAATGGAGATTCGACACCTTCAACACCATCGATTTTTATGCAGAGTGTTGAAGAAATTGGAATTACAGATTTGGACAATATCGATGCAAATTCAGTGAGGCGACATTTCAGATATATACAGAAATTAAGAGAGATTTTGAGGAAAAGATTCAGAGATGAATATCTGAGTCAACTGATTTTGTTCAATAGTAAGAAACCAGCAAGAGAAATGAGAGTAGGAGAGTTGGTTCTGATCGAAGATGAGAATCGTAAGAGACTCGAATGGCCTCTGGGTATAATTGAGGAATTATTTCCAGGAAAGGACTGTAGGATACGATTAGTGAGAGTAAGGACTTTGAATGGATTTCTCATGAGACCGATTCAACGACTGTATCCCCTAGAGATGGACACCTGGATGAAGAAAGAAGAGGATAAGAAGGATAGAGATAGAGAGAATGAAAGTCAGAAAGATATTTTGTCTGAGTCTTTGGAGAAACCCACAATGAAAACAAGATCTGGCAGAACAGTTCATCCACCTGACCGACTAACTTTTTAGTATTTTCAATTTGGAGTTTTGAGTCATTTTCCTGTGGACTCAAAAGGTGGGAGTGTATTGAAAATTGTCAAGATTATGCAGATTCAAAGTATATTTTATTTGAATCCTCTGTGTGTAATGTTTTTGAAGTACTTGTCATCATTGATTAAATACAAGAGTCAGATAATTAAAACTCTACTTTGACATTTTTCGAATTATTAAGCCATTTTATATATTTAGTAATCAATTCCATTAGAATCCTTTTAAATACGTATTCTTCACCGGGTAGGTGCTGCAGTACGAAATTATAACAGATACAATCACACTGACCATATTGGACGAGTTTGAAGGACATATAACGAGATTAATAGGCAAGTGGAGATACTTCGACTACATCAGTCTTCACACTGTATCTCATTATTCTATCATCTCACATGAATACTTTTGGAGCATATCAGTTCGCAACGATCATATAAGACGACATAGAAGCGGGTATAACGCACACAACAGGCAAAACAAGAAACTTCGACTCCGTCTAAGTTCTCACTGAAACATCGCATTCCAGCATCTGACATGCCTACAGCTATAGCAGATATGATCACACTGACCATAAAAGACGACTCTGAAGGACATATAACGAGAACAATAGGCAAGTGAAGATACAACGACAACTTCAGTCTGCACTCTGTATCTCTATGTTCTATCATCTCACATGGATACTTCCGAGGCATATTAGATCGCAACGATCACATAATACGATATCGATGCAAGTATAATGCACGCAACAGGCAGAACATGAAACTCTGACTCCGACCATGTTCACACTGTGGCTTGAAAATCAAGCATCTGACATGCCTACAGTTGGAACAGATACGATCGCACTGACCATATAGGACGAGTTTGAAGGACATATAACGAGATTAATAGGTAGAGTGAAGATACTTCGACTACATCAGTCTGCACACTGTATCTCAGTATGCTATCATCTCACATGAATACCTTTGGAGCATATTAGTTCGCAATTATCGTATGAGACGACTTCGAAGCGGGTATAACGCACACAACAAGCAAAACAAGGACCTCCGACTCCGACTATGTTCTCACTGAAACTTCGCATTCCAGCATCTGACATGTCTACAACTATAGCAGATACGATCGCACTGACCATGAGAGACGACTTCGAAGGACATATAACGAGAACAATAAGCAAGTAGAGATTCTTCGACAACATCAGTCTGCACACTGTGTCTCTGTATCCTATCATCTCACATGGATACCTTTGGAGCATATTAGTTCGCAACGAACATATAAGACGACATCGAAGCAGGTATAACGCACACAATAGGCAAAACAAGAAACTTCGACTCCGACTATGTTTACACTGTAACTCCGCATTCTAGCATCTGACATGCCTACAGGTATAGCAGATACGATCGCACTGACCATAGGAGAAGACTTCGAAGGACATTTAACGAGAACAATGAGCAAGTGAATTTTCTTCGACAACATCAGTCTGCACACTGTATCTCTGTATTCTATCATCTCACATGGATACCTCTGGAGCATATTAGTTCGCGACGATCATATTAGACGACATCGAAGCGGGTATATCACACACAACAGACAAAACAAGAAACTTCGACTCCGACTATTTTTACACTGTAACTCCGCATTCTAGCATCTGACATACCTACAGCTATAGCAGATACGATCGCACTGACCATAAAAAACTACTTCGACGGACATATAACGAGAGCAAAAGGCAAGTGGAGATACCTCGACACCATCAGTCTGCACACTGTATCTCTGTATCCCATCATCTCACATGGATACTTTCGAGGCATATCGGTTCGCAACGATCAAATGAGACGACATCGATGCGGGTATATCGCACGCAACAGGCAGAACAAAAAACTTCGACTTCGACTATGTTTACACTGTTACTAGACATTCTAGAATCTGATATGCCTACAGCTATAGTATATACGATCCCACTGACCGAATAAGATGACTTCGAAGGATATATAACGAGAAATGAAGATACCTCGACAACATCAGTTTGCACACTGCATCTCTGTATTCTATCATCCCACATGGATATTTTTGAGGCATATCAGTTCGCAACGATCATATAAGACGGAATCGAAGCGGGTATAACGCACGCAACAGGCAGAACAAGAAATTTAGACTTCGACTATGTTTACATCGTAACTTCACATTCTAGAATCTGATATGCCTACAGCTATAGTAGATACGATCGCACTAACCATATAAGATGACTTCGAAGGACATATAACAGGAACAAAAGGCAAGTGAAGATACCTCGACATCAGTCTGCACACTGTTTCTCTGTATTCTATCATCTCACATGGATACCTAGAGCATATCAGTTCGCAACGATCATATGAGATGACATCAAAACGGGTATAACGCACACAACAGACAGAACATGAAACTTCGACTTCGACTATGTTTACACTGTATTGCTGCATTCTTGTATCTGACATGCCTACAGTTATGACAGATACGATCGCACTGACCATATAGGACGACTTCGATGAATATATAACGAGAACAATAGGCAAGTGGAGATACTTCAACAACATCAATCTGCACATTGTTTCTATGTATTCCATTACCTCACATGGATACCTCTGGAGCATATCAGTCCGCAACGATCATATGAGACGTCATCAAAACAGGTATAACGCACACAACAGGCAGAACATGAAACTTCGACATCGACTATGTTTACACTGTAACTTCGCATTGTAGCATGCGACATGCCTCCAGCTATAGCAGATAGGATCGCACTGACCATAAAAGACGATTTCGAAGGACATATAACGAGAGCAATAGGCGAGTGACGATACCTCGACAACATTAGTCTGCACACTGTATCTCTGTATTCTATGATCTCACATGAATACTTTCGGGGCATATCGGTTCGCAACGATCATTTAAGACGACATCGATGCAGGTATACCTTACGCAACAGGCAGAACAAGAAACTTTGACTTCGACTATGTTCATACTGTAACTTCACATCCTAGAATCCGATATGCCTAAAGCTATTATAGTATATACGATCTCACATACCATATAAGATGACTTCGAAGGACATATAACGAGAACAATAGGCAGTGGAGATACTTCGACAACATCAGTCTGCACACTGTATCTCTGTATTCTATCATCTCACATGGATACCTCTGGAGCATATCAGATCGCAACGATCATATGAGACGACATCAAAACGGGTATAACGCACACAACAGGTAGAACATGAAACTTCTACTCCGACTATGTTTACACTGTAACTCTGCATTCTAGCATCTGACATGCCTACAGTTATAACAGATACGATCGCACTGATAATTTGGGACGACTCAGAAGAACATATAACGAGAATAATAGGCGAGTGAAGATTCTTCGACAAAATCAGTCTGCACTCTGTATCTTTGTTATATATCATCTCAAATGGATACCTCTGGAGCATATCAATCCGCAATGATCATATTGGACGACATCACAACGGGTTTAACGCACACAACAGGCAGAACAAGAATCTTCGACTTCGACTTTGTTCACACTGTTACTTTGCATTCTAGCATCTGACATGACTACATTCATAGCAGATGCGATCGCATCGACTATATAAGACGACTCCAAGGGACATATAACGGGAACAATAGGCAAGTGATGATATTTCGACAATATCAGTCTGCTCACCGTATCTCTGTAATCTGACATCTCACGTGGATACCTCTGGAGCATATTATATCGCAACGATCACATAAGACGACATCGAAGCAGGTATAACGCACACAACAGGCAGAACAAGAAACTTCCACAATGTTCGCACTGTAACTTTGCATTCTAGAATCTGTTATGCTACAGTTATAGCAGATACGATCGCACTGACCATATAGGACGACTTCGGAGGACATTTGACGAAAACAATAAGCAAGTAACGATTCTTCGACAACATCAGTCTCCACACTGTATCTCTGTATTCTATCATCTCACATAGATACCTATCAAGCATAACAGTTCGAAACGGTCATATAAGACGACATCGAAGCGGGTATAACGCTCACAACAGGCAAAACAAGAAACTTCGACTCCGACTATGTTCACACTGTAACTTCGCATTCTAGCATCTGACATGCCTACAGCTATAGCAGATACAATCGCACTGACCATGAAAGACAACTTCGGAGAACATATACAACGACAACATCAGTCTGCACTCTGTATCTCTATGTTCTATTATCTCACATGGAAACTTCCGAGGCATATTAGATCAAAACGATCATATAAGACGATATCGATACGGATATAATGTACGCAACAGGCAGAACATGAAACTTTGACTCCAACCATGTTCACACTGTGGCTCGGAATTCAAGCATCTGACATGCCTACAGTTGAAACAGATACGATCGCACTGACCATATAGGACGAGTTTGGATGACATATAACGAGATTAATAGGTAGAGTGAAGATACTTCGACTACATCAGTCTGCACACTGTATCTCAGTATGCTATCATCTCACATGGATACCTTTGGAGCATATTAGTTCGCAATTATCGTATAAGACGACTTCGAAGCGGGTATAACGACCATGTTAACACTGTAACTCCGCATTCTAGCATCTGACATGCCTACAGGTATAGCAGATACGATCGCACTGACCATAGAAGAAGACTTCGAAGGACATTTAACGAGAACAATGAGCAAGTGAAGATTCTTCGACAACATCAGTATGCACACTGTATCTCTGTATTCTATCATCTCAAATGGATACCTCTGGAGCATATCAGTTCGCAACGATCATATGAGACGACAACGAAGCAAGTATAACGCACACAATAGGCAGAACAAGAAATTTCGAGTATGACTATGTTGACACTGTAACTTCGCATTCTAGCATCTGATATGCCTACAGTTATAGCAGATACGATCGCACTGATCATATGAGACGAATTAGAAGGACATATCACAAGAACAATGAGCAAGTGAAGATTCTTCGACAACATCAGTCTGCACACTGTCTCTCTGTATTCTATCATCTCACATGGATACCTCTGAAGCAAATTAGTTCGCAACGATCATATAAGACGACATCGGAGCGGGTATAACGCACGCAACAGGCAGAACAGGAAACTTCTACTTCGACTATGTTTACACTGTTACTTCACATTCTTGAATCTGATATGCCTACACCTATAGCAGATACGATCTCACTGACCATAAGAGACGACTTCAAAGGACATATAACGAGAACAATAGGCAATTGAAGATACAACGACAACATCAGTCTGCACTCTGTATCTCTATGTTCTATCATCTCACATGGAGACTTCCGAAGCATATTAGATCACAACGATCATATAAGACGATATCGATGCGGGTTTAATGCACACAACAGGCAGAACATGAAACTTTGACTCCGACCATGTTCACACTGTGGCTCGGAATTCAAGCATCTGACATGCCTACAGTTGAAACAGATACGATCGCACTGACCATATAGGACGAGTTAAGAGGACATATAACGAGATTAATAGGTAGAGTGAAGTTACTTCGACTACATCAGTCTGCACACTGTATCTCAGTATGCTATCATCTCACATGGATACCTTTGGAGCATATTATTTCGCAATTATCGTATAAGACGACTTCGAAGCGGGTATTACGCACACAACAGGCAAAACAGAAACTTCGACTCCGACTATGTTCTCACTGAAACTTCGCATTCCAGCATCTGACATGTCTACAGCTATAACCGATACGATCGCACTGACCATAAAAGACGACTTCGAAGGACATATAACGAGAACAATAAGCAAGTAGAGATTCTTCGACAACATCAGTCTGCACACTGTGTCTCTGTATTCTATTATCTCACATGGAAACCTTTGGAGCATATTAGTTCGCAACGACCATATAAGACGACATCGAAGCAGGTATAACGCACACAATAGGCGGAACAAGAAACTTCGACTCCGACTATGTTTACACTGTAACTCCGCATTCTAGCATCTGACATGCCTACAGGTATAGCAGATACGATCGCACTGACCATAAAAGATGACTTCGAAGAACAATTAACGAGAACAATGAGCAAGTGAAAATTCTTCGACAACATCAGTATGCACACTGTATCTCTGTATTCTATCATCTCACATGGATACCTCTGGAGCATATTAGTTGGCAACGATCATATAAGACGACATCGAAGCGGGTATAACGCACACAACAGGCGAAACAAGATACTTCGACTCCGACTATGTTTACACTAAATTCGCATTCTAGCATCTGACATGCCCACAGCAATAGCTGATACGATTGCACTGACCATAAAAGACGACTTCGAAAGACATATAACAACAACGACAACATCAGTCTGCATACTGTATATCTGTATTCTATCATCTCACATAGATACCTTTGAAGCTTATTAGTTCGCAACGATCATATGAGACGACATGGAAGCGGGTATAACGCACACAACAGGCGAAACAAGAAACTTTGACTCCGACTATGTTCACACTAACTTCGCATTCTAGCATCTGACATGCCTACAGCAATAGCAGATACGATTGCACTGACCATAAAAGACGACTTCGAGAGACATATAACGAGAACAATGAGCAAGTGAATATTCTTCAACAACATCAGTCTGCACTGTATATCTTTGTATTCTTTCATCTAACATGGATACTTCCGAAGCATATCAGTTCGAAAAGATCATATAAAACGACTTCGAAGCAAGTATAACGCACGCAACAGGCAGAACAAGAAACATTGACTCTGACTATGTTCACACTCATACTTCACATTCTAGGATCCGATATGCCTACAGCTATGGTAAATACGATCGCACTGACTATATGAGGTGACTTCGAAGGACATATAACGAGAACAATAGGCAAGAGAAGATACTTCGACAACATCATTCTGCACACTGTATCTCTGTATTCTATCATCTCACATGGATACTTTTGAGGCATATAGGTTCGCAACGATCATATAAGACGACATCGATGCGGATTTACCGCACGCAACAGGCAGAACAAGAAACTTCGACTTCGACTATTTTTACACTGTAACATTTGCATTCTAGGATCCATAATGCCTACAGTTATAGCAGATACGATCGCACTGATCAAATAGGACGACTTCGAAGGACATATAACGAGAACAATAGGCGAGTGAAGTTTCTCTGACAACATCAGTCTGCATACTGTATCTCTGTATTCTATCATCTCACATGGATACCTCTGAAGTATATTAGTTCGCAACGATCATATCAGACGACATCGAGGCAGGTATAACGCACACAACGGGCAAAACAAAAAACTTTGACTCCGACTATGTTTACACTGTAACTTCGCATTCTAGCATCTGACATGCCTACAGCTATAGCAGATACGATCGAACTGATTATATAGGACGACTTCGAAGGACATTTAACGAAAAAAATATGCAAGTGAGGATACCTCGACAACATCAGTCTGCACACTGTATCTCTGTATTCTATCATCTCACATGGATACTTTCGAAGCATTTCAGTTCGCAACCATCATATGAGACGACATCGGAGCGGGTATAACTCACGCAACAGGCAGAACAAGAAACATTGACTTCGACTATGTTTACACTGTGGCTTGGACATGCCTACAGTTATAGCAGATACGATCGCACTGACCATAAAGTACGACTTCGAAGGACATATCACGAGAACAATAGGCAAGTGAAGATACCTCGACAACATCAGTCTGCACACTGTATCTCTGTATTGAATCATCTCACATGGATACCTCTGGAGCATATCAGTTCGCCACGATCATATAAGACGACATCGAAGCAAGTATAACGCTCACAATAGGCAGAACAAAAAACTTCCACTATGACTATGTTCACATCTGACATGCCTACAGTTATGGCAGATACGATCGAAGTGTCCATATGAGACGACTCCGAAGGACATATAACGAGAACAATAGGCAAGTGGAGATACTTCGACAAAATCAGTCGACACACTGTATCTCTGTAATCTATCATCTCACATGTGTGCCTTTGGAGCATATAAGTTCGCAACGATCATATAAGATGGCATCGAAGTGGGCATGACTCACATATCAGGAAGAACAAGAAATTTTGACTCCGAATATGTTTACACTGTGGCTCTGAAATCTAGCATCTGACAAGCCTACAGTTGAAGCAGATACGATCGAAGTGAACATATAAGACGACTTCGCGGGACATGTAATGAGAACAATAGACAAGTGAAGATAGTTCGACAACATCAGTCTGCACACTGTATCTTTGTATTCTATCATCTCACACGAATACATTTGGAGCATCTTAGTTCGCAACGATCATATAATACATCAAAGTGGGTATAACGCACACAACAGGCAGAACAAGAATCTTCGACTTCGAATATGTTCACTTTGCAACTCTGCTTCTAGCATCTGAAATGGCTATTCGAGAAGCATATATGACAGCTTATTATATAAGAGTGGAATACTATACTTTTTCATATCCACCAAAAACTTTGATTCCAACAATCAAGAGTCGGTGAACCGGCCAAAACTTCGAACTTGTCAATCTTAATAATAAGTAGGTTATATTTCTTAAAGGTAGACAATGTCAAGTGTTGCCTGAATCAAAAAAACGCATACAACAGAGGGAACAAGAAACTTCGACTTCTACTCTGTTTACACTGTGGCTCTGAATCCAAGCATCTGACATGAAAACAGTTGGAACTAATACGATCGCACTGACATATTAGTTCGCAATCATCATATCAGACGACATCGAAGCAGGTATTACGCACGCAACAGGCAGAACAAGAAACTTCGACTTCGACTATGTTCACACTGTGGCTCGGAATTTAAAACATCTGACATGCCTACAGTTGAAATAGATACGATCGCACTGACCATATAGGACGTGTTTGGAGGACATATAACGAGATTAATAGGCAAGTGAAGATACTTCGACTACATCAGTCTGCTCACCGCAGTATTCTGACATCTCACATGGATACCTCTGGAGCATATCAGTTCGCAACGATCATATGAGACGACCAACAGTTGAAACTGATACGATCGCACTGACCATATAGGAAGACTACGAAGGACATATAACGGGAACAAGAGGCGAGTGAGGATTCTTCGACAACATCACTCTGCACACTGTATCTCTGTTATATATCATCTCACATGGATACCTCTGGAGCATATCAATTTGCAACGATCATATGAGACGACATCACAACGGGTATGACGCACACAACAGGCAGAATAAGAATCTTCGAGTTCGACTTTGCTCACACTGTTACTTTGCATTATAGCATCTGACATGCCTACAGTTATAGCAGATACGATCGAATCGACTATATAAGACGACTTCGAGGGACATATAACGAGAACAATAGGCAAGTGATGATATTCCGACAATATCTGTCTGCTCATCGTATCTCTGCAATGTGACATATCACATGAATACCTCTGGAGCATATTAGTTCGCAACGATCATATAAGACGACATCGAAGCAGGTATACGCACACAACAGGCAGAACAAGAAACTTCGACAATGTTTACACTGTTTTTTGCATTATAGAATCTGACATGCCTACATTTATAGCAGATACGATCGCACTGATTATATAGGGAGACTTCGAAGGACATTTAACGAGAACAATAAGCAAGTGAAGATTCTTCGACAACATCAATCTGCACACTGTATCTCTGTATTCTATCATCTCACATGGATACCTCTAGAGCATATCAGTTCGCAACGATCATATGAGACGACATCGGAACGGGTATAACGCACACAACAGGCAGAACATGGAAATTCGACTTCGAATATGTTTACACTGTTACTTTGCATTCTAGCATCTGATGTTTTATACAAGTGTTTGTAATGAGACACAAGTTACTCAAAACTCAGTATAATGATTATCAAACTGCAAAGTATACAATATCTTTGTGCAGCCATCAAGATGCCGCCATCGTCTAACAGCGTCTCCTCACGTAGACCCTAATTATTGATTATTTCTAGCTAGTCATGTTGGTTGTCTAAGCTACAGGGGCTATGAGAACCTACTGTCTAAATTAATATTAAACATCTTTCCCTTTACAAATCTAACCTAACTGGTTTTTTAACCAACCTACCTGATCTAGTTTTCACATTTATACCATTATCTGGTTGGTCAGGGATTGACAATGTTTTATTTCTACCTACACTTTCAGAACCTACCTCATTCAGAGTACTAGAAAATTCATCTGTTTGATCTATTCGATTATTTTGATTAACAATATCATCATCATCAGGACCATTAGATTTTACAAAATTATTGGCCGATGGCCTAAGGTCAATTCTATTTCTCCTGATAATGTTACCAGTTTGATCTAGCACATTATATGACCTTGGAGCCTCATTTCCATTCACAATTTGGGCAGGCTCCCATTTTTTTTTTATATGATTATACACAGTTACATTTTCATTCTTCAAGGTATTGAGAGGTCTCGAATTCTTATCATAATACTTTTTACTCGTTTTTTGATTGAAGTCTAATTTTTCTTTTACATTTGTACACACCATTGGTTTTAATAACATGTGAGAGATTGAAATCTTATACTTACACATTCTACTATTGAGCAATTGAGATGGAGAATAACTCATATTTTTAAGAGGGCTGTTTCTATAGTTTAGTAAAGCTGAATATATGTCTTTCCCTTCTTCCATTGATTTTTTCAGCAAATTTTTTCAAATTGACACAGCTTTTTCAGCCAGGCCATTGGACCTTGGGTAAAACGGGCTCCTAAATGACAGGTTGAAGTTCCATTCTTTTGCAAATGACTTACATTTTCCACTGTTGAAAGGAATATTTTCTGCCACCAGGACATCTGGTGAACCAAAACGGGAGAAAATGCATTTCATTCGCATTATCACTGAATCAGCACTTTTATCTTTAATTGGCAGCATTCCCAACCAATTTGAATATGCATCTACAAGCACAAGATAAGACTGGGTTCCATAAGTAAAAATATCTGCTCCTATTCGTTCCCAAGCTCGACTTGGTAATGGATATGACTCTAAAGATTGTTTGCACTGTTTTCTAGCATACTTTTCACAAATTCTACATGATTTTATGTGAGATCCAATTTCTGAAGCTTGTCCTGGCCAATAAAAAATTGTTCTTGCACGAGCTTATATTTTCTTTATGCTCAAATGCCCTTCATGCAATTGCTGTAGCATTTTTTTCCGCAACACTGTAGGCACTATCACTTTATTGTCTAAAAACAGTAAGCTTTCAACAAGAAGAATATTTTCTCTTAGTTTATAATACATCTTTACACTGTCAGGAATATTATGTTTTTTTGAGGGCCAACCTTCCTTTAAATATTGAATTACAAGTTTCAACTGAGGATCTTTGAGTGTCTCTTCCTTAAATTCATTTTTTCGTTCATCTGACATTGGAATGTAAGTGACCACGGTGTGAACTGCATATTCTATCTCGGAATCTGATTGCTTTGAATTATTCCCATTTAAAAATGCTCTAGACAGAGTGTCTGAGATGTACATTAATTTGCCAGGTTTGTATTGAACATTCAAGGAATAATTTAACGATTTTAAACGCATTCTCTGAATTCTTGGTGATATTGATTGTAGATCCTTCTTAAAAATTGTTTCAAGTGGCTTATGGTCACTAAAAACCTTGATAATCAAGCCATAAACAAACAGATGGAATTTCTGCACTCCAAACAAAATTGCCAATGTTTCCTTTTCAATCTGGGCATATTTTTGCTCAGTCTGAGAAAGGCTTCTGGAGGCAAACGCCACAGGATGTCCCTCCTGGAGCAAACACGCACCTAATCCATCCTTTGATGCATCTACTTCCAGAACAACCTCTCTTCCAGGGTCAAAACATTTGAGCACTGGAGAATTAGTTGATAAAAACTTCAACTGATTAATTGATGACTTATGATTATCATTCCAATGCCACTGAATATCATCTCTAGTCAGATTTCTCAATGGGGCACTAATCTGTGACAGGTTAGGTATGAATTTGCCCACAAACTTCACTATTCCTAAAAATCGTAATAGCTCAGTTTTATTCTGTGGATGTTCCATGTCTAAAATTGCATTTATGTAGCTTTGGTTTACTGATACTCCCTTTTTTGAAAAAATCTGACCTAAAAATTTCACACTGTGTTGTTTCAACTGTATTTTTGACTTATTGAATTTTACATTATATTTAGTAGCTCTCTGACGAACTAAACGTAAATTGTGATCATGTTCTTGTTCGAATGATCCTGTAATGATTAAGTCATCAAAATACAGTTCAACTCCATCAATGTCCCCAAATAACTCATAATTCTTCTTTTGAAAAACCTCTGGCGCCGACGAGATACCAAATGGCATTCTTAAAAACTTATATCGACCAAATGGGGTCCCAAAACTACATAAATCAGAGCTTTCTGAGTCTAGTTCAACTTGCCAGTATCCATCACGCATGTCCAGTACAGAAAAAAATTGCTTTCCTGACAATTTTGAAGCTATGTCATCCACAGAGAGAATTAGAAAATGTTCACGTCTTATTGCATTAGTTAAGTTTTTTGGATCTAGGCACAGACGAAGATCACCATTCGATTTTTCAACAATAACTAAGGCATTAATCCATTCTGCTGGTTTATCTGATTTTTGGATGATACCATTGGTCTCGAGATCATTCAACTTATTTTTAAGTCTATCATTTAAAATCCTAGGTATTCTTCTAATAGGGGAAATTTTTGGTATAGCATCATTTTTCAACACAATATGGTGAGTGGTTGGAAATCGCCCTTATCCCTTAAAAACACTAGGAAATTCCTTTACTAAGTCATCAAGTGATTTTACAGGCTTTTTATTTATATTTATATGACATCTAACCTGATCAACTCTCTTGATTAACTTCAACCTAATGCAATCCTGAAGACCTAGTAAAGGAGTTTGATGTTTTGCATTCACTACCATAAACAACAGTTTCACCACTCTATCATTGACTTGACAAGACAAGATCACTTCACCTACTGTATCTAATTTGGATTTTAAACTACCATAAGCAATCAATGAAATGTCTGATTTACTGATTCCAATGCTTGAATCCAATGCTTTCAACACATGCAATGGTAGGATATTAATTTCTGCACCTGTATCTAACTTAAAATCTATTGGCATATCATTGATAAAAACCTGTTTGATCCAATTCTTTTCCTTATTCATTTTCACCGAATTCACTTCTTTAGCTACAAAATGCACATAGAAATCATTTCCATCTGACTCTGCTTCATCTTCACTAGAATCACTGCTTTCACTTTCTTTTTGCTTCACTTCATTCACTCTCCTCTTACTATATTTTGTGTGACTCTTCATTTTCTCTTCTTTCTTCTAATTTTGACAAACATATAACGCACACAACAGACCATGACACTTCGACTTCGACTATGTTCACACCGTTACTTCGCATTCTAGCATCTGACATGCCTACAGGTATAGCAGATATGATCGCACTGACCATAAAGAACTACTTCGACGGACATATAATGAGAGCAATAGGCAAGTGAAGAAACCTCGACATCAGTCTGCACACTGTATCTCTTTATCCCTTCATCTCACATGGATACTTCCGAGGAATATCGGTTCGCAACGATCATATGAGACGACATCGATGCGGGTATATCGCAAGCAACAGGCAGAACAATAAACTTCGATTTCGACTATGTTTACACTGTAACTAAACATTCTTGAATCTGATATGCCTACAGCTATAGTATATACGATCTCACTAACCATATAAGATGACTTCGAAGGATATATAACGAGAAGTAAAGATACCTCGACAACATCAGTCTGCACACTGCATCTCTGTATAGTAGATACGATCGCACTGACCATATAAGATGACTTCGAAGGACATATAACAGGAACAATAGGCAAGTGAAGATACCTCGACATCAGTCTGCACACTATATCTCTGTATTCTATCATCTTACATGGATACCTCTGGAGCATATCAGTTCGCAACGATCATATGAGATGACATCAAAACGGGTATAACGCACACAACAGACAGAACATGAAACTTCGACTCCGACTATGTTCACACTGTAACATTGCATTCTAGCATCTGACATGCCTACAGTTATAGCAGATACGATCGCACTAACCATATAGGACGACTTTGAAGGACATATAACGAGAACAATGAGCAAGTGAAGATTATTCGACAACATCAGTAGGCACACTGTATCTCTGTATTCAATCATATCACATGGATACCTCTGGAGAATATTAGTTCGCGACGATCATATTAGACGACATCGAAGCGGATATAACGCACACAACAGACAAAACAAGAAACTCTGACTCCGACTATGTTCACACTGTAACTCCGCATTCAAGCATCTGACATGCCTACAGCTATGACAGATACAATCGCACTGACCATAAAAGAGGACTTCGAAGGACATATAACGATAACAATAGGCAAGTGAAGATACCTCGACAACATCAGTCTGCACACTGTATCTCTGTATTCTATCATCCCACATGGATACCTCTGGAGCATATCAGTTCGCAAAGATCGTATAAGACGATATCGAAACGAGTATAACGCACAAAACGAGTAGAACATGAAACTTTGACTTCGACTATGTTTACACTGTAACTTTGTATTCTAGCATCTGACATGCCTACCGTTATATCAGATAGGATCGCACTGACCATATAGGAAGACTTCGAAGGACATATAACGAGAACGATAGGCAATTGAAGATTCTACGACAACATCAGTCTGCACACCATAGAGCAAGAAGCATATATATGACAGCTCATTATGTGCGAGTGGAATACTATACTCTTTCATATTCAACAAACAAGAGTCGGTAAACCGGCGTGTTCGCCAAAACTTCAAACTCATCAATCTTGATAATAAGTCGGTTATTCATCTCATAGGTAGACATTGTCAAGTGTTTCCTAGATCGAAATAGAGCAAACAACAGAGAGAACAGGAAACTTCGACGCTGACTATGTTCACACTGTGGCTCGGAATTCAAGCATCTGACATGCCTGCAGTTGAAACAGATACGATCGCACTGACCATATGAAATGAGTTTAAAGGACATATAACGAGATTGAGAGGCAAGTGAAGATACTTCGACCACATCAGTCTGCCCACCGTATCTCTGTTTTCTGACATCTCACATGGATACCTCTAGAGCATATCAGTACGCAACGATCATATGAGACGACAGTAGAACGGGTATAACGCACACAACAGGCAGACCATGACACTTCGACTTCGACTATGTTCACACCGTTACTTCGCATTCTAGCATCTGACATGCCTACAGCTATAGCAGATATGATCGCACTGACCCTAAAGAACTACTTCGACGGACATATAATGAGAGCAATAGGCAAGTGAAGAAACCTCGACATCAGTCTACACACTGTATCTCTTTATCCCTTCATCTCACATGGATACTTCCGAGGAAAATCGGTTCGCAACGATCATATGAGACGACATCGATGCGGGTATATCGCAAGCAACAGGCAGAACAAGAAACTTCGATTTCGACTATGTTTACACTGTAACTAAACATTCTTGAATCTGATATGCCTACAGCTATAGTATATACGATCTCACTAACCATATAAGATGTATTCGAAGGATATATAACGAGAAGTAAAGATACCTCGACAACATCAGTCTGCACACTGCATCTCTGTATAGTAGATACGATCGCACTGACCATATAAGATGACT
Source organism: Phaedon cochleariae (assembly GCA_918026855.4). Lineage (NCBI taxonomy): Eukaryota > Metazoa > Arthropoda > Insecta > Coleoptera > Chrysomelidae > Phaedon > Phaedon cochleariae. The sequence goes on along the minus strand of OU896718.1, from coordinate 18,342,962 downwards.
TCGAAGGACATATAACAGGAACAATAGGCAAGTCAAGATACCTCGACATCAGTCTGCACACTATATCTCTGTATTCTATCATCTCACATGGATACCTCTGAAGCATATCAGTTCGCAACGATCATATGAGATGACATCAAAACGGGTATAACGCATACAACAGACAAAACATGAAACTTCGACTCCGACTATGTTCACACTGTAACTTTGCATTCTAGCATCTGACATGCCTAAAGTTATAGCAGATACGATCGCACTAACCATATAGGACGACTTTGAAGGACATATAACGGGAACAATGAGCAAGTGAAGATTATTCGACAACATCAGTAGGCACACTGTATCTCTGTATTCAATCATATCACATGGATACCTATGGAGAATATTAGTTCGCGACGATCATATTAGACGACATCGAAGCGGATATAACGCACACAACAGACAAAACAAGGAACTCTGACTCCGACTATGTTCACACTGTAACTCCGCATTCAAGCATCTGACATGCCTACAGCTATGACAGATACAATCGCACTGACCATAAAAGAGGACTTCGAAGGACATATAACGATAACAATAGGCAAGTGAAGAAACCTCGACATCAGTCTGCACACTGTATCTCTTTATCCCTTCATCTCACATGGATACTTCCGAGGCATATCGGTTCGCAACGATCATATGAGACGACATCGATGCGGGTATATCGCAAGCAACAGGAAGAACGAGAAACTTCGATTTTGACTATGTTTACACTGTAACTAAACATTCTTGAATCTGATATGCCTACAGCTATAGTATATACGATCTCACTGACCATATAAGATGACTTCGAAGGATATATAACGAGAAGTAAAGATACCTCGACAACATCAGTCTGCACTGCATCTCTGTATTCTATCATCTCACATCGATATTTTAGAGGCATATTAGTTCGCATTGATCATATAGGACGAAATCGAAGCGAGTATAACGCACGCAACAGGCAGAACAAGAAACTTAGACTTCGACTATGTTTACACCGTAACTTCACATTCTTGAATCTGATATGCCTACAGCTATAGTAGATACGATCGCACTGACCATATAAGATGACTTCGAAGACATATAACAGTAACAATAGGCAAGTGAAGATACCTCGACATCAGTCTGCACACTATATCTCTGTATTCTACCATCTCACATGGACACCTCTGGAGATGACATCAAAACGGGTATAACGCACACAACCGACAGAACATGAAACTTTGACTCCGAATATGTTCACACTGTATTGCTGCATTCTTGTATCTGACATGCCTACAGTTATGACAGATACGATTGCACTGACCATATAGGACGACTTCAATGGATATATAACGAGAACAATAGGCAAGTGAAGATACTTCAACAAATCAGTCTGCACATTGTTTCTCTGTATTCCATCATCTCACATGGATACCTTTGGAGCATATCAGTCCCAAACGATCATATGAGACGTCATCAAAACAGGTGTAACGCACACAACAGGCAGAACATGAAACTTCGACATCGACTATGTTTACACTATAACTTCGCATCCTAGCATCTGAAATGCCTACAGCAATGGCATACACGATCGCACTGACCATAAAAGACGACTCCGGAGGACATATAACGAGAACAATGAGCAAGTGAAGATTCTTTGACAACATCAGTCTGCACACTGTATCGAAACGGGTATAACGCACACAACAAGTAGAACAAGAAACTTTGACTTCGACTATGTTTACACTGTAACTTTGTATTCTAGCATCTGACATGCCTACAGTTATAGCAGATACGATCACACTGACCATATAGGACGACTCCGCAGGACATATCACGAGAACGATAGGCAAGTGAAGATTCTTCGACAACATCAGTCTGCACACCATATCTCTGTATTCTATGATCTCACTTGGATACCTCTGGAGCATATCAATTCGCAACGATCATATGAGACAACATCGAAACGGGTATGACGCACAGAACAGGCAGAGCAAAAAACTTCGACTTCGACTATGTTTACACTGTAACTTTGTATTTTAGCATCTGACATGCCTACGGTTATATCAGATACAATCGCACTGACCATATAGGACGACTTCGAAGGACATATAACGAGAACGATAGGCAAGTGAAGATTCTTCGACAACATCAGTCTGCATTCCATATCTCTGTATTCTATCATCTCACTTGGATACCTCTGAAGCATATCAATTCACAACGATCATATGAGACAACATCGAAACGGGTATAACGCACAGAACAGGCAGAGCAAGAAACTTCGACTTCGACTATGTTTACACTGTTACTCTGATTCTCGCATCTGATACGCCTATCCAAGAAGCATATATGACAGCTTATTATGTGCGAGTGGAATACTATACTCTTTCATATTCACCAAACAAGAGTCGGAAAACCGGCGTGTTCGCCAAAACTTCGAACTTATGAATCTTGATAATAAGTCGGTTATTCATCTCATAGGTAGACATTGTCAAGTGTTTCCTAGATCGAAATAAAACAAACAACAGAGAGAACAAGAAACTTCGACGCTGAATATGTTTACACTGTGGCTCGGAATTCAAGCATTAGACATGCCTGCAGTTGAAACAGATACGATCGCACTGACCATATAGGATGAGTTTGAAGGACATATAACGAGATTGATAGGCAAGTAAAGATACTTCGACAACATCAGTCTGCCCACCGTATCTATGTTTTCTGACATCTCACATGGATACCTCTGGAGCATATCAGTACGCAACGATCATATAAGACGAAATCGAAGCGAGTATAACGCACGCAACAGGCAGAACAAGAAACTTAGACTTCGACTAAGTTGTTTACACCGTAACTTCACATTCTAGAATCTGATATGCCTACAGCTATAGTAGATACGATCGCACTGACCATATAAGATGAATTCGAAGGACATATAACAGGAACAATAGGCAAGTGAAGATACCTCGACATCAGTCTGCACACTATATCTCTGTATTCTATCATCTCAAAATGGATATCTCTGGAGCATATTAGTTCGCAACGATCATATGAGACGACAGCAGAACGGGTATACCGCACACAACAGGCAGAACATGACACTTCGACTTCGACTATGTTCACACTGTTACTTCGCATTCTAACATCTGACATGCCTTCAGCTATAGCAGATATGATCGCACTGACCATGAAAAACTACTTCGACGGACATATAACGAGAGCAATACGCAAGTGAAGAAACCTCGTCAACATCAGTCTGCACACTGTATCTCTGTATCTCATCATCTCATATGGATACTTTCGAGGCATATCGGTTCGCAACGATCAAATAAGACGACATCGATGCGGGTATATCGCACGCAAAAGGCAGAACAAGAAACTTCGACTTCGACTATGTTTACACTGTAACTATACATTCTAGAATCCGATATGCCTACAGCTATGGTATATATGATCTCACTGACCATATAAGATGACTTCGAAGGATATATAACGAGAAGTGAAGATACCTCGACAACATCAGTCTGCACACTGCATCTCTGTATTCTATCATGTCACATCGATATTTTAGAGGCATATTAGTTCGCATTGATCATATAAGACGAAATCGAAGCGAGTATAACGCACGCAACAGGCGGAACAAGAAACTAAGACTTCGACTATGTTTACACCGTAACTTCACATTCTAGAATCTACAGCTATAGTAGATACGATCGCACATAAGATGACTTCGAAGGACATATAACAGGAACAATAGGCAAGTGAAGATACCTCGACATCAGTCTGCACACTATATCTCTGTATTTTATCATCTCACATGGATATCTCTGGAGCATATTAGTTCGCAACGATCATATGAGACGACAGCAGAACGGGTATAACGCACACAACAGGCAGACCATGACACTTCGACTTCGACTATGTTCACACTGTTACTTCGCATTCTAGCATCTGACATGCCTACAGCTATAGCAGATATGATCGCACTGACCATAAAAAACTACTTCGACGGACATATAACGAGAGCAATACGCAAGTGAAGAAACCTCGACAACATCAGTCTGCACACTGTATCTCTGTATCCCATCATCGCACATGGATACTTTCGAGGCATATCGGTTCGCAACGATCATATAAGACGACATCGATGCGGTTATATCGCACGCAACAGGCAGAACAAGAAACTTCGACTTCGACTATGTTTACACTGTAACTGAACATTCTAGAATCCGATATGCCTACAGCTATGGTATATACGATCTCACTGACCATATAAGATGACTTCGAAGGATATATAACGAGAAGTGAAGATACCTCGACAACATCAGTCTGCACACTGCATCTCTGTATTCTCTCATCTCACATGGATATTTTAGAGGCATATTAGTTCGCAACGATTAAATAAGACGAAATCGAAGCGAGTATAACGCACGCAACAGGTAGAACAAGAAAATTGGACTTCGACTATGTACACCGTAACTCCACATTCTAGGATCTGATATGCCTACAGCTACAGTAGATACGACCGCACTGACCATATGAGATGACTTCGAAGGACATATAACAGGAACAATAGGCAAGTGAAGATACCTCGACATCAGTCTGCACACTATATCTCTGTATTTTATCATCTCACATGGATACCTCTGGAGCATATCAGTTCGCAACGATCATATGAGATGACATCAAAACGGGTATAACGCACACAACAGACAGAACATGAAACTTCGACTCCGACTATGTTCACACTATAACTTTGCATTCTAGCATCTGACATGCCTACAGTTATAGCAGATACGATCGCACTGACCATATGAGACGACTTTGACGGACATATAACGAGAACAATGAGCAAGTGAAGATTCTTCGACAACATCAGTAGGCACACTGTAACTCTGTATTCAATCATCTCACATGGATACCTCTGGAGAATATTAGTTCGCGACGATCATATTAGACGACATCGAAGCGGATATAACGCACACAACAGGCAAAACAAGAAACTCTGACTCCGACTATGTTCACACTGTAACTCCGCATTCAAGCATCTGACATGCCTACAGCTATAGCAGATACGATCGCACTGACCATAAAAAACGACTTCGAAGGACATATAACGAGAACAATAGGCAAGTGAAGATACCTCGACAACATCTGCACACTGTATCTCTGTATTCTAACATCCTACATGATACCTCTGGAGCATATCAGTTCGCAACGATCGTATAAGACGATATCGAAACGGGTATAACGCACACAACGGGTAGAACATGAAACTTCGACTTCGACTATGTTTAAACTGTAACTTTGTATTCTAGCATCTGACATGCCCACCGTTAAATCAGATACGATCGCACTGACCATATAGGACGACTTCGAAGGACATATAACGAGAACAATTGGCGAGTGAAGTTTCTCCGACAACATCAGTCTGCACACCATATCTCTGTATCATCTCACTTGGATACCTCTGAAGCATATCAATTCGCAACAATCATATGAGATAACATCGAAACACAGAACACAGAACAGGCAGAGCAAGAAACTTCGCCTTCGACTATGTTTACACTGTAACTCTGATTCTAGCATCTAATACGCCTATTCAAGAAGCATATATGACAGCTCATTATGTGCGAGTAGAATACTATACTCTTTTATATTCACCAAACAAGAGTCGGTAAACCGGCGTGTTCGCCAAAACTTCGAACTTATCAATCTTGATAATAAGTCGGTTATTCATCTCATAGGTAGACATTGTCAAGTGTTTCCTAGATCGAAATAGAGCAAACAACAGAGAGAACAAGAAACTTCGACGCTGACACTGTGGCTCGGAATTCAAGCATCTGACATGCCTGCAGTTGAAACAGATACGATCGCACTGATCATATAGGATGAGTTTGAAGGACATATAACGAGATTGATAGGCAAGTGAAGATACTTCGACTACATCAGTCTGCTCACCGTATCTCTGTTTTCTGACATCTCACATGGATACCTCTGGAGCATATCAGTACGCAACGATCATATGAGACGACAGCAAAACGGGTATAACGCACACAACAGGCAGACCATGACACTTCGACTTCGACTGTGTTCACACTGTTACTTCGCATTCTAGCATCTGACATGCCTACAGCTATAGCAGATATGATCGCACTGACCATAAAAAACTACTTCGACGGACATATATCGAGAGCAATAGGCAAGTGAAGAAACCTCGACACATACAAAAGATGGTCCAATTGAAATTCTGATAGGTGCAGATATTGCTGGCAAACTCTTCACTGGTGAAAAATTCGTTTTGAAATGTGGATTAGTGGCTATGGACACAAAATTAGGTTGGACTCTGATGGGCAGAACTTCTGGTGGAAAATCTGATGTATCTAGATTAACGTCAATGATGGTAACTTCATTATTTTGTCAGAACGATATATCTAGCTTGTGAAACCTTGATGTATTGGGGATTGCAGATCCTGACGAGCGGAAAACTAAGAAGCGTCATGAAGAAGATATTTTGAAAACATTTTTGGACACCGTTTCTTTAGATTCTGATGGTAGATATGAGGTTGGATTGATTTATGTCAATGGTCATCCGTCATTGGCGAACAATTTTCATGCTGCTAAGCGATGACTCGATGGTCTAATGAAAAAATTGGAAATTGACGGATATCACGAAGAATACGATGCAGTGTTCAATGAATGGCTACGAGAGGGTATAATAGAGGTAGTCAGTAATGTCGATTCTAATTTAACTGGTTAAATCTTGCCACATCGCCATGTCGTCAAATTAAGCAGTACCTCAACTGAATTACGACCAGTGTTCGATGGCTCTGCCAAAGAAAAGAACCATCCTTCATTAAATGATTGTCTGGAGAAAGGTATCAATATGATAGAACTGATTATCTCGATATTGATTCGTTTCAGGCTTGAGCGAATTGGAGTTGTGTCTGATATAAGAGAAGCGTTCTTACAAATTGGTCTGAGAGAAGAAGAACGAAGATTTTTGAAATTCCTTTGGTGTGATCCTGATGGAAATTTGAAGATATATCGACATGCTCGAGTGGTATTTGGATTAACCTGTAGTCCTTTCATGTTGGCATCTGTAATTCATTCTTATCTGAATAAATTCCTCGAACATCCTGTAGAAAAATTCAGATCCGATAATATTTCGAGATTGAGGAATAGTTTTTATGTCGACAACTGCGTGACCAGTGTGAGCAGTGAGGATGAACTTCAACACTTCATCTCTGAATCCACCGAATTGATGGCTTTAGGAAAATTTGATCTACGAGGTTGGGAGTACACAGTTTCTCGAACCACTGATGATTCACCGGAAGAGGCCATATCTCCAGTTTTGGGTTTGCTTTGGAATAGGACAAGCGATACTTTGGGAGTCAATTTCGAATGGTTGAGTAATATCGAAACCGAAACTATCACTAAACGAAATATTTTGTCGATTGCTCATAAAATATTTGATCCTATTGGATTTCTATGTCCGGTACAAGTCTGTCCTCGAATTCTACTACAAAGAATTTGGATTCTGAAGATTGGTTGGGATGTGGATATTCCTCAAGACATAAAAAATCAATTCTTACATTGGTTGAGAGATATACCGTTCTTGAGACAACTCAAAATTCCCCGTTGGATGTCCATGCCAGAAGTTATCAGTAGTAGTCTCCATATGTTTTGTGATGCCAGTAAAGCAGTATATGCGACAGTAATTTTCTTGAGGACCGTGTCATCAGAAGGTGTGAGGTTACAATCAGTTCAAGCTAGAAATAGAATAGCCCCAATGAAAAATATTACTATTCCTAAACTTGAACTATTAGGAGCAACTATTGGTGTCAGGCTGTTGAATTCCGTTTTGGAGAATATAGGAAAAGGAACTATGGAGGTATTTTGTTGGACAGATTCAACAACGGTTCTATCTTGGATTCGTCGTGAGGATATATGGAAACCGTTTGTATGGAATAGGGTTAAGGAAATACGATTTTTTACTTCAAAAGATTATTGGTCTCATGTGCCTGGCCATATGAATCCAGCTGACCTTCTATCGAGGGGTTGTTCACCAAAACAACTATTGTTGTCGAGATGGTGGGAGGGACCAGCTTGATTGAAAACTAAAAATGATTGGCCAGAGCAGAATTTTGAAGTGAATGAGAAAGAAATAGTCTTGGAAAAGAAGAAATCTACTTCGAATTTGATGATTGTAGTGAGAGATCATTCCGTATTTTATAAATATTTTTCTTAATATCATAAGATATTGAATTTGATTGGATGGGTCAAGGGATTTGTCTTTAATTGTCGATTTCCCAATCAGAAACAAAAAGGAAACCTATCGGTGGAGGAAATTGGAAATGCCGAAATCAATTTGATAAGGTTAATACAGGAGGAATCTTTCAATGGAATAAATGACGAAAAAATCGCCTCTTCGTGTCCCCTTATAGATGAAAATGAATTGATGAGAATAAAAACTAGAATCACTGAACGTGATGACGTATATGATTTTATATTTCCAATACTGTTACCTTCTAGACACCCTGTGACTGAGAGCATAATTTCTCATTTCCATTTACAGAGCTGTCATGCTGGAATACAAAATGTAATTTGCAGGATTAGGAACAAATTTTGGATTCCAAGTGGTGAAAGGACAGTGAAAAGAGTAATAGGTAAATGCCTAAGGTGTAGATTCAAGGTTCAGCCACTCAGTAATATTTCTGTAGCTCTACCAAATGATCGAGTTCGAGATGCCTCTATATTCGAAATTGTGGGTATAGACTTCGCTGGACCGCTTTTCTCTCGAGCCAAAGAAAAAGTTTGGATATGTATTTTTACCTGCGCAGTCTATCGAGCAGTTCACTTGGAAATCGTCAATTCATTATCGACTGAATCTTTCATTTTAGCACTGAGACGATTCATTGCACGTCGAGGACGACCATCAACCATCTATTCTGATAATGGAAGGAACTTTATAGGTACTGAAAATTGTTTCGCAACATTAGATTGGGATAGAATCGAAGAAATCAGTACCATTCAGAGAATAAAATGGAAGTTTAATCCACCTTCTGCAGCGTGGTGGGGTGGTTGGTGGGAGCGTCTCATCAGAATTGTGAAGCAGTTGTTACGGAAACAATTAGGGAGAGCAAGCTTGACTTGTGAAGAACTGTCTTCCGTAATATGTGATTGTGAGGCTGTCATTAACTCAAGACCATTGACCTATTTGTCGGAGGATAATGGAGATTCGACACCTTCAACACCATCGATTTTTATGCAGAGTGTTGAAGAAATTGGAATTACAGATTTGGACAATATCGATGCAAATTCAGTGAGGCGACATTTCAGATATATACAGAAATTAAGAGAGATTTTGAGGAAAAGATTCAGAGATGAATATCTGAGTCAACTGATTTTGTTCAATAGTAAGAAACCAGCAAGAGAAATGAGAGTAGGAGAGTTGGTTCTGATCGAAGATGAGAATCGTAAGAGACTCGAATGGCCTCTGGGTATAATTGAGGAATTATTTCCAGGAAAGGACTGTAGGATACGATTAGTGAGAGTAAGGACTTTGAATGGATTTCTCATGAGACCGATTCAACGACTGTATCCCCTAGAGATGGACACCTGGATGAAGAAAGAAGAGGATAAGAAGGATAGAGATAGAGAGAATGAAAGTCAGAAAGATATTTTGTCTGAGTCTTTGGAGAAACCCACAATGAAAACAAGATCTGGCAGAACAGTTCATCCACCTGACCGACTAACTTTTTAGTATTTTCAATTTGGAGTTTTGAGTCATTTTCCTGTGGACTCAAAAGGTGGGAGTGTATTGAAAATTGTCAAGATTATGCAGATTCAAAGTATATTTTATTTGAATCCTCTGTGTGTAATGTTTTTGAAGTACTTGTCATCATTGATTAAATACAAGAGTCAGATAATTAAAACTCTACTTTGACATTTTTCGAATTATTAAGCCATTTTATATATTTAGTAATCAATTCCATTAGAATCCTTTTAAATACGTATTCTTCACCGGGTAGGTGCTGCAGTACGAAATTATAACAGATACAATCACACTGACCATATTGGACGAGTTTGAAGGACATATAACGAGATTAATAGGCAAGTGGAGATACTTCGACTACATCAGTCTTCACACTGTATCTCATTATTCTATCATCTCACATGAATACTTTTGGAGCATATCAGTTCGCAACGATCATATAAGACGACATAGAAGCGGGTATAACGCACACAACAGGCAAAACAAGAAACTTCGACTCCGTCTAAGTTCTCACTGAAACATCGCATTCCAGCATCTGACATGCCTACAGCTATAGCAGATATGATCACACTGACCATAAAAGACGACTCTGAAGGACATATAACGAGAACAATAGGCAAGTGAAGATACAACGACAACTTCAGTCTGCACTCTGTATCTCTATGTTCTATCATCTCACATGGATACTTCCGAGGCATATTAGATCGCAACGATCACATAATACGATATCGATGCAAGTTTAATGCACGCAACAGGCAGAAAGTGAAACTCTGACTCCGACCATGTTCACACTGTGGCTTGAAAATCAAGCATCTGACATGCCTACAGTTGGAACAGATACGATCGCACTGACCATATAGGACGAGTTTGAAGGACATATAACGAGATTAATAGGTAGAGTGAAGATACTTCGACTACATCAGTCTGCACACTGTATCTCAGTATGCTATCATCTCACATGAATACCTTTGGAGCATATTAGTTCGCAATTATCGTATGAGACGACTTCGAAGCGGGTATAACGCACACAACAAGCAAAACAAGGACCTCCGACTCCGACTATGTTCTCACTGAAACTTCGCATTCCAGCATCTGACATGTCTACAACTATAGCAGATACGATCGCACTGACCATGAGAGACGACTTCGAAGGACATATAACGAGAACAATAAGCAAGTAGAGATTCTTCGACAACATCAGTCTGCACACTGTGTCTCTGTATCCTATCATCTCACATGGATACCTTTGGAGCATATTAGTTCGCAACGAACATATAAGACGACATCGAAGCAGGTATAACGCACACAACAGGCAAAACAAGAAACTTCGACTCCGACTATGTTTACACTGTAACTCCGCATTCTAGCATCTGACATGCCTACAGGTATAGCAGATACGATCGCACTGACCATAGGAGAAGACTTCGAAGGACATTTAACGAGAACAATGAGCAAGTGAATTTTCTTCGACAACATCAGTCTGCACACTGTATCTCTGTATTCTATCATCTCACATGGATACCTCTGGAGCATATTAGTTCGCGACGATCATATTAGACGACATCGAAGCGGGTATATCACACACAACAGACAAAACAAGAAACTTCGACTCCGACTATTTTTACACTGTAACTCCGCATTCTAGCATCTGACATACCTACAGCTATAGCAGATACGATCGCACTGACCATAAAAAACTACTTCGACGGACATATAACGAGAGCAAAAGGCAAGTGGAGATACCTCGACACCATCAGTCTGCACACTGTATCTCTGTATCCCATCATCTCACATGGATACTTTCGAGGCATATCGGTTCGCAACGATCAAATGAGACGACATCGATGCGGGTATATCGCACGCAACAGGCAGAACAAAAAACTTCGACTTCGACTATGTTTACACTGTTACTAAACATTCTAGAATCTGATATGCCTACAGCTATAGTATATACGATCCCACTGACCGAATAAGATGACTTCGAAGGATATATAACGAGAAATGAAGATACCTCGACAACATCAGTCTGCACACTGCATCTCTGTATTCTATCATCCCACATGGATATTTTTGAGGCATATCAGTTCGCAACGATCATATAAGACGGAATCGAAGCGGGTATAACGCACGCAACAGGCAGAACAAGAAATTTAGACTTCGACTATGTTTACATCGTAACTTCACATTCTAGAATCTGATATGCCTACAGCTATAGTAGATACGATCGCACTGACCATATAAGATGACTTCGAAGGACATATAACAGGAACAAAAGGCAAGTGAAGATACCTCGACATCAGTCTGCACACTGTTTCTCTGTATTCTATCATCTCACATGGATACCTAGAGCATATCAGTTCGCAACGATCATATGAGATGACATCAAAACGGGTATAACGCACACAACAGACAGAACATGAAACTTCGACTTCGACTATGTTTACACTGTATTGCTGCATTCTTGTATCTGACATGCCTACAGTTATGACAGATACGATCGCACTGACCATATAGGACGACTTCGATGAATATATAACGAGAACAATAGGCAAGTGGAGATACTTCAACAACATCAATCTGCACATTGTTTCTATGTATTCCATTACCTCACATGGATACCTCTGGAGCATATCAGTCCGCAACGATCATATGAGACGTCATCAAAACAGGTATAACGCACACAACAGGCAGAACATGAAACTTCGACATCGACTATGTTTACACTGTAACTTCGCATTCTAGCATGCGACATGCCTCCAGCTATAGCAGATAGGATCGCACTGACCATAAAAGACGATTTCGAAGGACATATAACGAGAGCAATAGGCGAGTGACGATACCTCGACAACATTAGTCTGCACACTGTATCTCTGTATTCTATGATCTCACATGAATACTTTCGGGGCATATCGGTTCGCAACGATCATTTAAGACGACATCGATGCAGGTATACCTTACGCAACAGGCAGAACAAGAAACTTTGACTTCGACTATGTTCATACTCTAACTTCACATCCTAGAATCCGATATGCCTATAGCTATTATAGTATATACGATCTCACATACCATATAAGATGACTTCGAAGGACATATAACGAGAACAATAGGCAGTGGAGATACTTCGACAACATCAGTCTGCACACTGTATCTCTGTATTCTATCATCTCACATGGATACCTCTGGAGCATATCAGATCGCAACGATCATATGAGACGACATCAAAACGGGTATAACGCACACAACAGGTAGAACATGAAACTTCTACTCCGACTATGTTTACACTGTAACTCTGCATTCTAGCATCTGACATGCCTACAGTTATAACAGATACGATCGCACTGATAATTTGGGACGACTCAGATGAACATATAACGAGAATAATAGGCGAGTGAAGATTCTTCGACAACATCAGTCTGCACTCTGTATCTTTGTTATATATCATCTCAAATGGATACCTCTGGAGCATATCAATCCGCAATGATCATATTGGACGACATCACAACGGGTTTAACGCACACAACAGGCAGAACAAGAATCTTCGACTTCGACTTTGTTCACACTGTTACTTTGCATTCTAGCATCTGACATGACTACATTCATAGCAGATGCGATCGCATCGACTATATAAGACGACTCCGAGGGACATATAACGAGAACAATAGGCAAGTGATGATATTTCGACAATATCAGTCTGCTCACCGTATCTCTGTAATCTGACATCTCACGTGGATACCTCTGGAGCATATTATATCGCAACGATCACATAAGACGACATCGAAGCAGGTATAACGCACACAACAGGCAGAACAAGAAACTTCCACAATGTTCGCACTGTAACTTTGCATTCTAGAATCTGTTATGCTACAGTTATAGCAGATACGATCGCACTGACCATATAGGACGACTTCGGAGGACATTTGACGAAAACAATAAGCAAGTGACGATTCTTCGACAACATCAGTCTCCACACTGTATCTCTGTATTCTATCATCTCACATAGATACCTATCGAGCATAACAGTTCGAAACGGTCATATAAGACGACATCGAAGCGGGTATAACGCTCACAACAGGCAAAACAAGAAACTTCGACTCCGACTATGTTCACACTGTAACTTCGCATTCTAGCATCTGACATGCCTACAGCTATAGCAGATACAATCGCACTGACCATGAAAGACAACTTCGGAGAACATATACAACGACAACATCAGTCTGCACTTTGTATCTCTATGTTCTATTATCTCACATGGAAACTTCCGAGGCATATTAGATCAAAACGATCATATAAGACGATATCGATACGGATATAATGTACGCAACAGGCAGAACATGAAACTTTGACTCCAACCATGTTCACACTGTGGCTCGGAATTCAAGCATCTGACATGCCTACAGTTGAAACAGATACGATCGCACTGACCATATAGGACGAGTTTGGATGACATATAACGAGATTAATAGGTAGAGTGAAGATACTTCGACTACATCAGTCTGCACACTGTATCTCAGTATGCTATCATCTCACATGGATACCTTTGGAGCATATTAGTTCGCAATTATCGTATAAGACGACTTCGAAGCGGGTATAACGACCATGTTAACACTGTAACTCCGCATTCTAGCATCTGACATGCCTACAGGTATAGCAGATACGATCGCACTGACCATAGAAAAAGACTTCGAAGGACATTTAACGAGAACAATGAGCAAGTGAAGATTCTTCGACAACATCAGTATGCACACTGTATCTCTGTATTCTATCATCTCACATGGATACCTCTGGAGCATATTAGTTCGCAACGATCATATGAGACGACAACGAAGCAAGTATAACGCACACAATAGGCAGAACAAGAAATTTCGAGTATGACTATGTTGACACTGTAACTTCGCATTCTAGCATCTGATATGCCTACAGTTATAGCAGATACGATCGCACTGATCATATGAGACGAATTAGAAGGACATATCACAAGAACAATGAGCAAGTGAAGATTCTTCGACAACATCAGTCCGCACACTGTCTCTCTGTATTCTATCATCTCACATGGATACCTGTGAAGCAAATTAGTTCGCAACGATCATATAAGACGACATCGGAGCGGGTATAACGCACGCAACAGGCAGAACAGGAAACTTCTACTTCGACTATGTTTACACTGTAACTTCACATTCTTGAATCTGATATGCCTACACCTATAGCAGATACGATCTCACTGACCATAAGAGACGACTTCAAAGGACATATAACGAGAACAATAGGCAATTGAAGATACAACGACAACATCAGTCTGCACTCTGTATCTCTATGTTCTATCGTCTCACATGTAGACTTCCGAAGCATATTAGATCACAACGATCATATAAGACGATATCGATGCGGGTTTAATGCACACAACAGGCAGAACATGAAACTTTGACTCCGACCATGTTCACACTGTGGCTCGGAATTCAAGCATCTGACATGCCTACAGTTGAAACAGATACGATCGCACTGACCATATAGGACGAGTTAAGAGGACATATAACGAGATTAATAGGTAGAGTGAAGTTACTTCGACTACATCAGTCTGCACACTGTATCTCAGTATGCTATCATCTCACATGGATACCTTTGGAGCATATTATTTCGCAATTATCGTATAAGACGACTTCGAAGCGGGTATTACGCACACAACAGGCAAAACAGAAACTTCGACTCCGACTATGTTCTCACTGAAACTTCGCATTCCAGCATCTGACATGTCTACAGCTATAACCGATACGATCGCACTGACCATAAAAGACGACTTCGAAGGACATATAACGAGAACAATAAGCAAGTAGAGATTCTTCGACAACATCAGTCTGCACACTGTGTCTCTGTATTCTATTATCTCACATGGAAACCTTTGGAGCATATTAGTTCGCAACGACCATATGAGACGACATCGAAGCAGGTATAACGCACACAATAGGCGGAACAAGAAACTTCGACTCCGACTATGTTTACAATGTAACTCCGCATTCTAGCATCTGACATGCCTACAGGTATAGCAGATACGATCGCACTGACCATAGAAGATGACTTCGAAGAACAATTAACGAGAACAATAAGCAAGTAGAGATTCTTCGACAACATCAGTATGCACACTGTATCTCTGTATTCTATCATCTCACATGGATACCTCTGGAGCATATTAGTTGGCAACGATCATATAAGACGACATCGAAGCGGGTATAACGCACACAACAGGCGAAACAAGAAACTTCGACTCCGACTATGTTTACTCTAAATTCGCATTCTAGCATCTGACATGCCCACAGCAATAGCTGATACGATTGCACTGACCATAAAAGACGACTTCGAAAGACATATAACAACAACGACAACATCAGTCTGCATACTGTATATCTGTATTCTATCATCTCACATAGATACCTTTGAAGCTTATTAGTTCGCAACGATCATATGAGACGACATGGAAGCGGGTATAACGCACACAACAGGCGAAACAAGAAACTTTGACTCCGACTATGTTCACACTAACTTCGCATTCTAGCATCTGACATGCCTACAGCAATAGCAGATACGATTGCACTGACCATAAAAGACGACTTCGAGAGACATATAACGAGAACAATGAGCAAGTGAATATTCTTCAACAACATCAGTCTGCACTGTATATCTTTGTATTCTTTCATCTAACATGAATACTTCCGAAGCATATCAGTTCGAAAAGATCATATGAAACGACTTCGAAGCAAGTATAACGCACGCAACAGGCAGAACAAGAAACATTGACTCTGACTATGTTCACACTCATACTTCACATTCTAGGATCCGATATGCCTACAGCTATGGTAAATACGATCGCACTGACTATATGAGGTGACTTCGAAGGACATATAACGAGAACAATAGGCAAGAGAAGATACTTCGACAACATCATTCTGCACACTGTATCTCTGTATTCTATCATCTCACATGGATACTTTTGAGGCATATAGGTTCGCAACGATCATATAAGACGACATCGATGCGGATTTACCGCACGCAACAGGCAGAACAAGAAACTTCGACTTCGACTATTTTTACACTGTAACATTTGCATTCTAGGATCCATAATGCCTACAGTTATAGCAGATACGATCGCACTGATCAAATAGGACGACTTCGAAGGACATATAACGAGAACAATAGGCGAGTGAAGTTTCTCTGACAACATCAGTCTGCATACTGTATCTCTGTATTCTATCATCTCACATGGATACCTCTGAAGTATATTAGTTCCCAACGATCATATCAGACGACATCGAGGCAGGTATAACGCACACAACGGGCAAAACAAAAAACTTTGACTCCGACTATGTTTACACTGTAACTTCGCATTCTAGCATCTGACATGCCTACAGCTATAGCAGATACGATCGAACTGATTATATAGGACGACTTCGAAGGACATTTAACGAAAAAAATATGCAAGTGAGGATACCTCGACAACATCAGTCTGCACACTGTATCTCTGTATTCTATCATCTCACATGGATACTTTCGAAGCATTTCAGTTCGCAACCATCATATGAGACGACATCGGAGCGGGTATAACTCACGCAACAGGCAGAACAAGAAACATTGACTTCGACTATGTTTACACTGTGGCTTGGACATGCCTACAGTTATAGCAGATACGATCGCACTGACCATAAAGTACGACTTCGAAGGACATATCACGAGAACAATAGGCAAGTGAAGATACCTCGACAACATCAGTCTGCACACTGTATCTCTGTATTGAATCATCTCACATGGATACCTCTGGAGCATATCAGTTCGCCACGATCATATAAGACGACATCGAAGCAAGTATAACGCTCACAATAGGCAGAACAAAAAACTTCCACTATGACTATGTTCACATCTGACATGCCTACAGTTATGGCAGATACGATCGAAGTGTCCATATGAGACGACTCCGAAGGACATATAACGAGAACAATAGGCAAGTGGAGATACTTCGACAAAATCAGTCGACACACTGTATCTCTGTAATCTATCATCTCACATGTGTGCGTTTGGAGCATATAAGTTCGCAACGATCATATAAGATGGCATCGAAGTGGGCATGACTCACATATCAGGAAGAACATGAAATTTTGACTCCGAATATGTTTACACTGTGGCTCTGAATTCTAGCATCTGACAAGCCTACAGTTGAAGCAGATACGATCGAAGTGAACATATAAGACGACTTCGCGGGACATGTAATGAGAACAATAGACAAGTGAAGATAGTTCGACAACATCAGTCTGCACACTGTATCTTTGTATTCTATCATCTCACACGAATACATTTGGAGCATCTTAGTTCGCAACGATCATATAATACATCAAAGTGGGTATAACGCACACAACAGGCAGAACAAGAATCTTCGACTTCAAATATGTTCACACTGCAACTCTGCTTCTAGCATCTGAAATGGCTATTCGAGAAGCATATATGACAGCTTATTATATAAGAGTGGAATACTATACTTTTTCATATCCACCAAAAACTTTGATTCCAACAATCAAGAGTCGGTGAACCGGCCAAAACTTCGAACTTGTCAATCTTAATAATAAGTAGGTTATATTTCTTAAAGGTAGACAATGTCAAGTGTTGCCTGAATCAAAATAACGCATACAACAGAGGGAACAAGAAACTTCGACTTCTACTCTGTTTACACTGTGGCTCTGAATCCAAGCATCTGACATGCAAACAGTTGGAACTAATACGATCGCACTGACATATTAGTTCGCAATCATCATATCAGACGACATCGAAGCAGGTATTACGCACGCAACAGGCAGAACAAGAAACTTCGACTTCGACTATGTTCACACTGTGGCTCGGAATTTAAAACATCTGACATGCCTACAGTTGAAATAGATACGATCGCACTGACCATATAGGACGTGTTTGGAGGACATATAACGAGATTAATAGGCAAGTGAAGATACTTCGACTACATCAGTCTGCTCACCGTAGTATTCTGACATCTCACATGGATACCTCTGGAGCATATTAGTTCGCAACGATCATATGAGACGACCAACAGTTGAAACTGATACGATCGCACTGACCATATAGGAAGACTACGAAGGACATATAACGAGAACAAGAGGCGAGTGAGGATTCTTCGACAACATCACTCTGCACACTGTATCTCTGTTATATATCATCTCACATGGATACCTCTGGAGCATATCAATTTGCAACGATCATATGAGACGACATCACAACGGGTATGACGCACACAACAGGCAGAATAAGAATCTTCGAGTTCGACTTTGCTCACACTGTTACTTTGCATTATAGCATCTGACATGCCTACAGTTATAGCAGATACGATCGAATCGACTATATAAGACGACTTCGAGGGACATATAACGAGAACAATAGGCAAGTGATGATATTCCGACAATATCTGTCTGCTCATCGTATCTCTGCAATGTGACATCTCACATGAATACCTCTGGAGCATATTAGTTCGCAACGATCATATAAGACGACATCGAAGCAGGTATACGCACACAACAGGCAGAACAAGAAACTTCGACAATGTTTACACTGTTTTTAGCATTATAGAATCTGACATGCCTACATTTATAGCAGATACGATCGCACTGATTATATAGGGAGACTTCGAAGGACATTTAACGAGAACAATAAGCAAGTGAAGATTCTTCGACAACATCAATCTGCACACTGTATCTCTGTATTCTATCATCTCACATGGATACCTCTAGAGCATATCAGTTCGCAACGATCATATGAGACGACATCGGAACGGGTATAACGCACACAACAGGCAGAACATGGAAATTCGACTTCGAATATGTTTACACTGTTACTTTGCATTCTAGCATCTGATGTTTTATACAAGTGTTTGTAATGAGACACAAGTTACTCAAAACTCAGTATAATGATTATCAAACTGCAAAGTATACAATATCTTTGTGCAGCCATCAAGATGCCGCCATCGTCTAACAGCGTCTCCTCACGTAGACCCTAATTATTGATTATTTCTAGCTAGTCATGTTGGTTGTCTAAGCTACAGGGGCTATGAGAACCTACTGTCTAAATTAATATTAAACATCTTTCCCTTTACAAATCTAACCTAACTGGTTTTTTAACCACCCTACCTGATCTAGTTTTCACATTTATACCATTATCTGGTTGGTCAGGGATTGACAATGTTTTATTTCTACCTACACTTTCAGAACCTACCTCATTCAGAGTACTAAAAAATTCATCTGTTTGATCTATTTGATTATTTTGATTAACAATATCATCATCATCAGGACCATTAGATTTTACAAAATTATTGGCCGATGGCCTAAGGTCAATTCTATTTCTCCTGATAATGTTACCAGTTTGATCTAGCACATTATATGACCTTGGAGCCTCATTTCCATTCACAATTTGGGCAGGCTCCCATATTTTTTTTATATGATTATACACAGTTACATTTTCATTCTTCAAGGTATTGAGAGGTCTCGAATTCTTATCATAATACTTTTTACTCGTTTTTTGATTGAAGTCTAATTTTTCTTTTACATTTGTACACACCATTGGTTTTAATAACATGTGAGAGATTGAAATCTTATACTTACACATTCTACTATTGAGCAATTGAGATGGAGAATAACTCATATTTTTAAGAGGGCTGTTTCTATAGTTTAGTAAAGCTGAATATATGTCTTTCCCTTCTTCCATTGATTTTTTCAGCAAATTTTTTCCAATTGACACAGCTTTTTCAGCCAGGCCATTGGACCTTGGGTTAAACGGGCTCCTAAATGACAGGTTGAAGTTCCATTCTTTTGCAAATGACTTACATTTTCCACTATTGAAAGGAATATTTTCTGCCACCAGGACATCTGGTGAACCAAAACGGGAGAAAATGCATTTCATTCGCATTATCACTGAATCAGCACTTTTATCTTTAATTGGCAGCATTCCCAACCAATTTGAATATGCATCTACAAGCACAAGATAAGACTGGGTTCCATAAGTAAAAATATCTGCTCCTATTCGTTCCCAAGCTCGACTTGGTAATGGATATGACTCTAAAGATTGTTTGCACTGTTTTCTAGCATACTTTTCACAAATTCTACATGATTTTATGTGAGATCCAATTTCTGAAGCTTGTCCTGGCCAATAAAAAATTGTTCTTGCACGAGCTTATATTTTCTCTATGCTCAAATGCCCTTCATGCAATTGCTGTAGCATTTTTTTCCGCAACACTGTAGGCACTATCACTTTATTGTCTAAAACAGTAAGCTTTCAACAAGAAGAACATTTTCTCTTAGTTTATAATACATCTTTACACTGTCAGGAATATTATATTTTTTTGAGGGCCAACCTTCCTTTAAATATTGAATTACAAGTTTCAACTGAGGATCTTTGAGTGTCTCTTCCTCAAATTCCTTTTTTCGTTCATCTGACATTGGAATGTAAGTGACCACGGTGTGAACTGCATATTCTATCTCGGAATCTGATTGCTTCGAATTATTCCCATTTAAAAATGCTCTAGACAGAGTGTCTGAGATGTACATTAATTTGCCAGGTTTGTATTGAACATTCAAGGAATAATTTAACGATTTTAAACGCATTCTCTGAATTCTTGGTGATATTGATTGTAGATCCTTCTTAAAAATTGTTTCAAGTGGCTTATGGTCACTAAAAACCTTGATAATCAAGCCATAAACAAACAGATGGAATTTCTGCACTCCAAACAAAATTGCCAATGTTTCCTTTTCAATCTGGGCATATTTTTGCTCAGTCTGAGAAAGGCTTCTGGAGGCAAACGCCACAGGATGTTCCTCCTGGAGCAAACACGCACCTAATCCATCCTTTGATGCATCTACTTCCAGAACAACCTCTCTTCCAGGGTCAAAACATTTGAGCACTGGAGAATTAGTTGATAAAAACTTCAACTGATTAATTGATGACTTATGATTATCATTCCAATGCCACTGAATATCATCTCTAGTCAGATTTCTCAATGGGGCACTAATCTGTGACAGGTTAGGTATGAATTTGCCCACAAACTTCACTATTCCTAAAAATCGTAATAGCTCAGTTTTATTTTGTGGATGTTCCATGTCTAAAATTGAATTTATGTAGCTTTGGTTTACTGATACTCCCTTTTTTGAAAAAATCTGACCTAAAAATTTCACACTGTGTTGTTTTAACTGTATTTTTGACTTATTGAATTTTACATTATATTTAGTAGCTCTCTGACGAACTAAACGTAAATTGTGATCATGTTCTTGTTCGAATGATCCTGTAATGATCAAGTCATCAAAATACAGTTCAACTCCATCAATGTCCCCAAATAACTCATAATTCTTCTTTTGAAAAACCTCTGGCGCCGACGAGATACCAAATGGCATTCTTAAAAACTTATATCGACCAAATGGGGTCCCAAAACTACATAAATCAGAGCTTTCTGAGTCTAGTTCAACTTGCCAGTATCTATCACGCATGTCCAGTACAGAAAAAAATTGCTTTCCTGACAATTTTGAAGCTATGTCATCCACAGAGAGAATTGGAAAATGTTCACGTCTTATTGCATTAGTTAAGTTTTTTGGATCTAGGCACAGACGAAGATCACCATTTGATTTTTCAACAATAACTAAGGCATTAATCCATTCTGTTGGTTTATCTGATTTTTGGATGATACCATTGGTCTCGAGATCATTCAACTTATTTTTAAGTCTATCATTCAAAATCCTAGGTATTCTTCTAATAGGGGAAATTTTTGGTATAGCATCATTTTTCAACACAATATGGTGAGTGGTTGGAAATCGCCCTTATCCCTTAAAAACACTAGGAAATTCCTTTACTAAGTCATCAAGTGATTTTACAGGCTTTTCATTTATATTTATATGACATCTAACCTGATCAACTCTCTTGATTAACTTCAACCTAATGCAATCCTGAAGACCTAGTAAAGGAGTTTGATGTTTTGCATTCACTACCATAAACAACAGTTTCACCACTCTATCATTGACTTGACAAGACAAGATCACTTCACCTACTGTATCTAATTTGGATTTTGAACTACCATAAGCAATCAATGAAATGTCTGATTTACTGATTCCAATGCTTGAATCCAATGCTCTCAACACATGCAATGGTATGATATTAATTTCTGCACCTGTATCTAACTTAAAATCTATTGGCATATCATTGATAAAAACCTGTTTGATCCAATTCTTTTCCTTATTCATTTTCACCGAATTCACTTCTTTAGCTACAAAATGCACATAGAAATCATTTCCATCTGACTCTGCTTCATCTTCACTAGAATCACTGCTTTCACTTTCTTTTTGCTTCACTTCATTCACTCTCCTCTTACTATATTTTGTGTGACTCTTCATTTTCTCTTCTTTCTTCTAATTTTGACAAACATATAACGCACACAACAGGCAGACCATGACACTTCGACTTCGACTATGTTCACACCGTTACTTCGCATTCTAGCATCTGACATGCCTACAGCTATAGCAGATATGATCGCACTGACCCTAAAGAACTACTTCGACGGACATATAATGAGAGCAATAGGCAAGTGAAGAAACCTCGACATCAGTCTACACACTGTATCTCTTTATCCCTTCATCTCACATGGATACTTCCGAGGAAAATCGGTTCGCAACGATCATATGAGACGACATCGATGCGGGTATATCGCAAGCAACAGGCAGAACAAGAAACTTCGATTTCGACTATGTTTACACTGTAACTAAACATTCTTGAATCTGATATGCCTACAGCTATAGTATATACGATCTCACTAACCATTTAAGATGTATTCGAAGGATATATAACGAGAAGTAAAGATACCTCGACAACATCAGTCTGCACACTGCATCTCTGTATAGTAGATACGATCGCACTGACCATATAAGATGACTTCGAAGGACATATAACAGGAACAATAGGCAAGTCAAGATACCTCGACATCAGTCTGCACACTATATCTCTGTATTCTATCATCTCACATGGATACCTCTGAAGCATATCAGTTCGCAACGATCATATGAGATGACATCAAAACGGGTATAACGCATACAACAGACAGAACATGAAGCTTCGACTCCGACTATGTTCACACTGTACCTTTGCATTCTAGCATCTGACATGCCTACAGTTATAGCAGATACGATCGCACTAACCATATAGGACGACTTTGAAGGACATATAACGGAAACAATGAGCAAGTGAAGATTATTCGACAACATCAGTAGGCACACTGTATCTCTGTATTCAATCATATCACATGGATACCTATGGAGAATATTAGTTCGCGACGATCATATTAGACGACATCGAAGCGGATATAACGCACACAACAGACAAAACAAGGAACTCTGACTCCGACTATGTTCACACTGTAACTCCGCATTCAAGCATCTGACATGCCTACAGCTATGACAGATACAATCGCACTGACCATAAAAGAGGACTTCGAAGGACATATAACGATAACAATAGGCAAGTGAAGAAACCTCGACATCAGTCTGCACACTGTATCTCTTTATCCCTTCATCTCACATGGATACTTCCGAGGCATATCGGTTCGCAACGATCATATGAGACGACATCGATGCGGGTATATCGCAAGCAACAGGAAGAACAAGAAACTTCGATTTTGACTATGTTTACACTGTAACTAAACATTCTTGAATCTGATATGCCTACAGCTATAGTATTTACGATCTCACTGACCATATAAGATGACTTCGAAGGATATATAACGAGAAGTAAAGATACCTCGACAACATCAGTCTGCACACTGCATCTCTGTATTCTATCATCTCACATCGATATTTTTGAGGCATATTAGTTCGCATTGATCATATAGGACGAAATCGAAGCGAGTATAACGCACGCAACAGGCAGAACAAGAAACTTAGACTTCGACTATGTTTACACCGTAACTTCACATTCTTGAATCTGATATGCCTACAGCTATAGTAGATACGATCGCACTGACCATATAAGATGACTTCGAAGACATATAACAGGAACAATAGGCAAGTGAAGATACCTCGAAATCAGTCTGCACACTATATCTCTGTATTCTACCATCTCACATGGACACCTCTGGAGATGACATCAAAACGGGTATAACGCACACAACCGACAGAACATGAAACTTTGACTCCGACTATGTTCACACTGTATTGCTGCATTCTTGTATCTGACATGCCTACAGTTATGACAGATACGATTGCACTGACCATATAGGACGACTTCAATGGATATATAACGAGAACAATAGGCAAGTGAAGATACTTCAACAACATCAGTCTGCACATTGTTTCTCTGTATTCCATCATCTCACATGGATACCTCTGGAGCATATCAGTCCCAAACGATCATATGAGACGTCATCAAAACAGGTGTAACGCACACAACAGGCAGAACATGAAACTTCGACATCGACTATGTTTACACTATAACTTCGCATCCTAGCATCTGAAATGCCTACAGCAATGGCATACACGATCGCACTGACCATAAAAGACGACTCCGGAGGACATATAACGAGAACAATGAGCAAGTGAAGATTCTTTGACAACATCAGTCTGCACACTGTATCGAAACGGGTATAACGCACACAACAAGTAGAACAAGAAACTTTGACTTCGACTATGTTTACACTGTAACTTTGTATTCTAGCATCTGACATGCCTACAGTTATAGCAGATACGATCACACTGACCATATAGGACGACTCCGCAGGACATATCACGAGAACGATAGGCAAGTGAAGATTCTTCGACAACATCAGTCTGCACACCATATCTCTGTATTCTATGATCTCACTTGGATACCTCTGGAGCATATCAATTCGCAACGATCATATGAGACAACATCGAAACGGGTATGACGCACAGAACAGGCAGAGCAAAAAACTTCGACTTCGACTATGTTTACACTGTAACTTTGTATTTTAGCATCTGACATGCCTACGGTTATATCAGATACAATCGCACTGACCATATAGGACGACTTCGAAGGACATATAACGAGAACGATAGGCAAGTGAAGATTCTTCGACAACATCAGTCTGCATTCCATATCTCTGTATTCTATCATCTCACTTGGATACCTCTGAAGCATATCAATTCACAACGATCATATGAGACAACATCGAAACGGGTATAACGCACAGAACAGGCAGAGCAAGAAACTTCGACTTCGACTATGTTTACACTGTTACTCTGATTCTCGCATCTGATACGCCTATCCAAGAAGCATATATGACAGCTTATTATGTGCGAGTGGAATACTATACTCTTTCATATTCACCAAACAAGAGTCGGAAAACCGGCGTGTTCGCCAAAACTTCGAACTTATGAATCTTGATAATAAGTCGGTTATTCATCTCATAGGTAGACATTGTCAAGTGTTTCCTAGATCGAAATAAAACAAACAACAGAGAGAACAAGAAACTTCGACGCTGAATATGTTTACACTGTGGCTCGGAATTCAAGCATTAGACATGCCTGCAGTTGAAACAGATACGATCGCACTGACCATATAGGATGAGTTTGAAGGACATATAACGAGATTGATAGGCAAGTAAAGATACTTCGACAACATCAGTCTGCCCACCGTATCTATGTTTTCTGACATCTCACATGGATACCTCTGGAGCATATCAGTACGCAACGATCATATAAGACGAAATCGAAGCGAGTATAACGCACGCAACAGGCAGAACAAGAAACTTAGACTTCGACTAAGTTGTTTACACCGTAACTTCACATTCTAGAATCTGATATGCCTACAGCTATAGTAGATACGATCGCACTGACCATATAAGATGACTTCGAAGGACATATAACAGGAACAATAGGCAAGTGAAGATACCTCGACATCAGTCTGCACACTATATCTCTGTATTCTATCATCTCAAAATGGATATCTCTGGAGCATATTAGTTCGCAACGATCATATGAGACGACAGCAGAACGGGTATACCGCACACAACAGGCAGAACATGACACTTCGACTTCGACTATGTTCACACTGTTACTTCGCATTCTAACATCTGACATGCCTTCAGCTATAGCAGATATAATCGCACTGACCATGAAAAACAACTTCGACGGACATATAACGAGAGCAATACGCAAGTGAAGAAACCTCGACAACATCAGTCTGCACACTGTATCTCTGTATCTCATCATCTCATATGGATACTTTCGAGGCATATCGGTTCGCAACGATCAAATAAGACGACATCGATGCGGGTATATCGCACGCAAAAGGCAGAACGAGAAACTTCGACTTCGACTATGTTTACACTGTAACTAAACATTCTAGAATCCAATATGCCTACAGCTATGGTATATATGATCTCACTGACCATATGAGATGACTCCGAAGGATATATAACGAGAAGTGAAGATACCTCGACAACATCAGTCTGCACACTGCATCTCTGAATTCTTTCATCTCACATGGAGATTTAAGTGGCATATTAGTTCGCAACGATCATATAAGACGAAATCGAAGCGGGTATAACGCACGCAACAGGCAGAACAAGAAAATTAGACTTCGACTATGTTCACACCGTAACTTCACATTCTAGAATCTGATTTGCCTACAGCTATAGTAGATACGATCGCACTGACCATATATGATGACTTCGAAGGACATATAACAGGAACAATAGGCAAGTGAAGATACCTCGACATCAGTCTGCACACTATATCTCTGTATTCTATCATCTCACATGGATACCTCTGGAGCATATCAGTTCGCAACGATCATATGAGATGACATCAAAACGGGTATAACGCATACAACAGACAGAACATGAAACTTCGACTCCGACTATGTTCACACTGTAACTTTGCATTCTAGCATCTGACATGCCTACAGTTATAGCAGATACGATCGCACTAACCATATAGGACGACTTTGAAGGACATATAACGAGAACAATGAGCAATTGAAGATTCTTCGACAACATCAGTAGGCACACTGTATCTCTGTATTCAATCATCTCACATAGATACCTCTGGGGAATATTAGTTCGCGACGATCATATTAGACGACATCGAAGCGGATATAACGCACACAACAGACAAAACAAGAAACTCTGACTCCGACTATGTTCACACTGTAACTCCGCATTCAAGCATCTGACATGCCTACAGCTATAGCAGATACGATCGCACTGACCATAAAAGAGGACTTCGAAGGACATATAACGAGAACAATAGGCAAGTGAAGATACCTCGACAACATCAGTCTGCACACTGTATCTCTGTATTCTATCATCCCACATGGATACCTCTGGAGCATATCAGTTCGCAACGATCGTATAAGACGATATCGAAACGGGTATAACGCACACAACGAGTAGAACATGAAACTTTGACTTCGACTATGTTTACACTGTAACTTTGTATTCTAGCATCTGACATGCCTACCGTTTTATCAGATACGATCGCACTGACCATATAGGGAGACTTCGGAGGACATATAACGAGAACGATAGGCAAGTGAAGATTCTTCGACAACATCAGTCTGCACACCATATCTCTGTATTCTATCATCTCACTTGGATACCTCCGAAGCATATCAATTCGCAACGATCATATGAGACAACATCGAAACGAGTATAACGCACAGAACAGGCAGAGCAAGAAACTTCGACTATGTTTACACTGTAACTCTGATTCTAGCATCTAATACGCCTATTCAAGAAGCATATATGACAGCTCATTATGTGCGAGTGGAAAACTATACTCTTTCATATTCAACAAACAAGAGTCGGTAAACCGGCGTGTTCGCCAAAACTTCAAACTCATCAATCTTGATAATAAGTCGGTTATTCATCTCATAGGTAGACATTGTCAAGTGTTTCCTAGATCGAAATAGAGCAAACAACAGAGAGAACAGGAAACTTCGACGCTGACTATGTTTACACTGTGGCTCGAGATTCAAGCATCTGACATGCCTGCGGTTGAAACAGATACGATCGCACTGACCATATGGAATGAGTTTAAAGGACATATAACGAGATTGAGAGGCAAGTGGAGATACTTCGACCACATCAGTCTGCCCACTGTATCTCTGTTTTCTGACATCTCACATGGATACCTCTGGAGCATATCAGTACGCAACGATCATATGAGACGACAGTAGAACGGGTATAACGCACACAACAGGCAGACCATGACACTTCGACTTCGACTATGTTCACACTGTTACTTCCCATTCTAGCATCTGACATGCCCACTATAGCAGATATGATCGCACTGACCATAAAGATTTACTTCGACGGACATATAATGAGAGCAATAGGCACGTGAAGAAACCTCGACATCAGTCTGCACACTGTATCTCTGTATCCCTTCATCTCACATGGATACTGCCGAGGCATATCGGTTCGCAACGATCATATGAGACGACATCGATGCGGGTATAACGCACAGAACAGGCAGAGCAAGAAACTTCGACTATGTTCACACTGTAACTCTGATTCTAGCATCTAATACGCCTATTCAAGAAGCATATATGACAGCTCATTATGTGCGAGTGGAAAACTATACTCTTTCATATTCAACAAACAAGAGTCGGTAAACCGGCGTGTTCGCGAAAACTTCAAACTCATCAATCTTGATAATGAGCCGGTTATTCATCTCATAGGTAGACATTGTCAAGTGTTTCCTAGATCGAAATAGAGCAAACAACAGAGAGAACAGGAAACTTCGACGCTGACTATGTTTACACTGTGGCTCGAGATTCAAGCATCTGACATGCCTGCGGTTGAAACAGATACGATCGCACTGACCATATGGAATGAGTTCGAAGGACATATAACGAGATTGAGAGGCAAGTGAAGATTCTTCGACCACATCAGTCTGCCCACCGTATCTCTGTTTTCTGACATCTCACATGGATACCTCTGGAGCATATCAGTACGCAACGATCATATGAGACGACAGTAGTAGAACGGGTATAACGCACACAACAGGCAGACCATGACACTTCGACTTCGACTATGTTCACACTGTTACTTCGCATTCTAGCATCTGACATGCCCACAGCTATAGCAGATTTGATCGCACTGACCATAAAGAACTACTTCGACGGACATATAATGAGAGCAATAGGCAAGTGAAGAAACCTCGACATCAGTCTGCACACTGTATCTCTGTATCCCTTCATCTCACATGGATACTTCCGAGGCATATCGGTTCGCAACGATCATATGAGACGACATCGATGCGGGTATATGGCACGCAACAGGCAGAACAAGAAACTTCGATTTCGACTATGTTCACACTGTAACTAAACATTCTTGAATCTGATATGCCTACAGCTATAGTATATACGATCTCACTGACCATATAAGATGGATATATAACGAGAAGTGAAGATACCTCGACAACATCAGTCTGCACACTGCATCTCTGTATTCTATCATGTCACATCGATATTTTAGAGGCATATTAGTTCGCATTGATCATATAAGACGAAATCGAAGCGAGTATAACGCACGCAACAGGCGGAACAAGAAACTTAGACTTCGACTATGTTTACACCGTAACCTCACATTCTAGAATCTACAGCTATAGTAGATACGATCGCACATAAGATGACTTCGAAGGACATATAACAGAAACAATAGGCAAGTGAAGATACCTCGACATCAGTCTGCACACTATATCTCTGTATTTTATCATCTCACATGGATATCTCTGGAGCATATTAGTTCGCAACGATCATATGAGACGACAGCAGAACGGGTATAACGCACACAACAGGCAGACCATGACACTTCGACTTCGACTATGTTCACACTGTTACTTCGCATTCTAGCATCTGACATGCCTACAGCTATAGCAGATATGATCGCACTGACCATAAAAAACTACTTCGACGGACATATAACGAGAGCAATACGCAAGTGAAGAAACCTCGACAACATCAGTCTGCACACTGTATCTCTGTATCCCATCATCGCACATGGATACTTTCGAGGCATATCGGTTCGCAACGATCATATAAGACGACATCGATGCGGTTATATCGCACGCAACAGGCAGAACAAGAAACTTCGACTTCGACTATGTTTACACTGTAACTGAACATTCTAGAATCCGATATGCCTACAGCTATGGTATATACGATCTCACTGACCATATAAGATGACTTCGAAGGATATATAACGAGAAGTGAAGATACCTCGACAACATCAGTCTGCACACTGCATTTCTGTATTCTCTCATCTCACATGGATATTTTAGAGGCATATTAGTTCGCAACGATTAAATAAGACGAAATCGAAGCGAGTATAACGCACGCAACAGGTAGAACAAGAAAATTGGACTTCGACTATGTACACCGTAACTCCACATTCTAGGATCTGATATGCCTACAGCTATAGTAGATACGACCGCACTGACCATATGAGATGACTTCGAAGGACATATAACAGGAACAATAGGCAAGTGAAGATACCTCGACATCAGTCTGCACACTATATCTCTGTATTTTATCATCTCACATGGATACCTCTGGAGCATATCAGTTCGCAACGATCATATGAGATGACATCAAAACGGGTATAACGCACACAACAGACAGAACATGAAACTTCGACTCCGACTATGTTCACACTATAACTTTGCATTCTAGCATCTGACATGCCTACAGTTATAGCAGATACGATCGCACTGACCATATAAGACGACTTTGAAGGACATATAACGAGAACAATGAGCAAGTGAAGATTCTTCGACAACATCAGTAGGCACACTGTAACTCTGTATTCAATCATCTCACATGGATACCTCTGGAGAATATTAGTTCGCGACGATCATATTAGACGACATCGAAGCGGATATAACGCACACAACAGGCAAAACAAGAAACTCTGACTCCGACTATGTTCACACTGTAACTCCGCATTCAAGCATCTGACATGCCTACAGCTATAGCAGATACGATCGCACTGACCATAAAAAACGACTTCGAAGGACATATAACGAGAACAATAGGCAAGTGAAGATACCTCGACAACATCAGTCTGCACACTGTATCTCTGTATTCTAACATCCTACATGATACCTCTGGAGCATATCAGTTCGCAACGATCGTATAAGACGATATCGAAACGGGTATAACGCACACAACGGGTAGAACATGAAACTTCGACTTCGACTATGTTTAAACTGTAACTTTGTATTCTAGCATCTGACATGCCCACCGTTAAATCAGATACGATCGCACTGACCATATAGGACGACTTCGAAGGACATATAACGAGAACAATTGGCGAGTGAAGTTTCTCCGACAACATCAGTCTGCACACCATATCTCTGTATCATCTCACTTGGATACCTCTGAAGCATATCAATTCGCAACAATCATATGAGATAACATCGAAACACAGAACACAGAACAGGCAGAGCAAGAAACTTCGCCTTCGACTATGTTTACACTGTAACTCTGATTCTAGCATCTGATACGCCTTTTCAAGAAGCATATATGACAGCTCATTATGTGCGAGTAGAATACTATACTCTTTCATATTCACCAAACAAGAGTCGGTAAACCGGCGTGTTCGCCAAAACTTCGAACTTATCAATCTTGATAATAAGTCGGTTATTCATCTCATAGGTAGACATTGTCAAGTGTTTCCTAGATCGAAATAGAGCAAACAACAGAGAGAACAAGAAACTTCGACGCTGACACTGTGGCTCGGAATTCAAGCATCTGACATGCCTGCAGTTGAAACAGATACGATCGCACTGATCATATAGGATGAGTTTAAAGGACATATAACGAGATTGATAGGCAAGTGAAGATACTTCGACTACATCAGTCTGCTCACCGTATCTCTGTTTTCTGACATCTCACATGGATACCTCTGGAGCATATCAGTACGCAACGATCATATGAGACGACAGCAAAACGGGTATAACGCACACAACAGGCAGACCATGACACTTCGACTTCGACTGTGTTCACACTGTTACTTCGCATTCTAGCATCTGACATGCCTACAGCTATAGCAGATATGATCGCACTGACCATAAAAAACTACTTCGACGGACATATATCGAGAGCAATAGGCAAGTGAAGAAACCTCGACATCAGTCTTCACACTGTATCTCATTATTCTATCATCTCACATGAATAATTTTGGAGCATATCAGTTCGCAACGATCATATGAGACGACATCGAAGCGGGTATAACGCACACAACAGGCAAAACAAGAAACTTCGACTCCGACTATGTTCTCACTGAAACATCGCATTCCAGCATCTGACATGCCTAC
The DNA here is from genome assembly GCA_918026855.4 of Phaedon cochleariae. Lineage (NCBI taxonomy): Eukaryota > Metazoa > Arthropoda > Insecta > Coleoptera > Chrysomelidae > Phaedon > Phaedon cochleariae. The sequence continues at coordinate 18,309,836 of OU896718.1, read as the reverse complement.
AGCTATAGCAGATACGATCACACTGACCATAAAAGACCACTCTAAAGGACATATAACGAGAACAATAGGCAAATGAAGAGTCTACGACAACATCAGTCTGCACACCATATCTCTGTATTCTATCATCTCACTTGGATACCTCTGGAGCATATCACTTCGCAACGATCATATGAGACAACATCGGAACGGATATAACGCACAGAACAGGCAGAGCATGAAACTTCGACTTCGACTATGTTTACACTGTAACTCTGATCCTCGCATCTAATACGCCTATTCAAGAAGCATATATGACAGCTCATTATGTGCGAGTGGAATACTATACTCTTTCATATTCACCAAACAAGAGTCGGTAAACCGGCGTGTTCGCCAAAACTTCGAACTTATCAATCTTGATAATAAGTCGGTTATTCATCTCATAGGTAGACATTGTCAAGTGTTTTCTAGATCGAAATTGAGCAAACAACAGAGAGAACAAGAAACTTCGACGCTGACTATGTTTACACTGTGGCTCGGAATTCAAGCATCTGACATGCCTGCAGTTGAAACAGATACGATCGCACTGACCATATAGGATGAGTTTAAAGGACATATAACGAGATTGATAGGCAAGTGAAGATACTTCGACTACATCAGTCTGCCCACCGTATCTATGTTTTCTGACATCTCACATGGATACCTCTGGAGCATATCAGTACGCAACGATCATATGAGACGACAGCAGAACGGGTATAACGCTCACAACAGGCAGACCATGACACTTCGACTCCGACTATGTTCACACTGTTACTTCGCATTCTAGCATCTGACATGCCTACAGCTATAACAGATATGATCGCACTGACCATAAAAAACTACTTCGACGGACATATAATGAGAGCAATAGGCAAGTGAAGAAACCTCGACATCAGTCTGCACACTGTATCTCTGTATCCCTTCATCTCACATGAATACTTCCGAGGCATATCGGTTCGCAACGATCATATGAGACGACATCAATGCGGGTATATCGCACGCAACAGGCAGAACAAGAAACTTCGACTTCGACTATGTTTACACTGTAACTGAAGGCAGAACAAGAAAATTGGACTTCGATTATGTTTACACCGTACTTCACATTCTAGAATCTGATATGCCTACAGCTATAGTAGATACGATCGCACTGACCATATAAGATGACTTCGAAGGACATATAACAGGAACAATAGGCAAGTGAAGATACCTCGACATCAGTCTGCACACTATATCTCTGTATTCTATCACCTCACATGGATATCTCTAGAGCATATTAGTTCGCAACGATTATATGAGACGACAGCAGAACGGGTATAACGCACACAACAGGCAGAACATGACACTTCGACTTCGACTATGTTCACACTGTAACTTCGAATTCTGACATCTGACATGCCTACAGCTATAGCAGATATGAAGGCACTGACCATAAAAAACTACTTCGACGAACATATAACGAGAGCAATACGCAAGTGAAGAAACCTCGACAACATCAGTGTGCACACTGTATCTCTGTATCCCATCATCTCACATGGATACTTTCGAGGCATATCAGTTCGCAACGATCATATAAGACGACATCGATGCGGTTATATCGCACGCAACAGGCAGAACAAGAAACTTCGACTTCGACTATGTTTACACTGTTACTAAACATTCTAAAATCTGATATACCTACAGCCATAGTATATACGATCTCACTGACCATATAGGATGACTTCGAAGGATATATAACGAGGAGTGAAGATACCTCGACAACATCAGTCTGCACACTGCATCTCTGTATTCTATCATCTCACATGGATATTTTAGAGGCATATTTGTTCTCAACGATCATATAAGACGAAATCGAAGCGAGTATTACACACGCAACAGGAAGAACAAGAAAATTGGACTTCGACTATGTTTACACCGTAACTCCACATTCTAGAATCTGATATGCCTACAGCTATAGTAGATACAATCGCACTGACCATATAAGATGACTTCGAAGGACATATAACAGGGACAATAGGCAAGTAAAGATACCTCGACATCAGTCTGCACACTATATCTCTGTATTCTATCACCTCACATGGATACCTCTGAAGCATATCAGTTCGCAACGATCGTATAAGACGATATCGAAATGGGTATAACGCACACAACAAGTAGAACATGAAACTTTGACTTCGACTATGTTTACAGTGTAACTTTATATTCTAGCATCTGACATGCCTACCGTTATATCAGATACGATCGCACTGACCATATAGGACGACTTCGAAGGACATATAACTTGAACGATAGGAAGATACCTCGACATCAGTCCGCACACTATATCTCTGTATTCTATCATCTCACATGGATACCTCTGGAGCATATCAGTTCGCAACGATCATATGAGATGACATCAAAACGGGTATGACGCACACAACAGACAGAACATGAAACTTCGACTCTGACTATGTTCACACTGTAACTTTGCATTCTAGCATCTGCCATGCCTAGATTTATAGCAGATACGATCGCACTGACCATATAGGACGACTTTGAAGGACATATAACGAGAACAATGAGTAAGTGAAGATCCTTCGACAACATCAGTAGGCACACTGTATCTCTGTATTAAATCATCTCACATGGATACCTCTGGAGAATATCAGTTCGCGACGATCATATTAGACGACATCGAAGCGGATATAATGCACACAACAGGCAAAATAAGAAACTCTGAGTCCGACTATGTTCACACTGTAACTCCGCATTCAAGCATCTGACATGCCTACAGCTATAGCAGATACGATCGCAATGACCATAAAAGACGACTTCGGATGACATATAACGAGAACAATAGGCAAATGAAGATTCTTCGACAACATCAGTCTGCACATCATATCTCTGTATTCTATCATCTCACTTGGATACCTCTGAAGCATATCAATTCGCAACGATCATATGAGACAACATCGAAACGGGTATAACGCACAGAACAGGCAGAGCAAGAAACTTCGACTTCGACTATGTTTACACTGTAACTCTGATTTTAGCATCTAATACGCCTATTCAAGGAGCATATATGACAGCTCATTATGTGCGAGTGGAATACTATACTCTCACATATTCACCAAACAAGAGTCGTTAAACCGGCGTGTTCACCAAAACTTCGAACTTATCAATATCTCATTGGTAGACATTGTCAAGTGTTTTCTAGATCGAAATAGAGCAAACAACAGAGGGAACAAGAAACTTTGACGCTGACTATGTTTATACTGTAACTGAACATTCTAGAATCCGATATGCCTACAGCTATAGTATATACGATCTCACTGACCATATAGGATGACTTCGAAGGATATATAACAAGAAGTGAAGATACCTCGACAACATCAGTCTGCACACTGCATCTCTGTATTCTATCATCTTACATGGATATTTTAGAGGCATATTTGTTCGCAACGATCATATAAGACGAAATCGAAGTGAGTATAACGCACGCAACAGGAAGAACAAGAAAATTGGACTTCGACTATGTTTACACCGTAACTTCACATTCTAGAATCTGATATGCCTACAGCTATAGCAGATACGATCGCACTGACCATAAAAGACGACTTCGAAGGACATGTAACAAAAACAATAGGCGAGTGAAGATACCTCGACAACATCAGTCTGCACACTGTATCTCTGTATTCTAACATCCCACATGGATACCTCTGGAGCATATCAGTTCGCAACGATCGTATAAGACGATATCGAAATGGGTATAACGCACACATCAAGTAGAACATGAAACTTCGACTTCGACTATGTTCACAGTGTAACTTTGTATTCTAGCATCTGACATGCCTACCGTTATATCAGATACGATCGCACTGACCATATAGGACGACTTCGAAGGACATATAACAGGAACAATAGGCATTTGAAAATACTTTGACATCAGTCGGCACACTGTATCTCTGTATTCTATCATCCCACATGGATACCACTGGAGCAAACTAGTTCACAACGATCTTTCAAGACGACATCGGAGCGAGTATAACGCACATAACAGGCAAAACAAGAAACTCCGACTTAGACTATGTTCACACTGTTAATTCGCATTCTAGCATACGACATGCCTACAGCTATGACAGATACGATCTCACTGACCATAAAAGACGACTTCGAAGGACATATAACGAGAACAATGAGCAAGTGAAAATTCTTCGACAACATCAGTCTGCACACTGTATCTCTGTATACCATCATCTCACATGGATACCTCTGGAGCATATTATTTCGCGACGATCATATTAGACGACATCGAAGCGGGTATATAGCACACAACAGGCAAACCAAGAAACTTCGACTCCGAGTATGTTCATACTGTAACTCCGCATCCTGGCATCTGAAATGCCTACAGCAATGGCATACACGATCGCACTGACCATAAAAGACGACTTCGAAGGACATATAACGAGCACAATCAGCAAGTGAAGATTCTTCGACAACATCAGTCTGCACACTGTAATTCTGTATACTTTCATCTCACATGGATACCTCTGGAGCATATTAGTTCGCAATGGTCATAAAAGACGACATCGAAGCGGGTATAACGCACACAACAGGCAAAACAAGAAACTTCGACCCCGACTATGTTCACACTGTAACTTCGCATCCTAGCATCTGAAATGCCTATAGCAATGGCATATACGATCGCACTGACCATAAGAGGCGACTCCGAAGGACATATAACGAGAACAATGAGCAAGTGGAGATTCTTCGACAACATCAGTTTGCACACTGTATCTCTATATTCTTTAATCTCACATGGATACCTCTGGAGCATATTAGTTCGCGACGATCATATTAGACGACATCAAAGCGGGTATAACGCACACAACAGACAAAACAAGAAACTTCCACTCCGACTATTTTTACACTGTAACTCTGCATTTCAGCATCTGACATGCCTACAGCTATAGCAGATACGATCGCACTGACCATAAAAGACGACTTGGAAAGACATATATAACGAGAACAATAGGCAAGTGAAGATACCATTAGTCTGCACACTGAATCTCTGTATTTCATCATCTCACATGGATACATTCGAGGCATATTAGTTCGCAACGATCATATGAGACGATATCGAAGCGGATATAACACACGCAACAGGCTGAACAAGAAACTTCGACTTCGACTATGTTCGCACTGTAACTTCACATTCTAGAATCTGACATGCCTACAGCTATAGTGAATACGATCGCACTGACCATATAAAATGACTTCGAAAGACATATAACGAGAACAATAGGCACGTGAGATACCTCGACACCATCAGTCTGCACACTGTATCTCTGTTTATCATCATTCCACATGGATACTTCTGGAGCATATCAGTTCGCAACGATCAAATGAGACGAAATCGAAACGGGAATAACGCACACAACAGGCAGAACATGAAAATTCGACGTCGACTATGTTCACACTGTAACTTTGCATTCTAGCATCTGACATGCCTACAGTTATAGCAGATACGATCGCACTGACCATATGGGACGACTTTGAAGGACATGTAACGAGAACAATGAGCAAGTGAAGATTCTTCGACAACATCAGTAGGCACACTGTATCTCTGTATTCAATCATTTCACATGGATACCTCTGGAGAATATTAGTTCGCGACGATCATATAAGACGACATCGAAGCGGATATTACGCAAACAACAGGCAAAACAAGAAACTCTGACTCCGACTACGTTTACACTGTAACTCCGCATTCAAGCATCTGACATGCCTACAGCTATAGCAGATACGATCGCACTGATTATAAAAGACGACTTCGGAGGACATATAACAAGAACAATAGGCAAGTGAAGATACCTCGACAACATCAGTCTGCACACTGTATCTCTGTATTCTATCATCCCACATGGATACCTCTGTAACATATTAGTTCGCAACGATCGTATAAGACGATATTGAAACGGGTATAAGCACACAACAGGTAGAACAAGAAACTTTGACTTCGACTATGTTACACTGTAACTTTGTATTCTAGCAGCTGACATGCCTACAGTTATAGCAGATACGATCACACTGACCATATAGGACGACTTCGAAGGACATATAACGAGAACGATAGGCAAGTGAAGATTCTTCGACAACACCAGTCTGCAAAACATATCTCTGTATTCTATCATCTCACTTGGATACCTCTGGAGCATATCAATTCGCAACGATCATATGGGACAACATCGAAACGGGTATAACGCACAGAACAAGCAGAGCAAGAAACTTTGACTTCGACTATGTTTACACTGTAACTCTGATCCTCGCATCTAATACGCCTATCAAGAAGCATATATGACAGCTCATTTTGTGCGAGTGGAATACTATACCCTTTTATATTCACCAAACAAGAGCCGGTAAACCGGCGTGTTCGCCAAAACTTCGAACTTATCAATCTTGATAATAAGTCGGATATTCATCTCATAGGTAGACATTGTCAAGTGTTTCCAATATCGAAATAGAGAAAACAACAGAGAGAACAAGAAACTTCGACGCTGACTATGTTTACACTGTGGCTTAGAATTCAAGCATCTGACATGCCTGCAGTTGAAACAGATACGATCGCACTGACCATATAGGATGAGTTTGAAGGACATATAACGAGATTGATAGGCAAGTGAAGATACTTCGACTACATCAGTCTGCCCACCGTATCTATGTTTCCTGACATCTCACATGGATACCTCTGGAGCATATCAGTACGCAACGATCATATGAGACGACAGCAGAACGGGTATAACGCACACAACTGGCAGACCATGACACTTCGACTTCGACTATGTTCACACTGTTACTTCGCATTCTAGCATCTGACATGCCTACAGCTATAGCAGATATGATCGCACTGACCATTAAAAACTACTTCGACGGACATATAATGAGAGCAATAGGCAAGTGAAGAAACCTCGACATCAGTCTGCACACTGTATCTCTGTATCCCTTCATCTCACATGAATACTTCCGAGGCATATCGGTTCGCAACGATCATATGAGACGACATCAATGCACGCAACAGGCAGAACAAGAAACTTCGACTTCGACTATGTTTACACTGTAACTAAACATTCTAGAATCTGATATGCCTACAGCTATAGTATATACGATCTCACTGACCATATAAGATGACTTCGAAGGATATATAACGAGAAGTAAAGATATCGCGTATATCGCACGTAACAGGCAGAACAAGAAACTTAGACTTCGACTATGTTTACACCGTTACTGCACATTCTAGAACCTGATATGCCAAAAGCTATAGTAGATACGATCGCACTGACCATATAAGATGACTTCGAAGGACATATAACAGGAACAATAGGCAAGTGAAGATACCTCGACATCAGTCTGCACACTCTATCTCTGTATTCTATCATCTCACATGGATATCTCTGGAGCATATTAGTTCTCAACGATTATATGAGACGACAGCAGAACGGGTATGACGCACACAACAGGCAGACCATGACACTTCGACTTCGACAATGTTCACACTGTTACTTCGCATTCTAGCATCTGACATGCCTACAGCTATAGCAGATTTGAAGGCACTGACCATAAAAAACTACTTCGACGGACATATAACGAGAGCAATACGCAAGTGAAGAAACCTCGACAACATCAGTCTGCACACTGTATCTCTGTATCCCATCATCTCACATGGATACTTTCGAGGCATATCGGTCCGCAACGATCATATAAGACGACATCGATGCGGGTATATCGCACGCAACAGGCAGAACAAGAAACTTCGACTTCGACTATGTTTACACTGTAACTAAACATTCTAGAATCCGATATGCATACTGCTATAGTATATACGATCTCACTGACCATATAAGATGACTTCGAAGGATATATAACGAGAAGTGAAGATACCTCGACAACATCAGTCTGCACACTGCATCTCTGTATTCTATCATCTCACATGGATATTTTAGGAGCATATTAGTACGCAACGATCATATAAGACGAAATCGAAGCAAGTATAACGCACGCAACAGGTAGAACAAGGAAATTGGACTTCGATTATGTTTACACCGTACTTCACATTCTAGAATCTGATATGACTACAGCTATAGTAGATACGATCGCACTGACCATATGAGATGACTTCGAAGGACATATAACAGGAACAATAGGCAAGTGGAGATACCTCGACATCAGTCTGCACACTATATCTCTGTATTCTGTCATCTCACATTAATACCTCTGGAGCATATCAGTTCGCAACGATCATATGAGATGACATCAAAACGGGTATAACGCACACAACAGACAGAACATGAAACTTCGACTCCGACTATGTTCACACTGTAACTTTGCATTCTAGCATCTGACATGCCTACATTCATAGCAGATACGATCGCACTGATCATATAGGACGACTTTGAAGGACATATAACGAGAACAATGAGCAAGTGAAGATTCTTCGACAACATCAGTAGGCACACTGTATCTCTGTATTCAATCATCTCACATGGATACCTCTGAAGGATATCAGTTCGCGACGATCATATTAGACGACATCGAAGCGAGTATAACGCACGCAACAGGCAGAACAAGAAACTTAGACTTCGACTATGTTTACACCGTAACTTCACATTCTAGAATCTGATATGCCTACAGCTATAGTAGATACGATCGCACTAACTACATAAGATGACTTCGAAGGACATATAACAGGAACGATAGGCAAGTGAAGATACCTCGAAATCAGTCTGCACACTATATCTCTGTATTCTATCATCTCACATGGATATCTCTGGAGTATATCAGTTCGCAACGATTATATGAGACGACAGCAGAACGGGTATAACGCACACAACAGGCAGACCATGACACTTCCTATGTTCACACTGTAACTTCGCATTCTGACATCTGACATGCCTACAGCTATAGCAGATATGAAGGCACTGACCATGAAAAACTACTTCGACGGACATATAACGAGAGCAATACGCAAGTGAAGAAACCTCGACAACATAAGTCTGCACACTGTATCTCTGTATCCCATCATCTCACATGGATACTTTCGAGGCATATCGGTTCGCAACGATCATATAAGACGACATCGATGCGGGTATATCGCACGCAACAGGCAGAACAAGAAATTTCGACTTCGACTTTGTTTACACTGTAACTGAACATTCTAGAATCCGATATGCCTACAGCTATTTTTTTTTTCCTTTATTTGCTCAACAAGAAATACAAAAAATCTTATAGCAGAGAGTTTCAGAGAACCTATAGAATATAATCTAGTGAAAAAAAAACTTTCAAAAAGAGAAAAAAAAATGTAAAGAAAATTCACAGCAGAAATACAATATCAATTATAAAAATACAAATAGATATGCAAATACAAATTCAAATATGCTCCCATTACAAATCTCCGAGGAGAAAGAAAGAATCAAATGTGCTTGTATACAATCATAGGTACGAGAGATATACAATTCATTCGTAAAAAAATACATTATGACCTATGGAAACGTTCACCCAATTCATGTAGTATATAAGTTGGTACATATTATATTAAATTGCTTAAGGATCTAACGATATAGAGGGAAATGAAATTATTCGTTGACGATGAAGGCACGTAGCTTCATGATTTCATGAACACACTCGTAAATAATCTTGGCCTCAACAGTACTTATATTTTGAAGAGCAGCAGCTAGCGAGTTTCGATTTTCCAAAAAAGATACGTTGTTTGGCCTGACAACAGAGAGTATAGGACAAATAAATAAGATATGTTCAAGAGTTTGTTGTTCGTGCATATTACATAACGTGCACAATTCAGTGAAATCTATTTTCAGACGATTAAAGTATGCCATGCGCATTTGCGCGATGATTCTGGTGGTATGAATTGGGACTTTGAGAAACAGGTATTTTTGTGCGGTGATAGAGTTTGCAAGATTTGGGAAACTGAATAGAGGTTACCGAGAATTCAAATAGCGGGCTGCGTCATCCTGGTGACATTTCAATTTAAATTTTTCCAAAAGTAAGGATTTATTTGTTCGGAGGAGGCGTGCATTGTGTTGACTAAAGATATCAAGGGCTCCAATTGATTCAAAAAAACCTTCGGCTTGTTTGACCCAGTTATATTTCTTGTCACCAGAACCCACGTTAACCAACCTGAGGAAGCACTTTTTTGGGTATCTATTGGGATCCATCGAGACGATTTTGATAAGCCAGTTGTAAGTGTACTTAAATACGATGTAGGCTAGATGAGAGAAACCTGTTTCCAGGCGAAGCAAAAAATCGGGGGTGTTCAGCGGAAGTAGTAGAAGTCTTTTGATGAAGGAAACTTGTGCTCTCTCGATAACCTCACAGTAGCGAATTCCCCATACTGGAAGACAAGAAGAGAACGAGTTAACAACAATGGAGTTATATAATTTAATTCTGGCGTTCCACGAATTGGCCTTAGTTTTAGTGAGAATAGATATTACCGACCCAATTGCTTGTTTACCCTTACCTACAGACAGGTTTGCCATTTCCCTGAAAAGTGACGAGGAAACGAACAATATCCCTAAGTAAGAATACTGATTCACAATTTCGATCACGTGACCGTTTATCAGAAATCTATAGTTATATGTCGTTCTGAAGCCACTTTTGGAGAATCTCATTATCTTAGATTTCAACGTGTTTATTTCAAGGCAATTCTCATAAGAGTACTTTTCCAGAATGCCTAGTTTTCTTGACAAGTCAATTTCCGATCCACCAAAGATAATGAGGTCATCAGCATAAAGAAGTACAATGATATCAGTTTGCTGATCGATACAAATTCCCTCTGCACCATGTTTGCGAAAGTAGGTATCGATATCAGACAAAAATAATGAGAATAGCATTGGGCTCAAGGACTCACCTTGCAAAACTCCTGAAGATACATCATATTTCTTCGTGTAACTATGATTTGACTTGATTTTAATGGTAGTTAGACCATATAGATTGCGTACAATAGTGATAAAGGAAAAGCTCACCCCGACAAAATATAGTTTTTGCCATAAGAGCCTGTGATTGATTGAGTCAAAAGCCCTTTTGAAGTCGATGAATGCCACAAAAAGTTGGCGGTTACGGAGTCGGAGTTGAAGTTGAATGATAGAGTTGAGAGTGAACACATTGTCCGCACAACCACGAAATTTCCTGAACCCTGATTGACATTCAGGGATTGCATTGGTTTTCTCTGACCAGTCGGTTAATCTGTTCAGCAGGGCCAGCGTGAAGAGCTTAGTGCAGCTATTGATAAGAGCAATACCACGATAGTTGCTAGGGTCATTCATTGGTCCTTTTTTATGCAACATCGTCAGAACAATATCGCCCCAAGCTTTTGGTATATGTTTGGACGTCAATATCTCATTAAATAGGGAGCAAAGGTAGACAAGCCAGTTGTTCGGCAGATTCTTGAAAAATTCATAACTTATTCCATCATTCCCAGGAGATTTACCATTTCCACGCTGGTGTAGAATAGTCTGGAGCTCATTCACGGAAATGGGAGTATCTAAGATCTCATCACGAGCGTCAAAGACGCATATGTCATCAATAATTCTCTGTGGAAGAACACCATTGTGAAAAGATTCCCAGTCAGCAATAGAGAGTGGAGAAAGTTGAGCTTGTTGATTTTTAATCTTTTTTATGGTTTGCCAAAATTCTCTTGAATTAGCGGTATTACTAAGAGTTTCCACGATAGAATTATCAAACTGATTTTTTTTTGAGCTATGACCTTTGTATATTGTTCTTTTGCAGATAACATATCAGCACGAGATTCCAGGCGAGAAGTTGTTCAGTTTACAGATTCTCAATTTGACATTGACTTCATGTTTTGAAAATTCACATTCGTTGTCAAACCAGGGTTTATTGTCGCGACGTGTATAATTTCTTAGCGAGTTTGATGTGTTTATCAGACCAAGGTCAGATGCAACTTCTTGGATTGCCAAGAGGAGATTTTGATATGATTCTTCTGAATTTGGAATGAAGACGGCTCTCATAGACCATAGCATTCTCGTTCGGAAAGCAGCAGTCAGATTATTATCCCAACGAATAGTTTTTCTTCGAGTATTTTCACTGGGTGGTATGAGAGGAATATTTATGTCATAATCGATTTTTAAGGAGATAGCAAAGTGATCAGATATCAGATTGTTATTAAGAACACAAAAATCGCGGATTAAACTCAGGTGAGAGTTATTAGCCCAAGCTAAATCAATTGAACTTTGACCTGAGTGATTGCAGAAGCTAAAATTTGCAGGTCTATCACCATCGATTCTACCATTTATTAAACAAAAAGAGTTTGTGTCCATGAAATCCAGTAAAGCACGTCCCCTAGAATTCACAGTAATATCTCTACTAATTCTTTTATCATATAGATTAGAACCTTCGAGCACCTCATCAGATATTTCGCCAAGATTACCTACTCTACAATTAAGATCACCGATAAAAACTATGAGGTGGTCGAAGTATTCATCAAACATACTGGACACAGAAAGCTGGAAATTTGATAATATATCGTCAATATTCAATGATGGTTTTATATAAAGAAAGCATAGTATAAAAGAGAAACTCTGATGCTTTATAAAACACGAAATCCACCAGGGGGTTTTCTCAAGTATAGTGCATGAGAAACTTGTTTTTACAAAGATGCACAGACCACCGCTTGCACGACCGTTAGATTTTTCACTTATCGCCGGGACACTAATTATTTGACAATCAGAAAAATTGTGGGGGAGACTAGTTAACTCCACCTTGAGCCACGTCTCGCAGACACATAGGATATGGAAATCAACAGCAACATCATGGAATTCAGAGAGATGCTTGAAACCTTGTACATTCCAAGCAATTATTGTCAGTGGTTGCTATTGTTTGGTGACTTGCTTATGAACCTTCAAACCCGAGTTGCGTTTCGGAGAATATTCTTCATCACGTGTCCTCTTAGAAGGTAAGGAAATGTTTCCACTATCAGTTTTGGTTGTCTTGACTATTTCGGGCATATTATTAATATATTTGATAGTTATATCAGCTTCCCCATGACTTTTCCTCTCTTCAAGTTCGGATCTAAGCGCATTTAAATGTTTCTGTTGATTTGGAGTTAGATCTGCTCTAATAGAGATATTAGGAAATTGTTCTCTTGATAGCTTGCGCTTATTCCTCAGAATGTCAAGAGCTATTTCGGATGATAGCACGATGATTTTGAGCGGCCGCTTTCCACTCGTTGACTTACCAAAACGGATGGCCTTTCTGATATTCTGTTCAGATCCTGGCGCAACAGATTGCAGTATATTTTTAGCCAAGCCCAGATCATCATCATTACCCCTGGACTCAGGCAAACCCATTATCAGAATGTTTTTTTCCCTGAGGATACGCTCATTACATTCGAAGTAAATTTCCTCATTACCCTCCATTACATGATTTTCCAGTTGAGATATTCGGTCGTTTAGTTTCAAATTGTTACATTGTATCGAGGAAATGTTCGACTCACAGTTGGAAATGGCAGTTGCATGAAAGGCCACTAGAGAATGCAGGTCTTCAATATGTTTGTTGCATGGAATGATAGAACTGTTGAGGAAAGAGAGCTGGTTCATGATCAATTCAAAGTGCTTGACCGTCAGAGGTTCATCCTTATTCATAGCTACAGTCGATTTGAAGGAAGAGTCTGAATTTTCGGCGCATTTCGTACATATCCACGTCGAATCTGAGAGCAGGTGACCACACGTCCGATGCGTCTGTTCGAAGCATACTGAACAATGAAGGCTATCGTTATTATCGCCACTGATAGCGGACTCGCACACTCCACAGGTAGAGGGAGGCGGCATCGTGTACGAATATCAAAATAAACTGTTACTGTTTGATGAACGAATGGCACAGAAAAAAGGGTAAATATAGAGTTAAACTCACTAGAATTACAAGAAATTCACCTAATGTATTCCTTGAGTCATCAACAATCACTAGGACAAATTACACAGTTTCCGACAGTGATTTTCACACGGAAAAGCGAAGTTATATTCAGAGATAAATAAATGCGACCGCTACCGATTTATGCTGCTACAGAAACTGTAGTAAATACGATCTCACTGACCATATAGGATGACTTCGAAGGATATATAACGAGAAGTGAAGATACCTCGACAACATCAGTCTGCACACTGCATCTCTGTATTCTATCATCTCACATGAATATTTTGGAGGCATATTTGTTCGCAACGATCATATAAGACGAAATCGAAGCGAGTATAACGCACGCAACAGAAAGAACAACAAAATTGGACTTCGACTATGTTTACACCGTAACTTCACATTCTAGAATCTGATATGCCTACAGCTATAGTAGATACGATCGCACTGACCATAAAAGATGACTTCGAAGGACATATATCAGTAACAATAGGCAAGTGAAGACACCTCGACATCAGTCTGCATACTATATCTCTGTATTCTATCATCTCACATGGATACCTCTGGAGCATATCAGTTCGCAACGATCATATGAGATGACATCAAAACGGGTATAACGCACACAACAGACAGAACATGAAACTTCGACTCCGACTATGTTCACACTGTAACTTTGCATTCTAGCATCTGACATGCCTACATTTATAGCAGATACGATCGCACTGACCATATAGGACGACTTTGAAGGACATATAACGAGAACAATGAGCAAGTGAAGATTCTTCGACAACATCAGTAGGCACACTGTATCTCTGTATTCAATCATCTCACATGGATACCTCTGGAGAATATGAGTTCGCGACGATCATATAAGACGACATCGAAGCAGATATAACGCACACAACAGGCAAAATAAGAAACTCTGAGTCCGACTATGTTCACACTGTAACTCCGCATTCAAGCATCTGACATGCCTACAGCTATAGCAGATACGATCGCACTGACCATAAAATATGACTTCGAAGGACATATAACGAGAACAATAGGCAAGTGAAGATTCTTCGACAACATCAGTCTGCACACCATATCTCTGTATTCTATCATCTCACTTGGATACCTCTGAAGCATATCAATTCGCAACGATCATATGAGACAACATCGAAACGGGTATAACGCACAGAAGAGGCAGAGCAAGAAACTTCGATTTTGACTATGTTTACACTGTAGATCTGATTCTAGCATCTAATACGCCTGTTCAAGTAGCATATATGACAGCTCATTATGTGCGAGTGGAATACTACACTCTAACATATTCACCAAACAAGAGTCGTTAAACCGGCGTGTTCGCCGAAACTTCGAACTTATCAATATCTCATAGGTAGACATTGTCAAGTGTTTTCTAGATCGAAATAGAGCAAACAACAGAGAGAACAAGAAACTTCGACGCTGACTATGTTTACACTGTGGCTCGGAATTCAAGCATCTGACATGCCTGCAGTTGAAACAGATACGATCGCACTGACCATATATGATGATTTCAAAGGACATATAACGAGATTGATAGGCAAGTGAAGATACTTCGACTACATCAGTCTGCCCAGCGTATCTCTGTTTTCTGATATCTCACATGGATACCTCTGGAGCATATCAGTACGCAACGATCATATGAGACGACAGCAAAACAGGTATAACGCACACAACAGGCAGACCATGACACTTCGACTTCGACTATGTTCACACTGTTACTTCGCATTCTAGCATCTGACATGCCTACAGCTACAGCAGATATGATCGCACTGACCATAAAAAACTACTTCGACAGACATATAACGAGAGCAATAGGCAAGTGAAGAAACCTCGACATCAGTCTGCACACTGTATCTCTGTATCCCTTCATTTCACATGGAAACTTCCGAGGCATATCGGTTCGCAACGATCATATGAGACGACATCGATGCGGGTATATCGCACGCGACAGGCAGAACAGGAAACTTCGAACTCGAATATGTTTACACTGTAACTAGACATTCTAGAATCTGATATGCCTACAGCTATAGTATATACGATCTCACTGAACATATAAGATGACTTCGAAGGATATATAACGAGAAGTGAAGATACCTCGACAACATCAGTCTGCACACTGCATCTCTGTATTCTATCATCTCACAGGGATATTTCAGAGGCATATTTGTTCGCAACGATTATATAAGACGAAATCGAAGCGAGAATAACGCACGCAACAGGCAGAACAAAAAACTTAGAGTTCGACTATGTTTACACCGTAACTTCACATTCTAGAATCTGATATACCTACAGCTATAGTAGATACGATCGCACTGACCATATAAGAGTTCGACTATGTTTACACCGTAACTTCACATTTTAGAATCTGATATGCCTACAGTTATAGTAGATACGATCGCACTGACCATATAAGATGACTTCGAAGGACATATAACAGGAACAATAGGCAATTGAAGATAGTTTGACATCAGTCTGCACACTGTATCTCTGTATTCTATCATCCCACATGGATACCACTGGAGCAAACTAGTTCACAACGATCTTTCAGGACGACATCGGAGCGAGTATAACGCACATAACAGGCAAAATAAGAAACTCCGACTCAGACTATGTTCACACTGTTACTTCGCATCCTAGCATCCGACATGCCTACAGCTATGACAAATACGATCTCACTGACCATAAGAGACGACTTCGAAGGACATATAACGAGAACAATGAGCAAGTGAAGTTTCTTCGACAACATCAGTCTGCACACTGTATCTCTGTATACTATCATCTCACATGGATACCTCTGGAGCATATTATTTCACGACGATCATATTAAACGACATCGAAGCGGGTATATATCACACAACAGGCAAACCAAGAAACTTCGACTCCGAGTATGTTCATACTGTAACTCCGCATCCTAGCATCTGAAATGCCTACAGCAATGGAGTACACGATCGCACTGACCACAAAAGACGACTTCGAAGGACATATAACGAGCACAATGAGCAAGTGAAGATTCTTCGACAACATCAGTCTGCACACTGTATTTCTGTATACTATCATCTTACATGAATACCTCTGGAGCATATTAGTTCGCAATGGTCATAAAAGATGACATCGAAGCGGGTATAACGCACACAACAGGCAAAACAAGATACTTCGACCCCGACTATGTTCACACTGTAACTTCGCATCCTAGCATCTGAAATGCCTACAGCAATGGCATATACGATCGCACTGACCATAAAAGGCGACTCCGAAGGACATATAACGAGAACAATGAGCAAGTGGAGATTCTTCGACAACATCAGTCTGCACACTGTATCTCTGTATTCTATAATCTCACATGGATACCTCTGGAGCATATTAGTTCGCGACGATCATAATAGACGACATCAGAGCGGGTATAACGCACACAACAGACAAAACAAGAAACTTCGACTCCGACTATTTTTACACTGTTACTCCGCATTTTAGCATCTGACATGCCTTGAGCTATAGCAGATACGAACGCACTGACCGTAAAAGACGACTTCGAAAGACATATAACGAGAACAATAGCCAGGTGAAGATACCATCAGTCTGCACACTGAATCTCTGTATTTCATCATCTCACATGGATACATTCGAGGCATATTAGTTCGCAACGATCATATGAGACGATATCGAAGCGGATATAACACACGCAACAGGCTGAACAAGGAACTCTGACTCCGACTATGTTTACACTGTAATTCCGCATTCAAGCATCTGACATGCCTACAGCTATAGCAGATACGATCGCACTGATCATAAAAGACGACTTCGAAGGACATATAACGAGAACAATAGGCAAGTGGAGATACCTCGACAACATCAGTCTGCACACTGTATCTCTGTTTTTCATCATTCCACATGGATACTTCTGGAGCATATCAGTTCGCAAGGATCATATGAGACGAAATCGAAACGGGAAAAACGCACACAACAGGCAGAACATGAAAATTCGACTTCGACTATGTTCACACTGTTACTTTGCATTCTAGCATCTGACATGCCTACAGTTATAGCAGATACGATCGCACTGACCATATAGGACGACTTCGAAGGACATGTAACGAGAACAATGAGCAAGTGAAGATTCTTCGACAACATCAGTAGGCACACTATATCTCTGTATTCAATCATCCCACATGGATACCTCTGGGAATTATTAGTTCGCGACGATCATATTAGACGACATCGAAGCGGATATAACACAAACAACAGGCAAAACAAGAAACTCTGACTCCGACTATGTTTACACTGTAACTCCGCATTCAAGCTTCTGACAAGCCTACAGCTATAGCAGATACGATCGCACTGATCATAAAAGACGACTTTGAAGGACATATAACAAGAACAATAGGCAAGTGAAGATACCTCGACAACATCAGTCTGCACACTGTATCATCCCACATGGATACCTCTGTAACATATCAGTTCGCAACGATCGTATAAGACGATATCGAAACGGGTATAAGCACACAACAAGTAGAACAAGAAACTCTGACTCCGACCATGTTCACACTGTAACTCCGCATTCGAGCATCTGACATGCCTACAGCTATAGCAGATACGATCGCACTGACCATAAAAGACGACTTCGAAGGACAGATAACGAGAACAATAGGCAAGTGAAGATTCTTCGACAACATCAGTCTGCACACCATATCTCTGTATTCTATCATCTCACTTGGATACCTCTGGAGCATATCAATTCGCAACGATCATATGAGACAACATCGAAACGGGTATAACGCACAGAACAGGTAGAGCAAGAAACTTCGACTTCGACTATGTTTACACTGTAACTCTGATTCTAGCATTTAATACGCCTATTCAAGAAGCAAATATGACAGCTCATTATGTGCGAGTGGAATACTATACTCTTTCATATTCACCAAACAAGAGTCGGTAAACCGGCGTGTTCGCCAAAACTTCGAACTTATCAATATCTCATAGGTAGACATTGTCAAGTGTTTTCTAGATCGAAATAGAGCAAACAACAGAGAGAACAAGAAACTTCGACGCTGACTATGTTTACACTGTGGTTCGGAATTCAAGCATCTGACATGCCTGCAGTTGAAACAGATGCGATCGCACTGACCATATAGGATGATTTCAAAGGACATATAACGAGATTGATAGGCAAGTGAATATACTTCGACTACATCAGTCTGCCCAGCGTATCTGTTTTCTGACTTCTCACATGGATACCTCTGAAGCATATCAGTATGCAACGATCATATGAGACGACAGCAAGAGGATTATAACGCACACAACAGGCAGACCATGACACTTCGACTTCGACTATGTTCACACTGTTACTTCGCATTCTAGCATCTGACATGCCTACAGCTATAGCAGATATGATCGCACTGACCATAAAAAACTACTTCGACAGACATATAACGAGAGCAATAGGCAAGTGAAGAAACCTCGACATCAGTCTGCACACTGTATCTCTGTATCCCTTTATTTCACATGGATACTTTCGAGGCATATCGATTCGCAACGATCATATGAGACGACATCGATGCGGGTATATCGCACGCGACAGGCAGAAAAAGAAACTTCAACTTCGACTATGTTTACACTGTAACTAGACATTCTAGAATCTGATATGCCTACAGCTATAGTATATACGATCTCACTGAACATATAAGATGACTTCGAAGGATATATAACGAGAAGTGAAGATACCTCGACATCAGTCTGCACACTGCATCTCTGTATTCTATCATCCCACATGGATATTTTAGAGGCATATTTGTTCGCAACGATCATATAAGACGAAATCGAAGCGAGTATAACGCACGCAACAGGCAGAACAAGAAATTCAGAGTTCGACTATGTTTACACCGTAACTTCACATTCTAGAATCTGATATGCCTACAGCTATAGTAGATACGATCGCACTGACCATATAAGATGACTTCGAAGGACATATAACAGGAACAATAGGCAATTGAAGATACTTTGACATCAGTCTGCACACTGTATCTCTGTATTCTATCATCCCACATGGATACCACTGGAGCAAACTAGTTCACAACGATCTTTCAAGACCGGAGCGAGTATAACTCACATAACAGGCAAAACAAGAAACTCCGACTCAGACTATGTTCACACTTTTACTTCGCATCCTAGCATTCGACATGCCTACAGCTATGACAGATACGATCTCACTGACCATAAAAGACGAATTCGAAGGACATATAACGAGAACAATGAGCAAGTGAAGATTCTTCGACAACATCAGTCTTCACACTGTATCTCTGTATACTATCATCTTACATGGATACCTCTGGAGCATATAAGTTCGCAATGGTCATATGAGACGACATCGAAACGGGTATAACGCACACAACAGGCAAAACAAGAAACTTCGACCCCGACTATGTTCACACTGTAACTTCGCATCCTAGCATCTGGAATGCCTACAGCAATGGCATATACGATCGCACTGACCATAAAAGGCGACTCCGAAGGACATATAACGAGAACGATAGGCAAGTGACGATTCTTCGACAACATCAGTCTGCACATCATATCTCTGTATTCTATCATCTCACTTGAATACCTCTGGAGCATATCAATTCGCAACGATCATATGAGACAACATCGAAACGGGTATAACGCACAGAACAGGCAGAGCAAGAAACTTTGACTTCGACTATGTTTACACTGTAACTCTGATCCTCGCATCTAATACGCCTATTCAAGAAGCATATATGACAGCTCATTATGGGAGTGGAATACTATACTCTTGCATATTCACCAAACAAGAGTCGGTGAACCGGCGTGTTCGCCAAAACTTCGAACTTATCAATCTTGATAATAAGTCGGTTATTCATCTCATAGGTAGACATTGTCAAGTGTTTTCTAGATCGAAATAGAGCAAACAACAGAGAGAACAAGAAACTTCGACGCTGAATATGTTTACACTGTGGCTCGGAATTCAAGCATTAGACATGCCTGCAGTTGAAACAGATACGATCGCACTGACCATATAGGATGAGTTTAAAGGACATATAACGAGATTGATAGGCAAGTGAAGATACTTCGACTACATCCGTCTGCCCACCGTATCTATGTTTTCTGACATCTCACATGGATACCTCTGGAGCATATCAGTACGCAACGATCATATGAGACGACAGCAGAACGGGTATAACGCACACAACAGGCAGACCATGACACTTCGACTTCGACTATGTTCACACTGTTGCTTCGCATTCTAGCATCTGACATGCCTACAGCTATAGCAGAAATGATCGCACTGACCATAAAAAACTACTTCGACGGACATATAATAAGAGCAATAGGCATGTGAAGAAACCTCGACATCAGTCTGCACACTGTATCTCTGTATATCTTCATCTCACATGAATACTTCCGAGGCATATCGGTTCGCAACGATCATATGAGACGACATCAATGCGGGTATATCGCACGCAACAGGCAGAACAAGAAACTTCGAGTCGACTATGTTCACACTGTAACTAAACATTCTAGAATCTGATATGCCTACAGCTATAGTATATACGATCTCACTGACCATATAAGATGACTTCGAAGGATATATAACAAGAAGTAAAGATACCTCGACAAAATCAGTCTGCACACTGCATCTCTGTATTCTATCATCTCACATCGATATTTTAGAGGCATATCAGTTCGCATTGATCATATAAGACGAAATCGAAGCGAGTATAACGCACGCAACAGGCAGTACAAGAAACTTAGACTTCGACTATGTTTACACCGTAACTTCACATTCTAGAATCTGATATGCCTACAGCTATGATAGATACGATCGCACTGACCATATAAGATGACTTCGAAGGACATATAACAGGAACAATAGGCAAGTGAAGATACCTCGACATCAGTCTGCACACTATATCTCTGTATTCTATCATCTCACATGGATATCTCTGGAGCATCTTAGTTCGCAACGATTATATGAGACGACAGCAGAACGGGTTTAACGCACACAACAGACAGACCATGACACTTCGACTCGACATCAGTCTGCACACTGTATCTCTGTATCCCTTCATTTCACATGGATACTTTCGAGGCATATTGGTTCGCAACGATCATATGGGACGACATCGATGCGGGTATATCGCACGCGACAGGCAGAACAAGAAACTTCGACTTCGACTAAGTTTACACTGTAATTAGACATTCTAGAATCTGATATGCCTTCAGCTATAATATATACGATCCCACTGACCATATAAGATGACTTCGAAGGATATATAACGAGAAGTGAAGATACCTCGACAACATCAGTCTGCACACTGCATCTCTGTATTCTATCATCTCACAAGGGTATTTAAGAGGCATATCAGTTCGCAACGATCATATAAGACGAAATGGAAGCGAGTAAAACGCTTGCAACAGGCAGAACAAGAAACTTAGACTTCGACTATGTTTACACCGTAACTTCACATTCTAGAATCTTATATGCCTATAGCTATAGTAGATACGATCGCACTGACCATATAGATGACTTCGAAGGACATATAACAGGAACAATAGGCAAGTGAAGATACTTTGACATCAGTCTGCACACTGTATCTCTGTATTCTACCATTCCACATGGATACCACTGGAGCAAACTAGTTCACAACGATCTTTCAAGACGACATCGGAGCAAGTATAACGCACATAACAGGCAAAACAAGAAACTCCGAATCAGACTATGTTCACACTGTTACTTCGCATTCTAGCATCCGACATGCCTACAGCTATGACAGATACGATCTCACTGATCATAAAAGACGACTTCGAAGGACATATAACGAGAACAATAAGCAAGTGAAGATCCTTCGACAACATCAGTCTGCACACTGTATCTCTGTATACTATCATCTCACATGGATACTTTTGGAGCATATTATTTCGCGACGATCATATTAGACGACATCGAAGTGGGTATTTAGCACACAACAGGCAAACCAAGAAACTTCGACTTCGAGTATGTTCATACTGTAACTCCGCATCCTAGCATCTGAAATGCCTACAGCAATGGCATACACGATCGCACTGACCATAAAAGACGACTTCGAAGGACATATAACGAGCACAATGAGCAAGTGAAGATTTTTCGACAACATCAGTCTGCACACTGTATCTCTGTATACTATCATCTTACATGGATACCTCTGGAGCATATTAGTTCGCAATGGTCATAAAAGACGACATCGAAGCAGGTATAACGCACACAACAGGCAAACCAAGAAACTTCGACTCCGAGTATGTTCATACTGTAACTCCGCATCCTAGCATCTGAAATGCCTACAGCAATGGCATATACGATCGCACTGACCATAAAAGTCGACTCCGAAGGACATATAACGAGAACAATGAGCGAGTGGAGATTCTTCGACAACATCAGTCTGCACACTGTATCTCTGTATTCTATAATCTCACATGGATACCTCTGGAGCATATTAGTTCGCGACGATCATATTAGACGACATCGAAGCGATTATAACGCACACAACAGACAAAACAAGAAACTTCGACTCCGACTATTTTTACACTGTAACTCCGCATTTTAGCAACTGACATGCCTACAGTTATAGCAGATACGATCGCACTGACCATAAAAGACGACTTCGAAAGACATATAACGAGAACAATAGGCAAGTGGAGATACCTCGACACCATCAGTCTGCACACTGAATCTCTGTATTTCATCATCTCACATGGATACATTCGAGACATATTAGTTCGCAACGATCATATGAGACGATATCGAAGCGGATATAACACACGCAACAGGCTGAACAAGGAACTTCGTCTTCGACTATGTTCGCACTGTAACTTCACATTCTAGAATCTGACATGCCTACAGCTATAGTAAATACGATCACACTGACCATATGAAATGACTTCGGAAGACATATAACGAGAACAATAAGCAAGTGAAGATACCTCGACACCATCAGTCTGCACACTGTATCTCTGTTTTTCATCATTCCACATGGATACTTCTGGAGCATATCAGTTCGCAACAATCATATGAGACGAAATCGAAACGGGAATTACGCACACAACAGGCAGAACATGAAAATTCGACTTCGACTATGTTCACACTGTAACTTAGCATTCTAGCATCTGACATGCCTACAGTTATAGCAGATACGATCGCACTGACCATATAGGACGACATTGAAGGACATGTTACGAGAACAATGAGCAAGTGAAGATACCTCGACAACATCAGTTTTCAATCATCCCACATGGATACCTCTGTAACATATCAGTTCGCAACGATCGTATAAGACGATATCGAAACGGGTATAAGCACACAACAAGTAGAACAAGATACTTTGACTTCGACTATGTTACACTGTAACTTTGTATTCTAGCATCTGACATGCCTACAGTTATAGCAGATACGATCGCACTGACCATATAGGACGACATTGAAGGACATGTAACGAGAACAATGAGCAAGTGAAGATACCTCGACAACATCAGTTTTCAATCATCCCACATGGATACCTCTGTAACATATCAGTTCGCAACGATCGTATAAGACGATATCGAAACGGGTATAAGCACACAACAAGTAGAACAAGATACTTTGACTTCGACTATGTTACACTGTAACTTTGTATTCTAGCATCTGACATGCCTACAGTTATAGCAGATACGATCACACTGACCATATAGGACGACTTCGAAGGACACATAACGAAAACGATAGGCAAGTGAAGATTCTTCGACAACATCAGTCTGCACACTGTATCTCTGTATTCTATCATCTCACTGGGATACCTCTGGAGCATATCAATTCGCAACGATCATATGAGACAACATTGAAACGGGGATAACGCACAGAACAGGCAGAGCAAGAAACTTTGACTTCGACTATGTTCACACTGTAACTCTGATCCTCGCATCTAGAACGCCTATTTAAGAAGCATATATGACAGCTCATTATGTGCGAGTGGAATACTATACTTTTTCATATTCACCAAACAAGAGTCGGTAAACCGGCGTGTTCGCCAAAACTTCGAACTTATCAATCTTGATAATAAGTCGGTTATTCATCTCATAGGTAGACATTGTCAAGAGTTTCCAAGATCGGAATAGAGCAAACAACTGAGAGAACAAGAAACTTCGACGCTGACTATGTTTACACTGTGGCTCGGAATTCAAGCATCTGACATGCCTGCAGTTGAAACAGATACGATCGCACTGACCATATAGGATGAGTTTAAAGGACATATAACGAGATTTATAGGCAAGTGAAGATACTTCGACTACATCTGTCTGCCCACTGTATTTATGTTTTCTGACATCTCACATGGATACCTCTGGAGCATATCAGTATGCAACGATCATATGAGACGACAGCTACAGTCTACAGCTATAGCAGATATGGTCGCATTGACCATAAAAAACTACTTCGACGGACATATAATTAGAGCAATAGACAAGTGACGAAACCTCGACATCAGTCTGCACACTGTATCTCTGTATCCCTACATCTCACATGAATATACCGAGGCATATCGGTTCGCAACGATCATATGAGACGACATCAATGCGGGTATATCGCACGAAACAGGCAGAACAAGAAACTTCGACTTCGACTATGTTTACACTGTAACTAAATATTCTAGAATCTGATATGCCTACAGCTATAGTATATACGATCTCACTGACCATATAAGATGACTTCGAAGGATATATAACGAGAAGTAAAGATACCTCGACAAAATCAGTCTGCACACTGCATCTCTGTATTCTATCATCTCACATCGATATTTTAGAGGCATATTAGTTCGCATTGATCATATAAGACGAAATCGAAGCGAGTATAACGCACGCAACAGGCAGAACATGAAAATTCGACTTCGACTATGTTCACACTGTAACTTTGCATTCTAGCATCTGACATGCCTACAGTTATAGCAGATACGATCGCACTGACCATATAAGACGACTTTGAAGGACATGTAACGAGAACAATGAGCAAGTGAAGATTCTTCGACAACATCAGTAGGCACACTGTATCTCTGTATTCAATCATCCCACATGGATACCTCTGGGAAATATTAGTTCGCGACGATCTAATTAGACGACATCGAAGCGGGTATAACGCACACAACAGGCAGAACAAGAAACTCTGACTCCGACTATGTTTACATTGTAACTCCGCATTCAAGCATCTGACATGCCTACAGCTACAGCAGATACGATCGCACTGACCATAAAAGACGACTTTGGAGGACATATAACGAGAACAATAGGCAAGTGAAGATACCCCGACAACATCAGTCTGCACACTGTTTCTCTGAATTCTATCATCCCATATGGATATCTCTGGAGCATATCAGTTCGCAACGATCGTATGAGACGATATTGAAACGAATAACGCACACAATGAGTAGAACATGAAACTCAGTCTTCGACTATGTTTACACTGTAACTTTGTATTTTAGCATCCAACATGCCTACAGTTCTAGCAGATACGATCGCACTGACTATATAGGACGACTTCGAAGGACATATAACGAGAACGATAGACAAGTGAAGATTCTTCGACAACATCAGTCTGCACACCATATCTCTGTATTCTATCATCTCATTTGGATACCTCTGGAGAATATCAATTCGCAACGATCATATGAGACAACATCGAAACGGGTATAACGCACAGAACAGGCAGAGCAAGAAACTTCGACTTCGACTATGTTTACACTGTAACTCTGATTCTAGCATCTGATACGCCTATTCAAGAAGCATATATGACAGCTCATTCTGTGCGAGTGGAATACTATACTTCTTCATATCCATTAAACAAGAGTCGGTAAACCGGCGTGTTCGCCGAAACTTCGATCCTATCAATCTTAATAATAAGTCGGTTATTCATCTCATAGGTAGACATTGTCAAGTGTTTCCTAGGTCAAAATGACGCAAACAATAAAGAGAACAAGAAACTTCGACTCTGACTATGTTTACACTGTGTCTCAAAATTCAAGCATCTGACATGCCTGCAGTTGAAACAGATACGATCGCACTGACCATATAGGATGAGTTTGAAGGACACCTAACGAGATTGATAGGCAAGTGAAGATACTTCGACTACATCAGAATGCTCACCGTATCTCTGTATTCTGACATCTCACTTGGATACCTCTGGAGCATATTAGTTCGCAACGATCATATGAGACGACAACAGAACGGGTATAACGCACACAACAGGCAGACCATGACACTTCGACTTCGACTATGTTCGCACTGTTACTTCGCATTCTAGCATCTGACATGCCTACAGCAATAGCAGATATGATCGCACTGACCATAAAAAACTACTTCGACGGACATGAAACGAGAGCAATAGGCAAGTGAAGAAACCTCGACAACATCAGTCTGCACACTGTATCTCTGTATCCCATCATCTCACATGGACACTTTCGAGGCATATCGGTTCGCAACGATCATATAAGACGACATCGATGCATGTTTATCGCACGCAACAGGCAGAACAAGAATGTTCACACTGTAACTAAACATCCTAGAATCTGATATGC
Source organism: Phaedon cochleariae (assembly GCA_918026855.4). Taxonomy (NCBI): domain Eukaryota; kingdom Metazoa; phylum Arthropoda; class Insecta; order Coleoptera; family Chrysomelidae; genus Phaedon; species Phaedon cochleariae. The sequence goes on along the minus strand of OU896718.1, from coordinate 18,282,300 downwards.
CTACAGCTATAGTATATACGATCTCAATGACCATGAAAGATGACTTCGGAGGATATATAACGAGAAATGAAGATACCTCGACAACATCAGTCTGCACACTGCATCCCTGTATTCTATCATCCCACATGGATATTTCAGAGACATATTAGTTCGCAACGATCATATAAGATGAGATCGAAGCGTTTATAAGGCACGCAACAGGCAGAACAAGAAACTTAGACTTCGACTATGTTTACACCGTAACTTCACATTCTAGAATCTGATATGCCTACGCTATAGTAGATACGAACGCACCGACCATATAAGATGACTTCGAAGGACATATAACAGGAACAATAGGCAAGTGAAGATACCTCAACATCAGTCTGCACACTATATCTCTGTATTCTATCATCTCACATGGATACCTCTGGAGCATATCAGTTCGCAACGATCATATTGGACGACATCACAACGGGCTTAACTCACACAACAGGCAGAACAAGAATCTTCGACTTCGACTTTGTTCACACTGTTACTTTGCATTCTAGCATCTGACATGCCTACATTCATAGCAGATACGATTGCATCGACTATATAAGACGACTCCGAGGGACATATAACAAGAACAATAGGCAAGTGATGATATTTCGACAATATCAGTCTGCTCACCGTATCTCTGTAATCTGACATCTCACGTGGATACCTCTGGAGCATATTAGATCGCAACGATCATATAAGATGACATCGAAGCAGGTATACTACACGCAGCAGGCAGAACAAGAAACTTCGACAATGTTCGCACTGTAACTTTGCATTCTTGAATCTGACATGCCTACAGTTATAGCAGATACGATCGCACTGACCATATAGGACGACTTCGAAGGACATTTGACGAGAACAATAAGCAAGTGAGGATTTTTCGACGACATCAGTCTTCACACTGCATCTCTGTATTCTATCATCTCACATAGATACCTCTGGAGCATAACAGTTCGAAAAGGTCATATAAGACGACATCGAAGCGGGAATAACGCTCACGACAGGCAAAACAAGAAACTTCGACTCCGACTATGTTCACACTGTAACTTCGCATTCTAGCATCTGACATGCCTACAGCTATAGCAGATACGATCGCACTGACCATCGAAGACAACTTCGAAGGACATATAACGAGAAAAATAGGCGAGTGAAGATACCTCGACATCAGTCGTGCAGACTTCATCTCTGTATTCTATCATTTCACATGGATACTTCCGGGGCATATCAGTACGCAACCATCATATAAGACGTAATCGAAGCGGTTATAACGCACACAAAAGGCAGAACAAGAAACCTCGTCTCCGACTATGTTCACACTGTTTCACCGCATTATAGCATCTGACATGCCTACAGTTATAGCACTTACGATCGAACTTATCATATGAGACGACTCCGTAGGACAAATAACGAGAACAATAGGCAAATTGAGATACTTCGACATAATCAGTCTGCACACACTGTTATTCTATCATCCCACATGTGTGCCTTTGAAGCATTTGAGTTCGCAACGATAATATAAAATGTCATCGAAGGGGACATAACTCACATATCAGGAAGAACTAAAAATTTCGACTTCGAATATGTCTACAGTGTGGCTCTGAATTCAAGCATTTGACATGCTCACAGTTGGAGCAGATACGATCGCACTGAATATATTGGACGACTTCGCAGGACATGTGATGAGAATAATACACAAGTGACGATAGTTCGACAACATCAGTCTGCGAGCTGTATCTCTGTATTCTTTCATTTCACACGAATTCCTTTGGAACATTCGAGTTCGCAACGAACTAATAAGGCATCGAAGTGGGTATAACGCACACAACAGGCAGAACAAGAATCTTCGACTTCGACTATGTTTACACTGTTTCTCCGCATTCTAGCATCTGACATGCCTACAGTTATAGCACTTACGATCGAACTTATCATATGAGACGACTCCGTAGGACAAATAACGAGAACAATAGGCAAGTTGAGATACTTCGACATAATCAGTCTGCACACACTGTTATTCTATCATCCCACATGTGTGCCTTTGAAGCATTTGAGTTCGCAACGATAATATAAAATGGCATCGAAGGGGACATAACTCACATATCAGGAAGAACTAAAAATTTCGACTCCGAATATGTTTACAGTGGGGCTCTGATTTCAAGCATTTGACATGCCTACAGTTGGAGCAGATACGATCGCACTGAATATATTGGACGACTTCGCAGGCCATGTGATGAGAACAATAGACAAGTGACGATAGTTCGACGACATCAGTCTGCGAGCTGTATCTCTGTATTCTTTCATTTCACACGGATTCCTTTGGAACATTTGAGTTCGCAACGAACAAATGAGGCATCGAAGTGGGTATAACGCACACAACAGGCAGAACAAGAATCTTCGACTCCGACTATGTTCACACTGTAACTCTGATTCTAGCATCAGAATTGCCTATTCAAGAAGCATATAATATGACAGCTCATTATATGCGAGTGGAATACATTTTTTCATATCCACCAGAAACTTCGATTTAAACAATCAAGAGTCGATGAACCGGCGTGTTCGCCAAAACTTCGAACTTTTCAATCTTGATAATAAGTCGGTTATACATCTTATAGGTAGACATTGTCAAGTGTTGCCTAGATCGGAATAACGCATACAACAGACAGAACGAGAAACTTCGACTATGATTGAACTGTGGCTCTGAATCCAAGCATCTGACATGCCAACAGTTGGAACTGATATGATCACACTGACCATATGGGACGAGTTTGAATGACATATAACGAGATTAATAGGCAAGTAGAGATACTTCGCCCACATCAGTCTTCACACTGTATCTCATTATTCTATCATCTCACATGAATACTTTTGGAGCATATCAGTTCGCAACGATCATATAAGACGACATCGAAGCGGGTATAACGCATACAACAGGCAAAACAAGAAACTTCGCCTCCGACTATGTTCTCACTAAAACATCGCATTCCAGCATCTGACATGCCTACAGCTATAGCAGATACGATCACACTGACCATAAAAGACGACTTCAATGGACATATAATGAGAACAATAGGCAAGTGAAGATACAACGACAACATCAGTCTGCACTCTGTATCTCTATGTTCTATTATCTCACATGGATACTTCCGAGGTATATAAGATCGTAACGATCACATAATACGATATCGATGCGGGTATAATGCACGCAACAGGCAGAACATGAAACTTTGACTCCGACCATGTTCACACTGTGGCTCGGAATTCAAGCATCTGACATGCCTACAGTTGAGACAGATACGATCGCACTGACCATATAGAACGAGTTTGAAGGACATATAACGAGATTAATAGGTAGAGTGAAGATACTTCGACTACATCAGTCTGCACACTGTATCTCAGTATGCTATCATCTCACATGGATACCTTTGGAGGATATTAGTTCGCAATTATCGTATGAGACGACTTCGAAGCGGGTATAACGCACACAACAGGCAGAACAAGAATCTTCGACTTCGACTATGTTTACACTGTTTCTCCGCATTCTAGCATCTGACATGCCTACAGTTATAGCACTTACGATCGAACTTATCATATGAGACGACTCCGTAGGACAAATAACGAGAACAATAGGCAAGTTGAGATACTTCGACATAATCAGTCTGCACACACTGTTATTCTATCATCCCACATGTGTGCCTTTGAAGCATTTGAGTTCGCAACGATAATATAAAATGGCATCGAAGGGGACATAACTCACATATCAGGAAGAACTAAAAATTTCGACTCCGAATATGTTTACAGTGGGGCTCTGATTTCAAGCATTTGACATGCCTACAGTTGGAGCAGATACGATCGCACTGAATATATTGGACGACTTCGCAGGCCATGTGATGAGAACAATAGACAAGTGACGATAGTTCGACGACATCAGTCTGCGAGCTGTATCTCTGTATTCTTTCATTTCACACGGATTCCTTTGGAACATTTGAGTTCGCAACGAACAAATGAGGCATCGAAGTGGGTATAACGCACACAACAGGCAGAACAAGAATCTTCGACTCCGACTATGTTCACACTGTAACTCTGATTCTAGCATCAGAATTGCCTATTCAAGAAGCATATAATATGACAGCTCATTATATGCGAGTGGAATACATTTTTTCATATCCACCAGAAACTTCGATTTAAACAATCAAGAGTCGATGAACCGGCGTGTTCGCCAAAACTTCGAACTTTTCAATCTTGATAATAAGTCGGTTATACATCTTATAGGTAGACATTGTCAAGTGTTGCCTAGATCGGAATAACGCATACAACAGACAGAACGAGAAACTTCGACTATGATTGAACTGTGGCTCTGAATCCAAGCATCTGACATGCCAACAGTTGGAACTGATATGATCACACTGACCATATGGGACGAGTTTGAATGACATATAACGAGATTAATAGGCAAGTAGAGATACTTCGCCCACAGTCTTCACACTGTATCTCATTATTCTATCATCTCACATGAATACTTTTGGAGCATATCAGTTCGCAACGATCATATAAGACGACATCGAAGCGGGTATAACGCACACAACAGGCAAAACAAGAAACTTCGCCTCCGACTATGTTCTCACTAAAACATCGCATTCCAGCATCTGACATGCCTACAGCTATAGCAGATACGATCACACTGACCATAAAAGACGACTTCAATGGACATATAATGAGAACAATGGGCAAGTGAAGATACAACGACAACATCAGTCTGCACTCTGTATCTCTATGTTCTATTATCTCACATGGATACTTCCGAGGTATATAAGATCGTAACGATCACATAATACGATATCGATGCGGGTATAATGCACGCAACAGGCAGAACATGAAACTTTGACTCCGACCATGTTCACACTGTGGCTCGGAATTCAAGCATCTGACATGCCTACAGTTGAGACAGATACGATCGCACTGACCATATAGAACGAGTTTGAAGGACATATAACGAGATTAATAGGTAGAGTGAAGATACTTCGACTACATCAGTCTGCACACTGTATCTCAGTATGCTATCATCTCACATGGATACCTTTGGAGGATATTAGTTCGCAATTATCGTATGAGACGACTTCGAAGCGGGTATAACGCACACAACAGGCAAAACAAGAAACTCCGACTCCGACTTTGTTCTCACTGAAACTTCGCATTCCAGCATCTGACATGTCTTCAGTTATAGCAGATACGATTGCACTGACCATAAAAGACTACTTCGAAGGACATATAACGAGAACAATAAGCAATTAGAGATTCTTCGACAACATCAGTCTGCACACTGTGTCTCTGTATTCCATCAACTCATATGGATACCTCTGGAGCATATTAGTTCGCAACGAACATATAAGACGACATAGAAGCAGGTATAACGCACACAACAGGCAAAACAAGAAACTTCGACTCCGACTATGTTCACACTGTAAATCCGCATTCTAGCATCTGACATGCCTACAGGTATAGCAGATTCGATCGCACTGACCATAGAAGGAGACTTCGAAGGACATTTAACGAGAACGATGAGCAAGTGAAGATTCTTCGACAACATCAGTATGCACACTGTTTCTCTGTATTCTATCATCTCACATGGTTACCTCTGGAGCATATCAGTTCGCAACGATCATATGAAATGACATCAAAACGGGTATAACGCACAAAACAGACAGAACATGAAACTTCGACTTCGACTATGTTCACACTGTATAGTTGCATTCTTGTATCTGACATGCCTACAGTTATGACAGATACGATCGTACTGGCCATATAGGACGACTTCGTTGGATATATAACGAGAACAATAGGCAAGTGAAGATACTTCAACAACATCAGTCTGCACATTGTTTCTTTGTATTCCATTATCTCACATGGATACCTCTCGAGCATATCAGTTCGCAACGATCATATGAGACGTCATCAAAGCAGGTATAACGCACACAACAGGCAGAAAATGAAACTTCGACATCGACTATGTTTACACTGTAACTTCGCATTCTAGCATCTGACATGCCTACAGCTATAGCAGATAGGATCGCACTGACCATAAAAGACGACTCCGAAGGACATATTACGAGAGCAATAGGCGAGTGACGATACCTCGACAACATTAGTCTGCACACTGTATCTCTGTATTCTATGATCTCACATGGATACATTCAAGGCATATCGGTTCGCAACGATCATTTGAGACGACATCGATTCGGGTATACCGCACGCAACAGGTAGAACAAGAAACTTTGACTTCGACTATGTTCATACTGTAACTTCACATTCTAGAATCCGATATGCCTACAGCTTTTATAGTATATACGATCTCACTGACCATATGAGATGACTTCGAAGGACATATAACGAGAACAATAGGCAGTGAAGATACTTCGACAACATCAGTCTGCACACTGTATCTCTGTGTTCTATCATCTCACATGGAAACCTCTGGAGCATATCAGATCGCAACGATCATATGAGATGACATAAGCACGGGTAAACCGCACACAACAGGTAGAACATGAAACTTTTACTTTGACTATGTTCACACTGTAACTTTGCATTCTAGCATCTGACATGCCTGCAGTTATAACAGATACGATCGCACCGATAATTTAGGACGACTTCGAAGGACATATAACGAGAACAATAGGCGAGTGAAGATTCTCCGACAACATCAGTCTGCACTCTGTATCTCTGTTATATATCATCTCACATGGATACCTCTGAAGCATATCAATTCTCAACGATCATATTGGACGGTATCACAACGGGTATAACTGACACAACAGGCAGAACAAGAATCTTCGACTTCGACTTTGTTTACACTGTTACTTTGCATTCTAGCATCTGACATGCCTACATTCATAGCAGATACGATCGCATCGACTATATGAGACGACTTCGAGGGACATATAACGAGAACAATAGGCAAGTGATGATATTTCGACAATATCAGTCTGCTCACCGTATCTCTGTAATCTGACATCTCACGTGGATACCTCTGGAGCATATTAGATCGCAACGATCATATAAGACGACATCGAAGCAGGTTTAACGCACACAACAGGCAAAACAAGAAACTTCGACAATGTTCGCACTGTAACTTTGCATTCTAGAATCTGACCTGCCTACAGTTATAACATATACGATCGCACTGACCATATAGGACGACTTCGAAGGACATTTGACGAGAACAATAAGCAAATGACGATTCTTCGACAACATCAGTCTTCACACTTGTAACATGAAAATTGACTTTTCCATCTTACAGAATATATAAATAGTTTGAAAACTCAATAATAAATGAAGAACTTATCAACAAGAAGATATCAACCTATCAATTTTGGTTTTCTCCTCATTCAAGTAATTAATCAATATCTTCACTATGATGTGTTCACATTGCTCACTCTGTATAATACCCTTTATTCAGTAAAATACACAATATCACTACAATCACTTGATTATCTTCAAGAAACATCTCTAGTCTCTAGTCATCATGCAGTTTTGGATAGGCCATGTCTGGAAACTCCAATATTACCTAAAAGAAAGTAAAGTTTATTAATATAAGAAAAATAAAGAAAGTTGTTAGTACTTACCAGAAAGAAAGACTCCTAGAAGGTGGGTTTTCATTAGAGTTCGTCGATCAGTTCAGAATATCTGGAGACAGCTTGTTGTTCTGAAACAAATTCAAATAGTTATGGTAAATATCATCTAGAATCCTGAAATGTTGAAAAATACGATCAGGGAATACGTGGAGAAGGCTTACCTTGTTATTTATTGAGGAAAGGTAGATTTCGTGGAAAATTCGTCATTTTCCTAAGTATTGATTGTAGGTTATTTTGTTTTGGGCAAATCTGACACATAAGGGACAGGAACCGCATTTCTTCGTCGTCTTGTTTTAGTTGGTTTCTCTCCCGGACAAGCGGTATTGGTATTGGTATTGGTAGGTTGGATGGTGACAGATGCGCTGCGACCCAATTAGATCTATTGTGCCCCATCTGCTCCTGCTATATCAAGGATTTCTTGTTCATAGCAGCCCCTCGAGATTCAATTCCTTCAGGAATTTGAGGATTTTGAGGGGGTCTAGCTGTGGTATTTCTTCCACAGTCAGCTGGTGTGTTCCCAGTATGTTCAATCTTTTGTGATGTACAGCGTCACACTCCATCAGTATGTGATGGGGTGTTTCTGGTTCTTCCTCACAGAATCTGCAGGTGCCGTCCTCCTGTAAGCCTAGCTTCCTTAGGTGTTCTTTGAGTCTGCAATGCCCCGTTAGAAATCCCGTTATTGCTTTGAGACTTCCTTTGCTGAGGTTTGTCAGTGTCTTAGATCTTTCTCGGTTGAAATTTCCAAGGAGATCTTTAGCCTGCCGTAGTCCTGGAAGTCTTCTCCATTGCCTGGCTCTCCAGGCTCCTTCCGCCTTCTCAAGTTCTCCTTGGAAATAGGAATTTCCAAGGCCGCAGAATGGCTCTGGTCCGATCAGTGGCGTTGAAGCCCCTTGTAGTGCCAGAGCGTCTGCGTGTTCATTCCCCTCCACTCCGATATGCCCTGGCACCCAGAGGAGGGTAACTTTATTGTTGCTGCCTAGCTCATTCAATTTGCTTAGGCATTCCCATACCATCTTCGAGTTGATGTAAGGAGAGCTCAACGCTTTGATGGCTGCTTGGCTATCGGATAAAATCGCGATGTCCTTCTTCCGGTATTTCCTGTCTAGGTTGAACTGGATGCATCTTCCTATGGCGTGTATTTCCGCTTGAAAAATGCTGGGGAATTGTCCCATGGATTCGAAGTATTTGGTGCGAGGCCCAAAGACTCCTGCTCCAGTTCCCTCGGGTGTTTTAGACCCGTCCGTATACCAAGTAATGGTATTCCTTCCCAGTGATTCGATGGATTCTGTGCTCCATTCGCGCTTGTTGCTCAGCTCCACTCGGAAGTTCTTCTCAAAACTGAACTTCCTAATGGTTTGGTCTGTTGGAAGATCGGCGAGGTGTGCGATCTCAGTGGGGGGTGAGCCCCATACACTGTGCGTTTTCCCTCTTAGTCCGACCTTGGCTAACCTGAGATGTGCTCCATAGGCAGTTCTCCTCACCACGATGTGTAGAGGTGTGAGATCCAAAATGACCTCTAGTGCTGCTGTTGGAGCTGATCTCATTGCTCCTGTTATGCAAAGACATGCCAGTCTTTGCACCTTCTCTAATAGTTTCCTTGTAGTGGCGAGTTCGGTTCTGCCGTGCCACACTACTGCTCCGTAGGTGATCATTGGTCTCACTAGCATGGTGTACATCCATCGCAGTATTGATGGGTTACATCCCCATGTTTTGCCTGCAAGGTTCCTGCACACCATCAGTGATGATTTTGCCTTACTGGCGATCTTTTCTACGTGTCTATTCCAGAGAAGCTTTGAGTCTAGGATGAGCCCTAGATACTTCACTTCTTGCTGCCATTCTAGGTCTTCTCCGTTTAGACGGATGACTCTTAAGTGCTGAACCTTCGTTCTTCTAGTAAAAGGTACCAATGTGGTTTTCGTTGAGTTAATTCTCAACCCCACCGAATGGCACCATCTTCTGGTAGTCTCTAGCTCTCTCTCTATGAGGTCGCAGAGGGTGCCTTCAAATTTGCCTTTGGCCATGATGACTATGTCGTCCGCATATCCAAAGCAAGTTACTCCGTTCTCAGTAAGAATCCCGAGTAGTTCGTCTACCACTAGACTCCACATTAAGGGTGACAGTACCCCTCCTTGTGGACAGCCCCTGTTCGTACTGATTTGAAAGCTGCTCTCACCCACTTTCGTTTCAGCTGTTCTTGTGGTCAGCATTTGGCACATCCATCTGGATGTGGTTCTGTCCACGCCCTTGTTCATTAGAGCTCTCTTTATTGCTTCATGAGAGGTGTTGTCAAATGCCCCCTCTATGTCTAGAAATGCGCACATGGCGATTTCTTTATGCTCAAGTGATCTCTGGATGTTTTCGGTGAGCACGAAAAGGGCGGTCTCGGTTGATCTGCCCGCCCTATATGCATGCTGTCCTAGGTGCAAGGGCACCCTCTCCAGTATCTCACATCTGATGTAGTTGTCTACGATCTTCTCCAGTGTCTTCAGTAAGAAGGATGTGAGACAGATCGGTCTGAATGACTTCGGAAGGGTAGGGTCCTTCTTCCCTACTTTGGGGATGAAAGTCACACGCGCTCTCGTCCAGCTGCTCGGTATGTACCCGGACACCAGACTGAGTTTGGCTGCCTTGATAATGAACGGCTGTAGTTCCTTATGCCCTTTTTGTAAAAGGGCTGGAAATATACCGTCGATTCCAGGAGACTTGAATGGTTGGAAAGAGTCGATTGCCCACTTCAACCTTGCCGGAGTGCAAATGGTTTTTGCAACATCCCAGTCTTCTCGTTTTACTCTGCCTGGTTTTTCCAGTGTTCTTTCGGGATCATATGGTGTACTACCTGGAAAGTGCGTCTCCAGTAAAAGGAGAGCTCGTTGCTCTTCATCTTCTGTATAGCTACCATCTGATCTTCTGAGAGACATTGGTCCTTGCTCCCTACCCCGCGCCATGGCCTTGTACAGTCTGGCTGCAGGTGGACTTGAAGTGATTGTCTCACAAAAGTTCCTGAAGCTATTTCTCTTAGCTTTCCTTATTTCTTTGTTGTAAATCGTCAGCCTTTCGGTGTAACCCTGCCAATCTCCGTCCCGCTTGGCCTTGTTGAATAGCCGGCGGACCTCGGATCTTAGATTTGACAGGTGTTCGTTCCACCAAATGGTACCACTGTGTGATTTCTTTTCTCTAATGGGGCAGCTGGATTCATATGCATCCATGATTGCCCCATTAACTGCTTCTAATGTCTGCTCAAATTCGACGTGACTTTTGCCATTGAACTTGATTTGTTCTAAATTACATTTGAGATTGGTGGTGTATTTTTCCCAGTCTGTGTTTCTAGGATTTCTAATGAAGGTTGTTTCTGTCACAAGCCCTTCTACACTGAACATTATGATTCTGTGGTCAGAGAGGGAGGGTTCGTCTGAGACCTTCCAATGTCTAACCCTTCTACTAATGCTCGGGCTGCCGAGCGTTATATCTAATACTTCTTGTCTAGCCCTAGTTACAAAGGTGGGGGTAGACCCCACATTCAGTATACTTAAGTTAGCCGCAAGTATAAATTCTAGCAATTGCTCACCTCTTTGATTGGTGTCCGTACTTCCCCAGATGGTGTTATGGGCATTGGCATCGCAGCCCAGCAGGAGGGGTAGTTTGCTCCTGCTGCAGTAGTCGGATAGCCTCTGTACCTCTTCTGGTGGTGCTTGCCCATCTCCAGCGAAGTAACCTGAAGCTATTACTATGTCGAGGTGTGAGTGCCCTGTGTGGATCTTGGCCCGTACAGGCACTAAGTCCCTCGTCATAAATTCTGAAAGACAAACATAATTAATGTCATTCCTGATCAGTATGCAAGCTCTAGGGTTGTCATGCCTGACATCCCAGATAACCTTACCTTCTTTATTCGGCAGTCCTTTAATCTGCCCTCTGTTGACCCAAGGTTCTTGGATCAACACAACTCCCAAGTGTGCCCCGGTGAACACCCTCGATAAGGCGGCTGATGCCCCTTTAGCGTGGTGAGTATTCACCTGGGCGAACCTGACTGATGCTGTATTAGCCATTGCTGCTAGTGTGTTGGAGTGCTTGCCTCCTCGTCATCCAGCAGCATTAGCTCTTCTTCGCTGGGAATGACCGTGGTATCCTGGTCCATACTCCCAGTCGATTCGGCTTCGCTGGCCACAGTAGTTTCTGTGGCAGAGGGAGCTGATGATGTCTTGCTCCCCTCTTCTACCTTTTTCTTCTCAGTCGAGTCCTTGCGAAGGCCATGAACGGGGATTTTCCCGAACCTGTAGAATATGGTGTAACCCATATTCCTGATGGCCTCGCAGGACTCGTCGTCTATTCCAAGATTAAGGAGCTGGCCGTTGCCCTCCTTCTTGCTTCCTAGTGTTTTCCACAGCTGGGTTCGGAGCCCCCTATTCTGTGTGCTCACTAGGGTGAGCAACTTCTCTGGTTCGATGTCCGTGCTCCTGGGAAAGAACACCGTGATGGTGTGCGCCCTTGGGATGTCGTCTCCCAGGCACACCATCAGCGCTGAACCTTCCCAGGTGCTCAAACTGGGGGCCTTTGCCCTCATCCAGTCCGCCGTTTCTTGGTTGACGCAGTCTACCACGAGCATACTGGGGCGGAAGTGAATTCCCCCGAATTGGAGTTTGCATTCCGCGCCCAGTATCATCTCCTGCACGATTGCGTCCTCCAGTGCTGTAAGCTGCTCAGCACTCAGCGTCTCCTCCGGGTAGTTTTTGGGGAGGACTGCTATTTTTATTGAGCTGACTGCCTCAGCATAGCTGGTGGTTTGCCCAGTTTGCTTAGCAGTGGCGGTGCTACTTCCCGCTTCAGTTTTCCTCCTCTTCGTATTCGGACGTTGAGGGGGCGTTTGAGTTTTAGGCCCCCTCTTCTCCGTTTGTTGAGGTGGCAACTCCTGGGGTTTCTTCCTTTCGACGGCTTTCCTTCTTGCTTCCTCCGGTGTCAAGCCCTGTTCGAGGAAGCGAAGGTACCATCTTACTCCTGCCCCGCTGAGGCCCCTTCTCAGCGGATCGTCGATACCTCCGGGCTTGCCTGGAGGTGGCAGCGGCATTTGTCTCCTCCGGTTCTTCGCGAAGGATTTTCTGGAGGAGGAACCCTTGTCGGATGTTTGCTCCGCTGGTTCTCCCTCTTTCTTCTGTTTCTCCCTCTCTGTGTCCCGAGGTGAGCTCGGTGCTTGAGAGGTGCCAGGACGCGGTTGAGCGTCCTGGGTTGCGGTGACATCCCGCTCTATCTTTCCTTTGTTTGTAATTTCCTTCTTCATGTTGGTCCCACGAATAGCTAGGGAATTGGCAGTCGACCACGCCGGAGCCCCGCACGGCGTGGCAAGGCTGGTACTCGAGGAGGTCGCCAGGTATCCCCGAGGCTCCGTTCGAGACGGTGCTCTCCCACCGCCATGCATCCATCGGCACGGATCGCGTAACACCTTGGATTGGAGGGTTGCTCAGCGCCACCTTATTGTTTATTCGGTGGTGGCCTGCAGCGTGCCTGTGGTTGCACAGTCTGCGCTGCAGGTCGTCCGGCTATCCGTCACCTGCCGACGCTCCTGGTAGCCACCCAAGCCCCAGGCCGGACAAGCGGACAATTACCTTAAGCTGTATTTTCGGTGAGGTGTGTGATCTGGCGTCCTTGTTAGATGTTCGTGTACGAGAAAGACGACCCTATGCTGTTTTGATGGACACCATGCTTCAACAGTCGGAGAGTCTAGGTAGTTATCCACCAGTCGGGAAGTCTAGATAGTTTCCAGTCATTGGATTATTATTGGTTAGTATTATTGTGAATAATTATTTCCCACACTAATTTTGAATTGACGGAAACATCACGCTATTGGTGGCGAGGTAGATGACAGTGAAGGGACCAATCTGGTGCCGAGTCAGCAGCATGTGATTTAGCACGTGATGTGTTTTTGTGATGTGCAGAAGCTAATTTCTGAATTCTTTGGCTTTGAAGGTTTTTTTATATGAAATAAAATCAAGGGGTCGCAGAAAGCTTCGCTTCCGGATTCCGCCATCATTTCTAGAGATGATGAAGCAGAGGTGTGTCTTCAGAAAAATGAAACATTTCTCATTTTGGTATCATGGTGATAAGGCCATCCTGAAAGGAGGTGAGTTTTTACTTTATTAGTTCTTGGAGGTTTCAAAAGATATTGAGGAGTATTTGGTTGGGTTTTAACCCTAAATGTATTGTCATAGATTTGAGGGCCTTGCACGTGGTGCCTGAGAGTCTTCCATTACTAACCATATCGGCCATTTCGGGTTTCCTGGGGGCCGATCCTAAGACGACTGGACTATTTCGACCTATACTTGGACCTACATCTGCAACGGTATTTCTGGAGGCATTGGTGAGAGCTCTTTCCTGGTTGCCCTGTGTGTTTTCTGGGTGTACGACTTCTCGGCTCAAGCTAGGGCCACCATTTACTTCAGGGACTCGCCTAGGGTTCTACTTACCTGGAATCGCCAACTTTGCAGCCCAGTTTTGCCTCCGACTGAAAGGTTCCTGGCATCTAACACCAGCTGTTCGAGATATGGCTGACCTACACCTAAGGGGCCACCACCTTGAACACTACGCCACCACAGTAGGAGCCAAGTAAGATCTCTCCAATTTTACCAAATTGAACATTTTTGGAACCAACCTTGACTTCTACACATGATTTATTCCTTCCTGAGTTATTTTGTTATTTTATTGATTGCGCAACATATCTCTATGCTTGGATAGTCAACTAGTGTTTCATATTATGTAAGCATCACTGAGTTAGTGTAAAAATTCATGTGAGCTTCGGTATAGGCCTATAACGGGGAGCTGATATTTAAAAACTTGATACCCTATAGTATCATAGGTCAATTGTGGAATTTGTAGTACTACTTTTGGTGATCAAGTCACCCTGTCATGAATTATGAAATATTGGGTATTTCGCTGATTTTACAAATTTTCATCATATTAAACAAAACCTGAGACCACAAGTGTGCTTTTATTATTTCTGATTCTAATTTTCTTTCAGGATAAAATTAAATTTCTATGACATATTTTGTTTTAACATCCAGATATAACTTTTCTTAGTTTTTCACTTAAAAAAACAAACTAAGTGGCGCCTAACTAGCCACCTAACAAAGTCAAAACTCTAGGCCTTTGCTCACCAGACCCAAGAGTTGCCGGAGCCAGTTATGAGACTTGCTTTACTTATTTTTATTTATGAAAATAAATAAAAAGTAGTGAAGTTCGTATCATTAAATTGGCGCCCAACGTGGGGCCCGATTTTGTTGGGTGATACTTTTACTACAAATAAAAGAATACTTGTGGACTTTCGTTACTAGAGGTCATGATTAAAAAATATTTTTTCATTAACATGAATTCATTCAAGGTTGGTGGTCAAGTAGTGGTTTCTTTGAAGAGATTTTAACATTTTAAGAAGTCTTTTGATTTAGTTGAACTCAGCTGAGTTAGTTACTTTCCAAACATACTTGGATAATTTTTTTTTGAGTTCAGATAACCATCAACAGTAAGATGGTGAAATTTCTTTGATTTCCATTCCATGAAGATATTCATCTATTTGGAGTTTATTTTGAGAGACAACTCAAAACCTTTTGAGTAGAATATTTAATATTTTTCTAAGCAAAGAAGTTTGGTAAAATTTTCAGTTTTTGTTTGCACATATAGGGAATGTGTCTTGATAATTGGTGGTCCAGGAATTTTATGAACACATACTTAGTGTTCAACTTGGAGTTGAATTTTGTCAAATTTTGGTAGCCCGCTGGCCCAAATTGAAAATTGATTGTATTTAGTGAAAAATTTTATTTTTTGCATGCACATGAATACTTACTGAGTGTTCGATTTTGAATTAAATTTGTTCAAAGTTTGGTAGCCCGCTGGCCCAAATTGATTGATCAATTGAAGAAATTTAGTGGAAATTTTAGATTTTTGCTTGAATATGAACACATACTGAGTGTTCAATTATGATTTAAATTTTCAAATTGAAAATTATTATTGAAATCTTTCAACTTGGATTCTGAATCCAAAAATTGAATTTTTTCAATCCTGAAAAAGGATATTATACAGAGTGACCCTTGTTAATAAAATAATTGATTGAATATCAATCCTTTTTTGATTTTTAATACTATTTAATACTTGAGCCCTTTTTCATAAATAAAATTGAGTTGAGTCTTCAAATATTTTACTATAATGGCTGCCTTCAAATTTAAACCCAATCATTCATTGATAGATGAGTTGAACTATGAACTTAGAATCAGGGGAATAATAACAGATCGCAACATGAATGAAAAAAGAAGTATATTAGCAAAAGCTATTCAGAAACATAAAGATCAAACTACTTTTAATGTAACCGGATACTCATTTGCGGAGGAAAAGGCAGAAATTGAAGCTACTTTGAGGAATATTGAGACTTCTATTCCTGATTTTGGAAGCGGTTCAACCAAAGATTCAGTGTACCAAAGGTTACGTTCTAGGTTAGGTCATGTAGGAGATCGAATTCAACGAATGACTGTTGACCAAGCAGATAGGACACAGGTATTATTCAAAAATGAGGCCTATGCAACTTCAGTTTTATTGGAATCCACTCTTGAAGGAAAAATTTTGACAGTTGACACTACCCCAACTGTTTCGGATGATTTGTCAAATTTCCTTATGGGTATGTTTAATCAATTTAGTCAACCTCGAACTCCACAGCCTACATCTACTAAGCCACCTGCCATTTATAAATGGAATATCCAATTTGATGGGACAAAAAAATCCTTAGGTGTAAAGTCATTTCTTGAAAGAGTTAAAGAATTAGCTGCAGCAAGGCATGTGACCAAACAACAGCTCTACGATGCTGCTTTAGATTTATTTGAGGGTAAAGCCCTATTATGGCTGAGAAGAATCAAAGATTCAGTAAATGATTGGGACTCTTTATGTACTAGGTTGGAGGAAGATTTTTTGGAAAAGGACTATGATGAGGAGTTGTGGAATTTGATAAAGCATCGGAAACAGGTGGAAGATGAGTCGATTGTGATTTATGTTTCTGTTATGGAGCAGTTATTTAACCGTTTGAATTCACCACCTGCACTCTGTACAAAAATTAAATGGATCAAAAAGAATTTGAGACCTGAATTTGTAGATCGTTTGGCTTTGAACAACTATACTACCCTAGACAATTTGATACAGGATGTAAAAATATTAGAGGAAGTTTCGAGAGAGAAGAAATTTAAATCGAGTTTAAATAGGTCACATGTCAGTGCAGTTGAATTTGAATTAGGACTTAGTGAAATTGAAGCTCAAAGGGAGCCAAGTGCTTCAAATAATAATAGTTATCATAATAATAGACATTTCAGAAACAGGGGTCAGTACAGACAAAATAGAAGTAATCAATCCAGAAACCGTGGAACATTTGACCATTCTAGAATTCGGAGTGCAAACCAACCAGGTCCCTCCCATACAGAAAACAATGTCGCTCCCATAGAATCAAAAGTGGAAGCTAATAAGCCTAAAGTTGTAACTTGTTGGAACTGTAAATTGGCCAATCACACATTTAGACATTGTACACAGAAAAGGAATACCTTTTGCTATGGGTGTGGGGAACCAGGTATAAGGAAGATGGATTGTCAAAAATGTTCGGGAAACATGTCACGGAGGTAAATTCTTTTTGTTATAATGGCCGTATTTTACCTCCAATTTCAAGGGTCAAATTTAAATCAAGTGATTATCCTTCTATTGATCATAGAAATCATATTGAATTTGTGGAAATTTTTTTAGATAAATTGAGATTAAATACACCCAGTACCCCAGTAGCTTCAACAGCTCCAGTTTTTGTTCAAAACGGTTATGATAACAGACCTTTTGTCTCATTCAAGTTATATGATAAAAGCATAGTTTCACTGTTAGATTCAGGCGCTATTAATTCAATCGTAGGGAAAAGGGGAATACAGATTTTGGAATCTTTGGGCTTAAAAATGAATAAATCAAGTCATAATTTTGTTAGTACAGCTGATGGAGCAAGACAGAGTGTACAGGGCTCTATAGAGTTACCTCTGTGTGTTGAAAATAAATGTATGATTATCAAATTTTTAGTAGTCCCTTCGTTTAGTTATGCTTTCATCCTGGGCAGTGACTTTTGTAAGAAATTTCAAGTAAAAATCGACTTCAAAGAGAACATGTGGGAAGTTTGTGTGGACTCTGATAAAAATATTCCTCGTGCTTCTTTACTTGAAGATATTGATTTCTCTGAAAATAGAATTTTTTCTTTAGATAACTTATAGGATTATCGCAGGAACAAACTGCTTCTTTGGATAATCTCGTTTCAAAATTTAGAATTCTTGAGGAAAAAGGAAAACTTGGTCGTACTGACAAATTAACTTATCACATTGATACCGGAAACGCACCACCCGTTAAACAGAGGCAATATTTGATGTCACCCTATATGCTTAGTCACCTGAATTCGGAATTGAACAAAATGTTGGCGCTAGGAGTAGTGAAACCATCCAGAAGTGATTGGTCCTCTCCTGTTTTACTAGTGAAAAAACCGAATGGGGATTTTAGATTTTGTTTTGATGGGAGAAAACTTAATTCTTTGACAAAGAAAGATAGCTACCCTTTACCTGTTGTAGACAGAATATTATCAATGTTGAACCATACACAATTTATTTCGTCCATTGACTTAAGAAGCGGTTTTTGGCAAATCCCTCTTGATGAATCTTCCAAAGAGAAGACGGCTTTTTCAGTACCCGGCAGAGGTCTTTTTCAGTTTGAGGTCATGCCTTTTGGATTATGTAATGCTGCGCAGTGTCTACAGCGCCTAATGGATGTAATCTTTGGTCCAGAGATGGAACCTTATATATTTGTTCACCTAGACGACCTGATAATAGTTAGTCCAACTTTTGAGGAACATATCCAGTTATTGAATGAGGTAGCTAATCGACTAAAGGAATGTAATTTATCAGTAAATTTCGACAAATGTGAATTTTTTCGGCCATCTTCAAAGTACTTGGGGTTCATTATAGATAAACATGGTTTGAAAACTGATCCCGCCAAAGTAAAGGCCATGGTAGAATATAGTCAGCCTAAAAATACAACAGAAATCAAACGATTTACAGGAATGTGTAGTTGATACAGGAGGTTCATTCCTCACTTCTCCACATTGATGTCACCTATTAATGATTTATTGAAGAACAAATCCAAAGGTCAAAAGATTTCTTGGACAGACGAAGCTGAAAAAGCATTTATCAATATCAAACAAGCCTCAGTATCTTCACCTATTTTGACCAGCCCTGATTTTAGCCTCCCTTTCACTCTTCAATGCGATGCCTCTGATTTTGGCTTGGGATGTGTTTTAACGCAGGTACAAGAGGGAGCTGAAAAGATAATTGCTTTTGCATCTCGTAGTCTGTCGAGGAATGAGAGAAACTACTCGGTTACAGAAAAGAAGTGTTTGGCATGCATTTTTGCTTGTGAACGTTTTAGGGCATATATTGAAGATGTTCATTTCACACTTATAACAGATCACGCTTCATTGAAGTGGATGTTCGAAATTGAGGAACCAATAGGTAGGATTGTCAGGTGGACTGTACGCCTAAGTCAGTTTGATTTTGAAATTCAACACCGAAAAGGTAAATTTCACTTGTTGCCAGATGCTCTTCCTAGGAGCCCAGTAGATGAACCTACTGCGGAAAATTCTGATGAAATTTTAGCGATGGAAAATTCTGATTTTATAAACTTAGAGATTGATTTGGAAAATTTAGATTCATTTTATATTAAGCAAAGGGAAAATAGTTTGAAAGATGCCTCCAGTTATCCACAATGGGAAGTAAAAAATGGATTTGTCTATAAACTGCTACCGTCTAAATCTCCTTCAGAGAGTAATATTTCAGAGTGGAAATTATTAGTGCCAAAAGGGCAACGTTTAAAGATTATCAAATTATGTCATGATATTCCGACCGCTTCACACATGGGTTATTACCGTACTTACTCTAAGGTTCTTTTAACATATTACTGGCCAAAGATGCGCCGTGATATTTATCGATACGTTAAATTTTGTAAAATTTGTGCAGCACAAAAGTCAACGAATCAGGCAAAATTTGGGTTAATGGGGTCAGAAAAATCCGTACGTTTCCCATGGCAAATAATAGCCATTGACTTGATGGGGCCATTACCGCGAAGTACTAATGGCTTTCAATATATTTTAGTTGTGAGTGACTGGTTAACCAAATATCCTCTGATTTGTCCACTTAGGAAGGCTACATCAGCTGCAGTTATAAAATTTTTGGAAAATGAAGTATTTCTGGTATATGGGGTACCCCAGCATATTATTTGTGACAACGGTAAACAATTCGTAAGTAACGACTTTAAGAAGTTAGTAGAAAGGTTTGATTCCAATATTAGATATACTACATTTAACCATCCATAAGCTAATTATGTTGAAAGGTCAAATAGGACAATTTGTACTGCCATTCGCTGTTTTATCGATATAAATCATAAATTATGGAATAAAGAATTGCCAAAAATAGGATATGCATTAAGAACTTCAGTTCACGAAGTCACGGGGTATAGCCCTGCATTTCTAAATTTCAATCGAGAAGTACCATGTAGCGGTAAATATTATGGGAAAAATGATGTCAATATTGATGTAACTAATAGAGACTATTGGATTCAGAATATGGGTAATCTGTCTAACATTTATCAAGAGGTTCAACAAAAAATCAGTTCAGCGCATAAAAGAAATGCTCGATATTATAATTTGCGAAGGCGCGAAATGGAATTTTTTGTTGGTGACCATGTATGGAAGAAACATTTTGTCCTGTCTAATGAGGCAGAAGACTTTGCTAAAAAGTTGGCACCCCGTTGGGTTGAGTGCATTGTAGTTAAAAAAAAGTATAAATTAGTCTATGTCCTCAAGAGTGCTGAGGATGGTAGTAACTCAGGGGAATTGCATATACAGGATTTGAAACCATGCCACGGATCCATGTCTGATTTTTCGTGCGGAAGTGAGGGTCCCGGATCAGTTGTATCAGATGAGTAGGTCTGTATGGGTATTGTTGCCTAAAAATTACACCACTGGTGGATTCGAAGTGCATAAAATTGTATATACATTAGTTGGTAGGTAGGTTCTAAGTTCATAGATCTTTAGGTCCTGTAAATATTAGAATAGGAATTAGCTGCTATAATTAGGTAGGTGCGCACCATTATATTTAATACCGGTATATATATTTAAAAAAGGGTTTCTCAGTGTTTCTCATAAAAATTGTGTACTATGTTCACAATTTTTATATTCTTTGGAGGAGGGTGAGTGTAACATGAAAATTGACTTTTTCATCTTACAGAATATATAAATAGTTTGAAAACTCAATAATGAATAAAGAACTTATCAACATGAAGATATCAACCTATCAATTTTGGTTTTCTCCTCATTTGAGTAATTAATCAATATCTTCACTATGATGTGTTCACATTGCTCACTCTGTATAATACCCTTTATTCAGTAAAATACACAATATCACTACGATCACTTGATTATCTTCAAGAAACATCTCTAGTCTCTAGTCATCATGCAGTTTTGGATAGGCCATGTCTGGAAACTCCAATATTACCTAAAAGAAAGTAAAGTTTATTAATATAAAAAAAATAAAGAAAGTTGTTAGTACTTACCAGAAAGAAAGACTCCTAGAAGGTGGGTTTTTATTAGAGTTCGTCGATCAGTTCAGAATATCTGGAGACAGCTTGTTGTTCTGAAACAAATTTAAATAGTTATGGTTAATATCATCTGAAATCCTGAAATGTTGAAATATACGATCAGCGATTACTTGGAGAAGGCTTACCTTGTTATTTATTGAGGAAAGGTAGATTTCGTGGAAAATTCGTCATTTTTCTAAGTATTGATTGTAGGTTATTTTGTTTTGGGCAAATCTGACACATAAGGGACAGGAACCGCATTTCTTCGTCGTCTTGTTTTAGTTGGTTTCTCTCCCGGACAAGCGGACAATTACCTTAAGCTGTGTTTTCGGTGAGGTGTGTGATCTGGCGTCCTTGTTAGATGTTCGTGTACGAGAAAGACGACCCTATGCTGTTTTGATGGACACCATGCTTCAACAGTCTGAGAGTCTAGGTAGTTATCCACCAGTCGGGAAGTCTAGATAGTTTCCAGTCATTGGATTATTATTGGTTAGTATTATTGTGATTAATTATTTCCCACACTAATTTTGAATTGACGGAAACATCACGCTATTGGTGGCGAGGTAGATGACAGTGAAGGGACCAATCTGATGCCGAGTCAGCAGCATGTGATTTAGCACGTGATGTGTTTTTGTGATGTGCAGAAGCTAATTTCTGAATTCTTTGGCTTTGAAGGTTTTTTTATATGAAATAAAATCAAGGGGTCACAGAAAGCTTCGCTTCCGGATTCCGCCATCATTTCTAGAGATGATGAAGCAGAGGTGTGTCTTCAGAAAAATGAAACATTTCTCATTTTGGTATCATGGTGATAAGGCCATCCTGAAAGGAGGTGAGTTTTTACTTCATTAGTTCTTGGAGGTTTCAAAAGATATTGAGGAGTATTTGGTTGGGTTTTAACCCTAAATGTATTGTCATAGATTTGAGGGCCTTGCACGTGGTGCCTGAGAGTCTTCCACCACTAACCATACCGGCCATTTCGGGTTTCCTGGGGGCCGATCCTAAGACGACTGGACTATTTCGACCTATACTTGGACCTACATCTGCAACGGTATTTCTGGAGGCATTGGTGAGAGCTCTTTCCTGGTTGCCCTGTGTGTTTTCTGGGTGTACGACTTCTCGGCTCAAGCTAGGGCCACCATTTACTTCAGGGACTCGCCTAGGGTTCTACTTACCTGGAATCGCCAACTTCGCAGCCCAGTTTTGCCTCCGACTGAAAGGTTCCTGGCATCTAACACCAGCTGTTCGAGATATGGCTGACCTACACCTGTAGGGATCTTCCGGAACACCTAATAAGGGGCCACCACCTTGAACACTACACCACCACAGTAGGAGCCAAGTAAGAACTCTCCAATTTTACCAAATTGAACATTTTTGGAACCAACCTTGACTTCTACACATGATTTATTCCTTCCTGAGTTATTTTGTTATTTTATCGATTGCGCAACATATCTCTATGCTTGGATAGTCAACTAGTGTTTCATATTATGTAAGCATCACTGAGTTAGTGTAAAAATTCATGGGAGCTTCGGTATAGGCCTATAACGGGAAGCTGATATTTAAAAACTTGAAACCCTATAGTATCATAGGTTAATTGTGGAATTTGTAGTACTACTTTTGGTGATCAAGTCACCCTGTCATGAATTATGAAATATTGGGTATTTTGCTGATTTTACAAATTTTCATCATATTAAACAAAACCTGAGACCACAAGTGTGCTTTTATTATTTCTGATTCTAATTTTCTTCCAGGATAAAATTAAATTTCTATGACATATTTTGTTTTAACATCCAGATATAACTTTTCTTAGTTTTTCACTTGAAAAAACAAACTAAGTGGCGTCTAACTAGCCACCTAACAAAGTCAAAACTCTAGGCCTTTGCTCACCAGACCCAAGAGTTGCCGGAGCCAGTTATGAGACTTGCTTTACTTATTTTAGTGAAGTTCATATCACACTGTATCTCTGTATTCTATCATCTCACATAGATACGTCTGGAGCATAACAGTTCGATACGGTCATATAGGACGACATCGAAGCGGGTATGAGGCTCACAACAGGCCAAACAAGAAACTTCGACTCCGACTATGTTAACACTGTAACTTCGCATTCTAGCATCTGACATGCCTACAGCTATAGCAGATACAATCGCACTGACCATAAAAGACAACTTCGAAGAACATATAACGAGAACAATAGGCGAGTAAAGATATCTTGACATCAGTCGTGCAGACTGCATCTCTGTATTCTATCATCTCACATGGATACTTCCAAAGCATATCAGTACGCAACCATCATATAAGACATAATCGAAGCGGTAATAACGCACACAATGGGCAGAACAAGAAACTTCGACTCCGACTATGTTCACACTGTTAGTCCTCATTCTAGCATCTGACATGCCTACAGTTATAGCAGATACGATCGAACTTATCATATGAGACGACTCCGAAAGACAAATAACGAGAACGATAGGCAAGTTAAGATACTTCGACATAATCAGTCTGCACACTGTATCTCTGTATTCTATCATCTCACATTTGTGCCTTTGAAGCATTTGAGTTCACAACGATAATATAAAATGGCATCGAAGGGGACATAACTCACATATCAGGAAGAACTAGAAATTTCGACTTCGAATATGTTTACAGTGTGGCTCTGAATTCTAGCATTTGACATGCCTACAGTTGAAGCAGATACAATCGCACTGAATATATTGGACGACTTCGCAGGACATGTAATGAGAACAATAGACAAGTGACGATAGTTCGACAACATCAGTCTACGAACTGAATCTCTGTATTCTTTCATTTCACAGGAATTCCTTTGGAGCATTCGAGTTCGCAACTAACAAATAAGGCATCGAATTGGGTATAACGGGTACAACAGGCAGAACAAGGATCATCGACTTCGACTATGTTTGCACTGTAACTCTGATTCTAGCATCTGAAATGCCTATTCAAGAAGCATATAATATGACAGCTCATTATATGCGAGTGGAATATATTTTTTCATATCCACCAGAAACTTATATTCATTCGAACGATCAAGAGTCGATAAACCGGCGTGTTCGCCAAAACTACGAACTTTTCAATCTAGATAATAAGTCGGTTATACATCTTATAGGTAGACATTGTCAAGTGTTGCCTAGATCGAAATAACGCATACAACAGACAGAACAAGATACTTCGACTATGATTGAACTGTGGCTCTGAATCCAAGCATCTGACATGCCAACAGTTGGAGCTGATACGATCACACTGACAATATAGGACGAGTTTGAAGAACATATAACGAGATTAATAGGCAAGTGGAGATACTTCGACTACATCAGTCTTCACACTGTATCTCATCATTCTATCATCTCACATGAATACTTTTGGAGCATATCAGTTCGCAGCGATCATATAAGACGACATCGAAGCGGGTATAACGCACACAACAGGCAAAACAAGAAACTTCGACTCCGACTATGTTCTCACTGAAACATCGCATTCCAGCATCTGACATGCCTACAGCTATAGCAGATACGATCACACTGACCATAAAAGACTACTCTAAAGGACATATAACGAGAACAATAGGCAAGTGAAGATACAACGACAACTTCAGTCTGCACTCTGTATCTCTATGTTCTATCATCTCACAAGGATACCAAGGCATATTAGATCGCAACGATCACATAATACGATATCGATGCGGGTATAATGCACGCAACAGGCAGAACATGAAACTCTGACTCCGACCATGTTCACACTGTGGCTCGGAATTCAAGCATCTGACATGCCTACAGTTGAAACAGATACGATCGCACTGACCATATAGGACGAGTTTGAAGAACATATAACGAGATTTATAGGTAGAGTGAAGATACTTCGACTACATCAGTCTCCACACTGTATCTCAATATGCTATCATCTCACATGGATACCTTTGGAGCATATTAGTTCGCAATTATCGTATGAGACGACATCGAAGCGGGTATAACGCACACAACAGGCAAAACGAGAAACTCCGACTCCGACTATGTTCTCACTGAAACTTCGCATTTCAGCATCTGACATGTCTACAACTATAGCAGATACCATCGCACTGACCATAAAAGACGACTTCGAAGGACATATAACGAGAACAATAAGCAAGTACAGATTCTTCGACAATATCAGTCTGCACACTGTGTCTCTGTATTCTATCATCTCACATGGATACCTTTGAAGCATATTAGTTCGCAACGAACATATAAGACGACATCGAAGCAGGTATAATGCACACAACAGGCAAAACAAGAAACTTCGACTCCGACTATGTTTACACTGTAACTCCGCATTCTAGCATCTGACATGCCTACAGAAACTTCGACTCCGACTATGTTTACACTGTAACTCCGCATTCTAGCATCTGACATGCCTACAGGTATAGCAGATACGATCGCACTGACCATAGGAGAAGACTTCGAAGAACATTTAACGAGAACAATGAGCAAGTGGAGATTCTTCGACAACGTCAGTCTGCACACTGTGTCTCTGTATTCTATCATCTCACATGGATACCTCTGGAGCATATTGGTTCGCGACGATCATATTAGACGACATCAAAGCGGGTATAACACACAACAGACAAAACAGGAAACTTCGACTCCGACTATTTTTACACTGTAACTCCGCATTCTAGCATCTGACATGCCTACAGCTATAGCAGATACGATCGCAATGACCATAAAAGACGACTTCGAAAAACATATAACGAGAACAATAGGCAAGTGAAGATACCTCGACACCATCAGTCTGCACACTGTATCTCTGTTTTTTTATCATTCCACATGGATACTTCTGGAGCATATCAGTTCGCAACGATCAAATGAGACGATATCGAAACGGGTATGACGCACACAACAGGCAGAACATGAAAATCGACTTCGACTATGTTCACACTGTAACTTTGCATCTCAGCATCTGACATGCCTACAGTTATAGCAGATACGATCGCACTGACCATATAGGACGATTTTGAAGGACATATAACGAGAACAATGAGCAAGTGAAGATTCTTCGACAACTTCAGTCGGCAAACTGTATCTCTGTATTCAATCATCTCACATGGATACCTCTGGAGAATATTAGTTCGCGACGATCATATTAGACGACATCAAAGCGGGTATAACGCAAAACAAGAAACCCTGACTCCGACCATGTTCACACTGTAACTCCGCATTCAAGCATCTGACATGCCTACAGCTATAGTAGATACGATCGCACTGACCAATTGAGACGACTTCGAAGGACATAAAACGAGAACAAAAGGCAAGTGGAGATACCTCGACAACATCAGTCTGCACACTGCATCTCTGTATTGTATCATCCCACATGGATACCTCTGGAGCATATCAGTTCGCAACGATCGTATGAGACGATATCGAAACGGGTATAACGCACACAACAAGTAGAACATATAACTTAGACTTCGACTATGTTCACACTGTAACTTTGTATTCTAGCATCTGACATGGCTACAGTTATAGCAGATACGATCGCACTGACCATATAGGACGACTTCGAAGGACACATAACGAGAACGATAGGCAAGTGAAGATTCTTCGACAACATCAGTCTGCACACCATATCTCTGTATTCTATCATCTCACTTGGATACCTCTGGATCATATCAATTCGCAACGATCATATATGAGACAACATCGAAACGGGTATAACGCACAGAACAGGCAGAGCAAGAAACTTCGACTTCGACTATGTTTTCACTGTAACTCTGATTCTAGCATCTGATTCGCCTATTCAAGAAGCATATATAACAGCTCATTCTGTGCAAGTGGAACACTATACTTTTTCATATCCACCAAACAAGAGTCGGTAAACCGGCGTGTTCGCTAAAACTTCAAACTTATCAATCTTAATAATACGTCGGTTATTCATCTCATAGGTAGACATTGTCAAGTGTTTCTTAGATCATAATAACGCGAACAACAAAGAGAACAAGGAACTTCGACTCAGACTATGTTTACACTGTGTCTCGGAATTCAAGCATCTGACGAAACAGATACGATCGCACTGACCATATAGGATGAGTTTGAAGGACATATAACGAGATTGATAGGCAAGTGAAGATACTTCGACTACATCAGTCTGCTCACCATTCCTCTGTATTCTGACATCTCACATGGATACCTCTGGAGCATATTAGTTCGCAACGATCATATGAGACGACAGCAGAACCGGTATAACGCACACAACAGGCAGACTATGACACTTCGATTTCGACTATGTTCACACTGTTACTTCGCATTCTTGTATCTGACATGCCTACAGCTAAAGCTATAGCTGTATCTTAGTATGCTATCATCTCACATGGATACCTTTGGAGCATATTAGTTCGCAATCATCGTATGAGACGACTTCGAAGCGGGCGACAACAGGCAAAACGAGAAACTCCGACTATGTTCTCAATGAAACTTTGCATTCCAGCATCTGACATGTCTACAGCTATAACAGATACGATCGCACCGATAATTTAGGACGACTTCGAAGGACATATAACGAGAACAATAGGCGGGTGAAGATTCTCTGACAACATCAGTCTGCACTCTGTATCTCTGTTATATATCATCTCACATGGATACCTCTGAAGCATATCAATTCTCAACGATCATATTGGACGACATCACAACGGGTATAACTTACACAACAGGCAGAACAAGAATCTTCGACTTCGACTTTGTTTACACTTTTACTTTGCATTCTAGCATCTGACATGCCTACATTCATAGCAGATACGATCGCATCGACTATATAAGACGACTCCGAGAGACATATAATGAGAACAATAGGCAAGTGATGATATTTCGACAATATCAGTCTGCTCACTGTATCTCTGTGATCTGACATCTCACGTGGATACCTCTGGAGCATATTAAATCGCAACGATCATATAAGACGACATCGAAGCAGGTTCAACGCACACAACAGGCAGAACAAGAAACTTCGACAATGTTCGCACTGTTACTCTGCATTCTAGAATCTGACCTGCCTACAGTTATAGCAGATACAATCGCACTGACCATATAGGACGACTTTGAAGGACATTTGACGAGAACAATAAGCAAATGACGATTCTTCGACAACATCAGTCTTCACACTGTATCTCTGTATTCTATCATCTCACATAGATACCTCTGGAGCATAACAGTTCGGAACGGTCATGTAAGACGACATCGAAGCGGGTATAACGCTCACAACAGGTCAAACAAGAAAATTCGACTCCGACTATGTTCACACTATAACTTCGCATTCTAGCATCTGACATGCCTACAGCTATAACAGATACAATCGCACTGACCATAAAAGACAACTTCGAAGGACATATAACGAGAACAATAGGCGAGTGAAGATACCTTGACATCAGTCGTGCAGACTTCATCTCTGTATTCTATCATCTCACATGGATACTTTCAAAGCAGATCAGTACGCAACCATCATATAAGACATAATCGAAGCGGTTATAACGCACACAATGGGCAGAACAAGAAACTTCGACTCCGACTATGTTCACACTGTTAGTCCGCATTCTATCATATGACATGCCTACAGTTATAGCAGATACGATCGAACTTATCATATGAGACGACTCCGAAGGACAAATAACGAGAACAATAGGCAAGTCAAGATACTTCGACATAATCAGTCTGCACACTGTATCTCTGTATTCTATCATCTAACATGTGTGCCTTTGAAGCATTTGAGTTCGCAACGATATTATGGAATGGCATCGAAGGGGACATAACTCACATATCAGGAAGAACTAAAAATTTCGACTTCGAATATGTTTACAGTGTGGCTCTGAATTCTAGCATTTGACATGCCTACAGTTGAAGCAGATACGATCGCACTGAATATATTGGACGACTTCACAGGACATGTAATGAGAACAATAGACAAGTGACGATAGTTCGACAACATCAGTCTACGAACTATATCTCTGTATTCTTTCATTCCACATGAATTCCTTTGGAGCATTTGAGTTCGCAACGAACAAATGAGGCATCGAATTGGGTATAACGCACACAACAGGCAGAACAAGGATCTTCGACTTCGACTATGTTTACACTGTAACTCTGATTCTAGCATCTGAAATGTCTATTCAAGAAGCATATTATATGACAGCTCATCATATGCGAGTGGAATACATTCTTTCATATCCACCAGAAACTTATATTCAAACAATCAAGAGTCGATAAACCGGCGTGTTCGCCAAAACTTCGAACTTTTCAATCTAGATAATAAGTCGGTTATACATCTCATAGGTAGACATTGTCACGTGTTGCCTAGATCGGAATAACGCATACAACAGACAGAACAAGAAACTTCGACTATGATTGAACTGTGGCTCTGAATCCAAGCATCTGACATGCCAACAGTTGGAACTGATACGATCACACTGACCATATAGGACGAGTTTGGAGGACATATAACGAGATCAATAGGCAAGTGGAGATACTTCGATTACATCATTCTTCACACTGTATCTCATCATTCTATCATCTCACATGAATACTTCTGGAGCATATCAGTTCGCAACGATCATATAAGACGACATCGAAGCGGGTATATCGCACACAACAGGCATAACAAGAAACTTCGACTCCGACTATGTTCTTACTGAAACATCGCATTCCAGCATCTGACATGCCTACAGCTATAGCAGATACGATCACACTGACCAAAAAAGACGACTCTAAAGGACATATAACGAGAACAATAGGCAAGTGAAGATACAACGACAACTTCAGTCTGCACTCTGTATCTCTATGTTCTATCATCTCACATGGATACTTCCGAGGCATAGAACATGAAACTCTGACTTCGACCATGTTCACACTGTGACTCGGAATTCAAGCATCTGACATGCCTACAGTTGAAACAGATACGATCGCACTGACCATATAGGACGAGTTTGAAGGACATATAACGAGATTAATAGGTAGAGTGAAGATACTTCGACTACATCAGTCTGCACACTGTATCTCAGTATGCTATCATCTCACATGGATACCTTTGGAGCATATTAGTTCGCAATTATCGTATGAGACGACTTCGAAGCGGGTATAACGCACACAACAGGCAAAACAAGAAACTCCGACTCCGACTATGTTCTCACTGAAACTTCGCATTCCAGCATCTGACATGTCTACAACTATAGCAGATACGATCGCACTGACCATAAAAGACGACTTCGAAGGACATATAACGAGAACAATAAGCGAGTAGAGATTCTTCGACAATATCAGTCTGCACACTGTGTCTCTGTATTCTATCATCTCACATGGATACCTTTGGAGCTTATTAGTTCGCAACGAACATATAAGACGACATCGAAGCAGGTAAAATGCACACAACAGGCTCCGACTCCGACTCCGACTATGTTTACACTGTAACTCCACATTCAAGCATCTGGCATGCCTACAGGTATAGAAGATACGATCGCACTGACCATAGGAGAAGATTTCGAAGGACATTTAACGAAAACAATGACCAAGTGAAGATTCTTCGACAACATCAGTCTGCACACTGAATCTCTGTATTCTATCATCTCACATGGATACCTCTGGAGCATATTAATTCGCGACGATTAAATTAGACGACATCAAAGCGGGTATAACACACACAACAGGCAATGTAAGAAACTTCGACTCCGACTATTTTTACACTGTAACTCTGCATTTTAGCATCTGACATGCCTACAGCTATAGCAGATACGATCGCACTGACCATAAAAGACGACTTCGAAAGACATTCAACGAGAACAATAGGCAAGTGGAGATACCTCGACACCATCAGTCTGCACATTGTATCTCTGTTTTTTATCATTCCACATGGATACTTCTGGAGCATATCAGTTCGCAACGATCAAATGAGACGACATCGAAACGGGTATGACGCACACAACAGGCAGAATATGAAAATCGACTTCGACTATGTTCACACTGTAACTTTGCATCCTAGCATCTGACATGCCAACAGTTATAGCAGATACGATCGCACTGACCATATAGGACGACTTTGAAGGACATATAACGAGAACAATGAGCAAGTGAAGATTCTTCGACAACTTCAGTCGGCAAACTGTATCTCTGTATTCAATCATCTCACATGGATACCTCTGGAAAATATTAGTTCGCGACAATCATATTAGACGACATCAAAGCGGGTATAACGCACACAACAGGCAAAACAAGAAACCCTGACTCCGACCATGTTTACACTGTAACTCCGCATTCAAGCATCTGACATGCCTACAGCTATTGCAGATACGATCGCACTGACCATAAGAGACGACTTCGAAGGACATAAAACGAGAACAAAAGGCAAGTGGAGATACCTCGACAACATCAGTCTGCACACTGCATCTCTGTATTGTATCATCCCACATGGATACCTCTGGAGCATATCAGTTCGCAACGATCGCATAAGACGATATCGAAACGGGTATAACGCACACAACAAGTAGAACATAAAACTTAGACTTCGGCTATGTTCACACTGTTACTTTGTATTCTAGCATCTGACACGCCTACAGTTATAGCAGATGCGATCGCACTGACCATATAGGACGACTTGAAAGGACATATAACGAGAACGATAGGCAAGTGGAGATTCTTCGACAACATCAGTCTGCACACCATATCTCTGTATTCTATCATCTCGCTTGGATACCTCTGGAGCATATCAATTCGCAACGATCATATATGAGACAACATCGAAACGGGTATAACGCACAGAACAGGCAGAGCAAGAAACTTCGACTTCGACTATGTTTTCACTGTAACTCTGATTCTAGCATCTGATACGCCTATTCAAGAAGCATATATAACAGCTCATTCTGTGCGAGTGGAATACTATACTTTTTCATATCCACCAAACAAGAGTCAGTAAACCGGCGTGTTCGCCAAAACTTCAAACTTATCAATCTTAATAATACGTCGGTTATTCATCTCATAGGTAGACATTGTCAAGTGTTTCTTAGATCATAATAACGCGAACAACAAAGAGAACAAGAAACTTCGACTCTGACTATGTTTACACTGTGTCTCGGAATTCAAGCATCTGACGAAACAGATACGAGGGCACTGACCATATAGGATGAGTTTGAAGGACATATAACGAGATTGATAGGCAAGTGAAGATACTTCGACTACATCAGTCTGCTCACCGTATCTCTGTATTCTGACATCTCACATGGATACCTCTGGAGCATATTAGTTCGCAACGATCATATGAGACGACAGCAGAACCGGTATAACGCATTCTAGCATCTGACATGCCTAGAGTTATAGCGGATATGATCGCACTGACCATAAAAAACTACTTCGACGGACATATAACGAGAGCAATAGGCAAGTGAAGAAACCTCGACAACATCAGTCTGCACACTGTATCTCTGTATCCCATCATCTCACATGGATACTTTCGAGGCATATCGGTTCGCAACGTGCATATAAGACGACATCGATGCGGGTATATCGCACGCAACAGGCAGAACAAGAAACTTCGACTCCGACTATGTTCTCACTGAAACATCGCATTCCATTATCTGACATGCCTACAGCTATAGCAGATACGATCACACTGACCATAAAAGACTACTTCGAAGAACATATAACGAGAACAATAAGCAAGTAGAGATTCTTCGACAACATCAGTCTGCACACTGTGTCTCTGTATTCTATCATCTCACATGGATACCTTTGGAGAATATTAGTTCGCAATTATCGTATGAGACGACTTCGAAGCAGGCGACAACAGGCAAAACAAGAAACTCCGACTCCGACCATGTTCTCACTGAAACTTCGCATTCCAGCATCTGACATGTCTACAGCTATAGCAGATACGATCGCACTGATCATAAAAGACTACTTCGAAGGACATATAACGAGAACAATAAGCAAGTAGAGATTCTTCGACAACATCAGTCTGCACACTGTGTCTCTGTATTCTATCATCTCACATGGATACTTCTGGAGCATATTAGTTCGCAACGAACATATAAGACGACATCGAAGCAGGTATAACGCACACAACAGGCAAAACAAGAAACTTCGACTCCGACTATGTTCACACTGTAACTCCGCATTCTAGCATCTGACATGCCTACAGGTATAGCAGATACGATCGCACTGACCATAGAAGGAGACTTCGAAGGACATTTAACGAGAACGATGAGCAAGTGGAGATTCTTCGACAACATGAGTATGCACACTGTATCTCTGTATTCTATCATCTCACATGGATACCTCTTGAGCATATCAGTTCGCAACGATCATATGAGATGACATCAAAACGATTATAACGCACACAACAGACAAAACATGAATCTTCGACTTCGACCATTGTCAAGGTATATAGCATGAGCGAGTGAGCGAGAATAAATATGGAAAAAATATGGCAGTTGATAAGCACTTACCCAAATTTCTGCGAGATGCCTTTAGCAATTTGTACACAGGTACCACAGGTAGCACCGCAGGGCCCACGTGTCTTTTTCGTGTGTATGTCCCCACTTGCTCTCCATCCAGCCGGATGGGAAAACTCCGCGCAGGCGTATTGTGCAAATCAACTGTTTCGCGAGTTTGAAATCGAGCACAATAAGCGCGCAAAGTTTTCTTTACATATCACCATTTTAAAATGTGTAATAAAGAAAATAAAGAAAAGAAAATAATGTTTCAAACATCCCTCGGATAATTGTTATATAAATGAAAGAGTACCTAGTAAACACATATATCTATATACATATACATATACAATTTCCGCTGGGGAAGAGAATACCGAACATTCTCCCCCGCGTAAAAGTTATTGATAACTTTTACTGTTCAACATGCATCGGTAAAGGACAAAGCTTTACCAATGGTCTCTTGAAGTCTCCGCGAGTAGTGTGAACTGTAGCGACTCGAGCTATTCCATCCGAACCTGGATGAAGTTTCGAAATTCTACCTAAAATCCATTTAGCGGGAGGCGCGGTTTCATTTTTTATGAGTACCATTGTGCCAGGTTCGATAGGGAGAGAGTTAGTTTGGAGCCACTTTCCGCGTTGCTGTAACGTATTCAAATACTCCTGGCTCCATCTAGACCAAAAGGAACCATCAATTCTTTGAAGCATCTGATATCTGGATAGACAGTTCAGTTTTAAATGTGATAAATCTGGATCAGGCAAGGCGGAGAGTGGCTCTAATGTTAAAAAATGACCTGGTGTCAATGCCATCAAGTCATTTGGGTCATTACTGATAGGGCTGAGCGGTCAAGAATTCAACAGGGCTTCTATTTGCACCAGAACAGTGTAGAATTCTTCGTAGGTTAGAATTTGTTCACCTATGACCCTTCGAAAATGGGTCTTCACCGATTTCACGCCAGCCTCGGCTAAACCAGAAAAATGTGGTGCGGACGGGGGATGGAATTGCCATTCAATTTTTTCCGTATCGGCGGCATTTTTGAATAATGAATTTATCTGTTTTTGGGCGCCAACAAAATTCGTTCCACAATCGGAGAATAAGTTGGAACAACGTCCTCGCCTAGCGATGAAACGTCGAAAGGCACAGAGAAACGCCTCAGATGATAGGTCAGACGCTAGTCCCAAGTGTAGTGCCTTTGTTGCAGAACAAACAAATGAACAAATATATGATTTGGAAGTGTGTGTGCCTCGACGCCTGATAGGGGTTGCTAAAAAAGGACCTGCATTGTCCACACCGACACAAGAAAATGCCTTGATTTGTGAAATACGTAATTTGGGTAAGTTTCCCATTGGAGGTTGGTAAGGTTTTGGAGCTAGCCAACAACTTGTACATTTTGATACTACTGATGTTATAGCGCGTTTCGCAGATAATATTCAGAAATTTTGCATAATTAAAAAATGTAAAGTATGTATTCCTGGATGAAGATATACGTGATGATAATGCTCGATAATTAAAAGAGTTAGACGATGCTTTCTTGGTAAAATGAGTGGATGCTTTCTGTCATGAGATAGATCAGAATTATTCAGCCTACCACCCACCCTCAATAACTCGTGTTCATCTAAGAAGACATTCAACTTGCGAAAGGGTTTCGAGGTTGGACGATTATTCTTGAGCACCGTAACTTCATCTGAAAAATGGGTTGATTGAACGTCTTTTACCAATGCGGCTAATGTCTCTTTCAATTCTATAATCGTGAATGGACCTGATCTTACAGAAGATTTTTTCAACTTTGCTACAAAACGAAGCACATAGCCCACAATTCTCTGAATTTTAACAATAGAAGATTATCTATTCAATAAATGTTCGAAACAACCCTCATTTTGTATAAATGCTGCTGAAGAAATTTTCCTTTCCTCAGACAAAGCTTCTGGAGAATTAATTGAGTCTGGTTTGCGATACTGCGAAGGCCACAAGATGTCTGGTTGAGAAAGAAAAGATGGTCCTTTCCACCAGATATCATGTCGCAGAAGTTCCGAAGGAAGAAGACCACGTGAGGCGCAGTCCGCGGGGTTATCGTTTGTTCTTATATGTTGCCATATCGACGGTGGAAAATGCTGTTGAATGCGAGCAACTCTATTACTTATAAATGTTGTCCATCGATGAGGTAATGCCTTGATCCAAGTCAAGACGATAGTAGAGTCAGACCATGCGACTATTTTGGAAAAAATTATTTTATTGAACAAACTTTCTGAAACACATTTCATTAAGTCAGACAACAAAACCGAAGAGAGTAATTCAAGACGTGGTATACAAATGGTACGTAACGGCGCAACCTTAGATTTCGCTGTAACAAAAAACGTGTGGTAACTCTCGTCTGGCCGTAAAAGACGAAAATAAATAGCGCAAGCATATGCTTTCTGTAAAGCATCGCAAAAACCGTGCATTTCGCAGCTTGTGAAACCATCAACCAAAATGCGATGCGGGAGATGAAAATTTGAAAGAAGTGGCAGTTCAGATTTATACTGTGTCCATTTATCAATGATGTGTATTGGAGGAACATCATCCCAACCAATTCCAATTGTCCACAAATATTGCATAAGAATTTCACAGAACAGAGTTAAAGGAGACATCCAACCCAATGGATCAAAGCATCTTGCGATGTCAGATTATATTTTACGTTTAGTGCACGGACCTTCGAGTGGAGACGTATGATAAATAAAGGAGTCATGGGAAAAGTCCCACTGAAGGCCTAATATTTTGATTGAGTCACAATCTACGTCAAAATTAAAAAAAACTATGAAGTGAATGCGATTCTGGCAAGTCCGAAAGAAATGTTTTACTGTCACTCGCGAATTTTCTTACTTCGAATCCTCCTTTTGCTAATAGCTGAGTAAGCTGTTCACGTGTAATTCGCGCTTGGGATAAATTGTCACAACTCACTACGGCATCATCGACATACAGATTATTTTTCAAAACTTCCGAAGCTGAAGGGTATTTATGACCTCCATCTGTTGCTAACTGGATAATAACCCTATTCGCTAAATATGGAGAACTTGACACTTTGAAGGTAACCTTTTTCAATCTGAATTCATTGAGGACATCGTTTGGCGAAAACCTACAAAGCATTCGTTGAAAGTCTCTTTGATGGTTAGCAATTAGAATTTGAGTGAACAAACTCTTTATATCACAAGTAAACACAATAGGATGTAAGCGAAAATTCAATAGTATCGCGAAAATGTCCTTTTGAAGTTTAGGCCCTATCAGAAGACTTTCATTTAACGAATGACCACTATCCGGTTTCGCAGAGGCATCATAAACAATTCGAATTTTATCACCTTTCAGAATAGGATGATGTGGAATGTAAAAACTATTACTTTTTTCAATTTCCTCTGGAGGAATCATTTCCAAATATTCGTTATCTATATACTCTTGAATTGTAACGAAATGTTTTTTGTAAAGCTGCGGATTCCCAATTAGACGTTTTTCTAATGAATGGAATCGTCTATGTGCGAGCGCGCGCGACGAATCTCTATCGAAACCCGAAAATTCATCTTTAAAAGGTGAATTAACAATGTAGCGACCTGAAGAATCTCTGGAGTGCGTTTCAATGAAAATTTTCTCACACATTTCGTCCTGAGGCGATATGAAGGTTGATTTGGGAACCTCTTCAATTTCCCAAAAGCGCTTGAGAGAATTATCCAAAGTTAGAATATCATTATTAGCGACCGATGCGAAAAGCGAAGTGCACTGATGAATATTCGAAAATTCAGAATGCAATTTACCCATGAGTGTATATCCGAAAATTGTGTTTATTGCCACAGGCATATTGTTATCACTGGCGATGCGACCGTTCAGTAAGATATATGGAAATACTTCTGCCCCCGAGATCAAGTCAACAGGAGCGGGGCGGTCGAAATTAGGATCTGATAAATTAATATTTGACAAATATGACCAATCTTTACTAGTATCAAGCGGTGAAACAGGCATATCTGGGCATAACTTTTCCAATATTATAGCATCAACAGTGAGACGAGGTGTATTTTTTGAGAGAGGTTTGATTCTGCAAGTTACAGCGCCGAACGATGTCATTTCTTGCATCGTACCTAGACCCTGTATTGAAAGTGAAAAATTGTAACGCTGTAAACCTAACCGCTTGAAACAATTCAAAGAGATATAACTCGTCTGAGATCCGCAGTCGAGCAAAATCCTAACCTCACGAAAAACCCCGTGTGAATCTGAAATTTCTACGATTGCGGTAGACAATAAAACATTAGCACTAGATGAAACCAAACCCAAAAACCCAGTTTCCATTGTCGCTGTATCAGACGGAGGCGACGAATTTTGCGGATTTCTGGTGACAGTGTTTTTGGAAATTTCGATTGATTCCATTTCATTGTTTTTACTTGCCTCGAATAAACTGCTTGACCCAGAGGCGCGCGCATGGAAATTGTTATGGGGGGCAGAATTCATATCCTGCACCGTACTCTGACGAAAATGTAGCATCGAATGGTGCTTCATATTACAAATACGACAGAGAGACTGAGAATTGCATTTTTCGAATGTGTGTTGATTACTCAAACAATTCGTACACCAATTATTAGCCAAGCGCTCTGAAGGAGTTTTGTTGTAGAAGTCTGTACATCGATAGATCTCATGATCTAATTGACAAAGCTGACATTTATTCTTATTCGTATTACTAAAAAATGCATTAGTTTTTCTGTTAAATGGCGAGGATTGAGTAGATTGAGTAGAAGTTTTGAATCTATTTTCGAAGCGGACATTAGGGGATTTTTTGTTCGTTGAATATTCAATGGTTTCGAGAGCGTTAACTTGTTTGAGAACAAATTCTTTCAATGACGCAAAAGTAGGAATTGTATCATTATTAGGAGATTCTTCTAGCTCAAAACGAGTGATCGTATCTTGATCTAGATGTTTGGAAAACATATAGAATAATAGGAAATCCCAACTTTCAACATCAAATCCTAGTTTTTGTAGAGCTGCTAGGTTTTCAGTGAAAATATCAACGAGAGATCGTAAAGTTCTGACATTCTTGTTATTTGAAATGACAGGAGCATTGTCAATACTTTGCAGGTGGGTAAAAGCAGTAAGACGTTTATCATCATATCTGTTGATTAGGGCGTTGAAGGCGGTTTCATAATTATCGGCGGTCATAGGCGTGCATTGAACTAATGAAAGAGGTGGACCTTGCAGGAAAGAAATTAAATAATTGAATTTTTCAATATTTGAAAGCGAATCGTTTTCGTGTACGAGCGAGGTGAACATATCTGAAAATGATTTGAACATTTTCAAATCACCGGAAAATTTTGGAATTTCTACCTTCGGAAGTTTAACATTAGATTTGGAAATTACAGGCATATTAGGAAGTGCATGATCGACTACGGGCTTATTATCGAATGGAGACGAATGAATTGCATAAGTGTAAGTGCGATTGAATTCAAATTCTTTTCGAATTGCTTCTTCCTCTTCCAAAGCTGGTTCTTCCATGATAGACAAGATGACGATGGCATTTTGGTGATTCTTTCTGAATTCGGAGACAATTTCATCAATTTCTGAGTACATTATTTTAAACTGTAGCCTTGTTTTCTCATCCGTTGCCGCCCTATCAGCAAACCCCTTTAAATCAGCCATTTGATTGGAACATATCTGACGCAGGGCCCTGCACTGTTTGAGTTTGTTAACTTGAGCTGTCATTTTTAGACAAGTAGAAGAATAGTTAATTTGATAATTGATCTAGTTCACAGTTGAAGACTACCTGTTGGTCTTCAAATAGTGACCGGTCCGTGAGTGGATTGTCGATTGGCCTAGTGCAACTGATGATGCTTGGCGAGCTGAAACAGACTGTCTTGCACCAATTGACATTCCACTCACGGAACGGATTAAACCTACAATGTTTTACTTCATACTCTGGCTCTGTGTTCATACACACTATCTTTCTTCTTCTTCTTTACTCTGTCTGTGGTCCATACCACACTATCGAGGTGCACTCGGGGCACGTAGGTGTAGTAACAAAGATATCTGTACTCCTACGTCGCTGCCCGAAAAGCACGTTTCTGTCTAGTGCTAGTAGGTGGCACTGTACCAAACATCCGTATTCCGCACTGTTGAAGACTACCTGTTGGTCTTCAAATAGTGACCGGTCCGTGAGTGGATTGTCGATTGGCCTAGTGCAACTGATGATGCTTGGCGAGCTGAAACAGACTGTCTTGCACCAATTGGCATTCCACTCACGGAACGGATTAAACCTACAATCTTTTACTTCATACTCTGGCTCTGTGTTCATACACACTATCTTTCTTCTTCTTCTCTACTCTGTCTGTGGTCCATACCACACTATCGAGGTGCACTCGGGGCACGTAGGTGTAGTAACAGAGATATCTGTACTCCTACGTCGCTGCCCGAAAAGCACGTTTCTGTCTAGTGCTAGTAGGTGGCACTGTACCAAACATCCGTATTCCGCACTGTTGAAGACTACCTGTTGGTCTTCAAATAGTGACCGGTCCGTGAGTGGATTGTTGATTGGCCTAGTGCAACTGATGATGCTTGGCGAGCTGAAACAGACTGTCTTGCACCAATTGACATTCCACTCACGGAACGGATTAAACCTACAATCTTTTACTTCATACTCTGGCGCTGTGTTCATACACACTATCTTTCTTCTTCTTCTTTACTCTGTCTGTGGTCCATACCACACTATCGAGGTGCACTCGGTGCACGTAGGTGTAGTAACAGAGATATCTGTACTCCTACGTCGCTGCCCGAAAAGCACGTTTCTGTCTAGTGCTAGTAGGCGGCACTGTACCAAACATCCGTATTCCGCACTGTTGAAGACTACCTGTTGGTCTCCAAATAGTGACCGGTCCGTGAGTGGATTGTCGATTGGCCTAGTGCAACTGATGATGCTTGGCGAGCTGAAACAGACTATCTTGCACCAATTGACATTCCACTCACGGTAACGGATTAAACCTACAATCTTTTACTTCATATATATATATATATATATATATATATATATAGAAGAAGAAGAAAAATAGTGTGTATGAACACAGAGCCAGAGTATGAAGTAAAAGATTGTAGGTTCAATCCGTTCCGTGAGTGGAATGTCAATTGGTGCAAGACAGTCTGTTTCAGCTTGCCAAGCATCATCAGTTGCACTAGGCCAATCGACAATCCACTAACGGACCGGTCACTATTTGAAGACCAACAGGTAGTCTTCAACAGTGCGGAATACGGATGTTTGGTACAGTGCCACCTACTAGCACTAGACAGAAACGTGCTTTTCGGGCAGCGACGTAGGAGTACAGATATCTCTGTTACTACACCTACGTGCCCCGAGTGCACCTCGATAGTGTGGTATGGACCACAGACAGAGTAAATAAGAAGAAGAAAGATAGTGTGTATGAACACAGAGCCAGAGTATGAAGTAAAAGATTGTAGGTTTAATCCGTTCCGTGAGTGGAATGTCAATTGGTGCAAGACAGTCTGTTTCAGCTCGCCAAGCATCATCAGTTGCACTAGGCCAATCGACAATCCACTCACGGACCGGTCACTATTTGAAGACCAACAGGTAGTCTTCAACAGTGCGGAATACGGATGTTTGGTACAGTGCCACCTACTAGCACTAGACAGAAACGTGCTTTTCGGGCAGCGACGTAGGAGTACAGATATCTCTGTTACTACACCTACGTGCCCCGAGTGCACCTCGATAGTGTGGTATGGACCACAGACAGAGTAAAGAAGAAGAAGAAAGATAGTGTG
Source organism: Phaedon cochleariae (assembly GCA_918026855.4). Lineage (NCBI taxonomy): Eukaryota > Metazoa > Arthropoda > Insecta > Coleoptera > Chrysomelidae > Phaedon > Phaedon cochleariae. The sequence continues at coordinate 18,240,776 of OU896718.1, read as the reverse complement.
TATGAACACAGAGCCAGAGTATGAAGTAAAAGATTGTAGGTTTAATCCGTTCCGTGAGTGGAATGTCAATTGGTGCAAGACAGTCTGTTTCAGCTCGCCAAGCATCATCAGTTGCACTAGGCCAATCGACAATCCACTCACGGACCGGTCACTATTTGAAGACCAACAGGTAGTCTTCAACAGTGCGGAATACGGATGTTTGGTACAGTGCCACCTACTAGCACTAGACAGAAACGTGCTTTTCGGGCAGCGACGTAGGAGTACAGATATCTTTGTTACTACACCTACGTGCCCCGAGTGCACCTCGATAGTGTGGTATGGACCACAGACAGAGTAAAGAAGAAGAAGAAAGATTGTGTGTATGAACACAGAGCCAGAGTATGAAGTAAAAGATTGTAGGTTTAATCCGTTCCGTGAGTGGAATGTCAATTGGTGCAAGACAGTCTGTTTCAGCTCGCCAAGCATCATCAGTTGCACTAGGCCAATCGACAATCCACTCACGGACCGGTCACTATTTGAAGACCAACAGGTAGTCTTCAACAGTGCGGAATACGGATGTTTGGTACAGTGTTGAAGACTACCTGTTGGTCTTCAAATAGTGACCGGTCCGTGAGTGGATTGTCGATTGGCCTAGTGCAACTGATGATGCTTGGCGAGCTGAAACAGACTGTCTTGCACCAATTGACATTCCACTCACGGAACGGATTAAACCTACAATCTTTTACTTCATACTCTGGCTCTGTGTTCATACACACTATCTTTCTTCTTCTTCTTTACTCTGTCTGTGGTCCATACCACACTATCGAGGTGCACTCGGGGCACGTAGGTGTAGTAACAGAGATATCTGTACTCCTACGTCGCTGCCCGAAAAGCACGTTTCTGTCTAGTGCTAGTAGGTGGCACTGTACCAAACATCCGTATTCCGCACTGTTGAAGACTACCTGTTGGTCTTCAAATAGTGACCGGTCCGTGAGTGGATTGTCGATTGGCCTAGTGCAACTGATGATGCTTGGCGAGCTGAAACAGACTGTCTTGCACCAATTGACATTCCACTCACGGAACGGATTAAACCTACAATCTTTTACTTCATACTCTGGCTCTGTGTTCATACACACTATCTTTCTTCTTCTTCTTTACTCTGTCTGTGGTCCATACCACACTATCGAGGTGCACTCGGGGCACGTAGGTGTAGTAACAGAGATATCTGTACTCCTACGTCGCTGCCCGAAAAGCACGTTTCTGTCTAGTGCTAGTAGGTGGCACTGTACCAAACATCCGTATTCCGCACTGTTGAAGACTACCTGTTGGTCTTCAAATAGTGACCGGTCCGTGAGTGGATTGTCGATTGGCCTAGTGCAACTGATGATGCTTGGCGAGCTGAAACAGACTGTCTTGCACCAATTGACATTCCACTCACGGAACGGATTAAACCTACAATCTTTTACTTCATACTCTGGCTCTGTGTTCATACACACTATCTTTCTTCTTCTTATTTACTCTGTCTGTGGTCCATACCACACTATCGAGGTGCACTCGGGGCACGTAGGTGTAGTAACAGAGATATCTGTACTCCTACGTCGCTGCCCGAAAAGCACGTTTCTGTCTAGTGCTAGTAGGTGGCACCGTACCAAACATCCGTATTCCGCACTGTTGAAGACTACCTGTTGGTCTTCAAATAGTGACCGGTCCGTGAGTGGATTGTCGATTGGCCTAGTGCAACTGATGATGCTTGGCGAGCTGAAACAGACTGTCTTGCACCAATTGACATTCCACTCACGGAACGGATTAAACCTACAATCTTTTACTTCATACTCTGGCTCTGTGTTCATACACACTATCTTTCTTCTTCTTCTTTACTCTGTCTGTGGTCCATACCACACTATCGAGGTGCACTCGGGGCACGTAGGTGTATTAACAGAGATATCTGTACTCCTACGTCGCTGCCCGAAAAGCACGTTTCTGTCTAGTGCTAGTAGGTGGCACTGTACCAAACATCCGTATTCCGCACTGTTGAAGACTACCTGTTGGTCTTCAAATAGTGACCGGTCCGTGAGTGGATTGTCGATTGGCCTAGTGCAACTGATGATGCTTGGCGAGCTGAAACAGACTGTCTTGCACCAATTGACATTCCACTCACGGAACGGATTGAACCTACAATCTTTTACTTCATACTCTGGCTCTGTGTTCATACACACTATTTTTCTTCTTCTTCTATATATATATATATATATATATATATATATATATATATATATATATATATATATATATATATATATATATAGATATGTTTTCGATACAAGACGAGATCATTTGGTGATATAAGCTGAACAAGTGGAGATCCGTTTTTACAAGCCGAGATCCGAAACGGATCTCGACTTGTTTCTATGTGTATATCATCTTAGTTACGTTATCCTAGGTCAGGGAAGGGTGTACACAAATTTTAGTCCGGATCTCCATTTGACCATTTTTGTCAATTTTCATACACTCGTAGTCTATCTAGCGCTCTGAAGGGGGCGCTGCGCTGGGCGCCTTGTTTATGATATTTACTCGACAATATGAGATCCAGTATATTTGGCAACGTCGCATCAAAGATCTCTCAACTAAGTCAGTGTTGTGTTATGAATTTAAGCTTCATTTTGTTAGTCTATGTCGGCGGCAAATTCAATATTTTCAGAATGTGTTCCTAATGTTGGTATATTAATTCACATGTTACCTTCATTCCGAATCTGATGATAATCTCGTACGAGTACATCGGAGGCAATCTATTATTTATTGAGCTCTTCGTCTTTCAATTACAATTTGGTTGTAAAAGTTGAAGGGTACAGTATATTGTTTATAACGATCACGAAATATCGTCATTTCCTACGAGAATGAAGTTTGCAGCATGAGCCTCAGGCGAATTCTGCAATCATTCGAGGGAGAAATCAGCATTCCGTGCGAGTTATACACTATAATTTTTCTACGGCTGTAACAGGCAACAGCGACATTCTTGATTTCTTCGTCTTGTAGTCATCAAGTCATCTGATTTTCTCTCAAGTAATGCTTCATCTATCAGATAGAGCTGTCGCATTGCTTGTGATTTTACATTCCATGGGCGATGAGATTTTTTTGAAATAATATCACAATGGAGTCATTGTGATATCAGATACGGAAATAAAATTGACGACATACAAAGTACCTCAGAAATGTATAGAACACAGTGAGACAAGATTAATTTTGTGTTATTGCCGTAGAAAATAGTATATTGTTTAACGAGCACGGAATGATAATGATTTTCCACAATAAATAAGTTTTGCAATATGAGCCTTAGGCGAATGCTGCAATCATTCGTGTGGGAAATTATAGCATTCCGTGCGAGTTATACACAATACATTTACTACGGCTGTAGCAGAAAACAGCGAAATTTTTTCATTCTTTGGCTTGTAAGCCATCTGATTTTTTCATTAGTAATGCTCATCTATCTGACATAACTAGCATTACTTGAACTTTGACTTGCAGTGGGAGATGAGATTTTTTTGAAATAATAACACGATGAAGTCATTCTGATATCCGATACGGAAATAAAATTGATGACATACAAAATACCTCATTGATTTATCGAACACAGTTAAACAAGAGTAATTTTATGTTATAGTCGTAGGAAATAGTATATTGTTTTACGAGCACGGAATGATCGTGATTTCCCACAAGAATGAAGTTTGCAGCATGAGCCTTAGGTGAATGCTGAAATCATTCGAGTGGGAAATTAGCATTCCTTGCGAGATATACACTATAATTTTTCTACGGCTGTAACAGGCAACAGCGACATTCTTGATTTCTTCGTCTTGTAGTCATCAAGTCATCTGATTTTCTCTCAAGTATTGCTTCATCTATCAGACAGAGCTGTCGCATTGCTTGTGAATTTACATTCCATGGGCGATGAGATTTTTTTGAAATAATATCACAATGGAGTCATTGTGATATCAGATACGGAAATAAAATTGATGACATACAAAGTACCTCAGAAATGTATCGAACACAGTGAGACAAGATTAATTTTGTGTTATTGCCGTAGAAAATAGTATATTGTTTAACGAGCACGGAATGATAATGATTTTCCACAATAAATAACTTTTGCAGTATAAGCCTTGGGCGAATGCTGCAATCATTCGTGTGGGATATTATAGCATTCCGTGCGAGTTAAACAAAATACTTTTACTACGGCTGTAACAGAAAACAGCGAAATTTTTTCATTCTTTGGCTTGTAAAGCCATCTGATTTTTTCATTAGTAATGCTCATCTATCTGACATAACTAGCATTACTTGAACTTTGACTTGCCGTGGGAGATGAGATTTTTTTGAAATAATAACACGATGAAGTCATTCTGATATCCGATGCGGAAATAAAATTGATGACATACAAAATACCTCATTGATTTATCGAACACAGTTAAACAAGAGTAATTTTATGTTATAGCCGTAGAAAATAGTATATTGTTTTACGAGCACGGAATGATCGTGATTTCCCACGAGAACGAAGTTTGCAGCATGAGCCTCAGGTGAATGCTGAAATCATTCGATTTTCTCATAAATAATGCTCATCTATCTGACAGAACTGTCATTACTTGAACTTTGACTTGCCATGAATGAGATTTTTTTGACATTATAACACAATGAAGTCATTGTGATATCCGATACGGAAATAAAATTGATAACACACAAAGTACCCCATTGATTTATCGAACACAGAGAGTTTTTTCATCACTATTGCGGAGAAGTGACTCTGACAGCACTAATATGCGTTCGAAAAATATGACTTCTGCGCACGATAGTAAAAAAACTATTTTTTAATTGGGTAATTGAAGATGGCGGAGCCAATATGGCGGACAAGTTTTGTCATTATGATTCGATTCTATTCAAAATTGGTATCTGGGGATTTTTGGGGTTGGAGATGATGATTCCTTCGTCAAAATTGAGAAATTCAAGATCGCGGATCCAATATGGCGGACTAGTGTTGTACCATGATCCGATTCTATTGTAAATTGGTTTCTGGTAGTTTTCGGGGTCGGAGATTATGATTCCTCTATCGAAATCAAGATGGCGGATCCAATATGGCGGACGAGTTTCGTAATGATAATCTGATACGATTCAAAATTGGAATCAGGAAGTTTTCTGGATTGGAAATTATAATTCCTTCGTCAAAATTAGGAAATTCAAGATGGCGGACGATTTTTGTGATCATGATCCGATTCAATTCAAGAGTTGTGTGTGGGAGTTTTCGGAGTCGGATATTACGATTATTCCGTAAAATTCGGGTGCTTCTAGATGGCACATCCAATATGGCGGGCAAGATTTGTAATTATGTTCCGATTCAATTCAAAATTGGGCGTATTCAGGGTCGGAGATTATGATTCCCTCGTTGAAATTTGAAAATACGAGATGGCGAATCCAATATGAGCGACGAGTTTTGTAATTATGATCCGATACGATTCAAAATTGTGATCTGGGGGTTTTTGGGGTCAGAAATTATTGATCCTTAGTCGAAATTAGAGAATTCAAGATGGCGGATCTAGTATGGCGGACTAGTTTTGTAGTTATGATCCGATTTTATCAAAATTTTGTATGTGGGAGTTTTTGGGGTCAGTGATGATGATTATTCTGTGAAAATTATGGAATTCAAAATGGCAGATCCAATATGGCAGACGAGTCAAAATTGGTATATGGGGGTTGTCAGGGTCGGAGATTATGAGTTTCTTGGTCGAAATTAGGAAATTCAAGATTGTGGATCCAATTTGGCGGAAGAGTTTTGTGATTAGGATCCGATTCTATTCAAATTGTGTATGTGGGAGTTTTTGGAGTCAGAAATCACGATTATTCCGTGGAAATTGGGAAATTCAAGATGGCGGATCCAATATGGCGGACGAGTTCTGAAATTATGATCCGATTCTTTTCAAAATGTGTATGTGAGAATTTTCGGAGTTGGAAATTACGACTATTCCATGAAAATCAGGAAATTCAAGAATGCAGATCCAATATGGCGGACGAATTTCGTTATTATGAGCCGATTCTATTCAAAATTGGTATCTGGGGATGTTTATGGTCGGAGATTATGATTCCGTCATTGAAATAAGGAAATACGGGATAGCGGATCCGATATGGCGACCGAGTTTTTTAATTACGATCCGATTCTATTCAAAATTGGTATAAGTGGGTTCTTGGGGTCGGAGATTATGGGTTTTCCATCAAAATCAGGAAATCCAACTCCACACCATGACAGCGGCGCTTCTGATGATCTACAAAGCACAGATACGACCGGTTTCAGAAATATGTTTTTCACATATGAAATTCACCACCTTAACATATGCTGATACAGTTAGATTCATCTTCCATGCATCAGAGACCAGTCATCCGTCTGGTGGGTGATGCCACACTCACTGATTCTTTGACACTATCGTAACACCATAAGGAAGCCGGTAACCTTACACTTCTCTAATGATACTTTCACGGAAAATGTTCTTCAGAAATATCTTTCACTTGCAAAATCAGTTAGACGTACTCGATGAGCTCAATCAGCACATTTTTTTGTCGTTATCCTCGAAATATACCGAACAATTCTTTATCGGAACTCGTTTGTCAATAGAATGGCAAGTCTTTCGAATTCTTCACAACAGGAAGTATATTCTCAAGAACTTATTATCCTCAGAGGTTCAAAGAAAATTTCAATATCTACCTTCTCCCTCAATTCTCCCTGAGTACACACGATGGTCCTCCAACATAATAGGGATTTTTTTCGTGTGCTCCAAGAGATGAAAAATAGTAAACTCTCCTCAAAATCAGATTAAACAATTTGATTGGTCTGGATGCTGGGAAGTGAAAGATTTTTCATTAAATGATGTGCCACTATATGTATTGATTTTCTGGTTTAATACTATCGAACAGGCTTTTTCTATACAGAAATACTTCCGAAAAAGCTGTCGCTCATCCCTACATGTGATTTTAGTTCATTGTCAGCAATAGGGTGCCGCATCACGCCGCCATCATTTTCAAAAATAATTGTTTTGCTATAGAAATGATGAAATTTCATCATTTGTGCGTGATGGAAATATAAAATATATTCAGAAATATAGATGTTCGTGTCCATTCCTCGAACATCAGATATGACAACATTGCAGGATCTCATCTTGTGTTTTAAATATCAAAATATACATTTTCGGATCTCAACTTGCATGAATTCGTATCGGATCTCTCATTGTTTGAATAGTATCACAAAAATTCAAATTGAAAAATCTCTACCCCTCTCTAGGGTTTTGGTTTGAAGAGGATGTTTGGCAACTATTTGTGAAATACATACTCAACGAAGTCCATCTGTTGTGGTGGATCTCGGGTTGTCCATAATTTATTCGGATCTCGACTTGGTACAAAAACATATATGTATATATATATATATATATATATATATATATATATATATATATATATATATATATATATATATATATATATATATATATATATATATATATATATCATCAACGTTAAACTTTGGATAGAACTGCTTGAAATAATGTAAAAAAATGTGTTTTGAAAGCCCATGCCTCCACCTATCGATAGATCTGAGATTGACTGGTCTATCTGTCCAAATACTCGAGATATGCGGAAAAGTCTTGTAGCACATCGGACGCAATATTATGCGTAAATGAACAGAAAATATACATTGTAGTTCAGAAGACTTCCGCCAGAGCGGAATATACGAAAAATATACGAAATTCCAGTATTTCTATCTGGAGTATCTTATTGCGTCCTTATGTTTGGCAACATTGCATGATTCATTTCATTTCATTTATAGTGAAGAATGGAAGTTCCAAGAGCATCTTGCGTTCCTAAAAAGGATAGGGGGAGGAGGAAGGTGTTTGAATTTTTTTGTACATTCGGAGGTTATGAGTTCTTGGGAATACTTGCACTGTCATAGAATTCCAAAGCTTTGCCGTTCTATAGACGAATGAGTTTTGTGTGAGTGTTGTTCGACTTATTTCAAGGTTCACAACGTGAGGATGTGCTGACTGGGCCTGTCGAGTTTGTCTGAGTGGTATTTCTAGTGATGGAATGATAGCAGCGATTTCTGAGGAACATTTGCCGTGGAAGTATATATGAAAAAACGAAAGGTCGCCCATTTCCCTACGGTGTTTTAGAGGAGTCAACGTATAAGTGAGTGTGGCATTACCCACCGGGCGGATGGCTCTTCTCTGGATAGAATCTAAGAGGATCAGCGTATACTTGGGTGCTGAACCCCATAATGTGAGAATCGTCATCTGAAACTGCCTGTGTATGTGCTTTGTAGATCGTGAAAAGCGGTTGAGGTGTACAATAGATCTCCGCACGGAATTGTTGATGGCAATACCGAGCAACGATATAGTGGTCCCGGTGTTAGTTATATTAGGCATACTGAGTTTTGCTTTTCTAGAGGACATACAAACTCGAGTTTTTATGGCGATGAATTCATCTGGGTTTTTGATTCCCCAGGCCATTGTCGATCTGAATGAAAACCTAGTAGGTGACCTAGTGCGAGGAGGTATGCTTCTGCCTACTAACTACCTTACTAGGTTGTCATCTAGAACGACAATGCCCAGGCTGTTCTTCAGCAAGATCGTCATTGGCAGGGTTGACTTGCCTTCGTCGTAAGTTCTGAGTTTCCTGGAAAGAAATGGGAATTCTAGATGAGAATGCAGATTATGGAAAGTTTTATCTTCTGCAAAGCTTGGATAGGGCAAGTGGATCCTAATGGAAAGCCGGAATTGATCGTCATTGACAGCATTGACTTGCCTTCGTCGTAAGTTCCCATCAGTTTTCTGAAGAGAAATTAGAATTATAGAAGAGAATGCAGATTATGGAGAGTTTCATCGTCTGCAAAGCTTGGATAGGGCAAGTTGATCCTTGTGGAAAGACGGAATTGATGACAATGTTATCAGACGATACTTTATCCACCACCACATGGAGCGATCTGCCTGAAAGAAAACTCGATGAAAGATGGCATAGCTGAAGTGGTTTGGTGTATGAGGATAGTTTGTGAAGGAGTTCTTGGAAGATGGGTTTCAATTCCAGAACTTAATTATTTTTTTCCTGTTTTGCCCATTTTCCCCACTTATCTCTTCTCTCCTCTCAACATTCGTCAATTATTTGTATACAATATCTGAGTTATATGTTATAATAGGCCATATGAAGGGCCTGACATGGGCCCACTCAAGTTTAACCTAAACCTAACCTAACCAATATACCTTTGCTCATAATGCCATAATCTCATGTTCCATCTATGCTTTGACTTTGACTCACGTCATTGACTTTTCTGTTTTTCTAATTTTTCAGTTGGATTTGAAATTCGTGTTGGCTGATTGCCTCATCAATAATTCGATATTTGCCTCAATAATTTGTGCTTTCAGTATAAAACAGGGACCATTTTCAAAAACGGTTGTTCTTTCCAAAATTGCTGTATGATATTGAATCGAATATATAATTGTACGCGCTCTCATGGTACGAGGCCCTCCATCAATGAGAACCCAGGTAGCCTCGGCGTCACTACTCTAATTCGCGATTGCTTGCTGGTGTACGTGAGTTCAATTCTCCGCTGCAGAGATGTGTCTGATGACCTAAGAAAGTGTTTGGTCATCCCTTGCTCGCACAAGTCTCTCGAAGAATTCTAGGGATTGCTCGTAAGGGGCCAACCTAATGACGGATAGAAAAATTCAGAACAATTTTTCAGAACCCGTTATTATATCCTAATACATGGGCTCGTGACTTTGGGCATCGGCAGGTATATCTAATTCAACTTGATAAATTTATTAAACTATTTCAACTCCAAGTGAGTCTACAAAAAATTTTTTACAAAAAATTTTAATTCCTTAATACCCATATTTTTTGTATCGTACGTCAAATGGAGCTGAAGATGATCTCTAATACTGAAACGTGTCCCTGATCATCAAAAAACCGAGTTTACAAGGTGCTCAAATGGTGTGGAGCTGATTTTGAGCTTTCCTTCCTTCCTTTGATATATCATTCTGATTTCAATCAGTCAATCATCAAAAAACTGATTAGTTGTAGTGATCTTGGGGAAAGGAGGTAATTGCAACCATGTAGGACCGCATTTCATCGGCACTCTTCCTTATGATGAAACCGCAATATTTATTATCATTATCGAGTATTCTAGCAATTTACTACCTGCCGTCGAAGTGGTCCCAATGGCATAATATGCTATATCAGGACAAATATGTAATTGAAATAGTCGAAAAATCTGCATCCGAAATTTATATAGGACGACAGCCATTCATTGAAGAGAAGATGTCACCATAAGGAGATATATGGACATGGCCAATGTGCTTGTTGGTTCATTATCATCTTTAGAGATACCATCATTGGACAGCTTTCTTCATCAACAAATATATCACAGTGCTAATATATGAGTACGAAATAACTGCGAAACCGTTTCACTGTAATCTTTGGCAATGAAGTTCCTAGAATGAATGCCGCAGTGATCATTTTCATATCTTTCGTGGGCCATTTATCTACTAAAAACTCATTAGATTGATATGACCGAATTGATAATATGGAACATCAGGTGGAATAATTTTCTTTTGAGTCGATGAGATTTCAAAATTATAATTTTTACTTAACTTGTAATAGCTGGCGGCAAATTACGACCGTCATCCGATAACGAAATGACAAATCTCCTAGAGGCATGTGAGAAAAATATATTTCATCAAACGGCACCTTCTCTATAATACAGGCCATCCAATGAATGCCCATTTCATACCTAAGAAAGATTCGGATGTCCATGGACAAGAAATAAACATCCATCGGAAGAACCAAAATGCCTATCCAATGGAATACCACTGACACTATTACAATGGATACCAATAAAAAAGTTCTGGATATCCATCGGCATGAATTGTACATCCATCAGATAAACATGAATGCTCATCCAATGTATAATTAGTGACACCTTCTCTATCGATATCCATAATGTATCTAGTAGACTGAAAGAATGCATATGACATCGCCTAGACCAAATGACTGTTGTTTCCGGAATGTCAGTGGTTGTCAAGTCGTGGACAGATGAAAATCTGAAGGGTATCTTCCATACAGTAATGAATTTGCGCCTTCGAAGTGCCCACCTGATGTCAGGTGTATATATTTGATAATTTCATTTCATCATCTGAATAACCTGAGACCTATTGGTCCCAAAAGACGGATTGTGATAGTAAATATCCAAGATAGTGACGTATAGAGATTCATGTCTGATTGTAAGATGTTTCGTGTTCAACGAGCAAAGAACTATTTGGACCAAATTATGAGAAAATATATTCAAACACATAGGGGGAGAGTTCGATTCATATTGTTCAAAACGTATACATGAAGAGGTCAATTCATTCACATTGTTGTACAATTGGTGAACTGTAGTTGTCCAATTCATATCTAGTAGTTTCAGAATTCTTGTCTTATAGGTATACAATTCATCACAGTAGTTTCACAGTAGATATACAGGATGGACATCCAATGGACATCCAAACTTGCGGCCTATGGATTTACAATGAATGTCAATTAGATAGAATCTGGACATTTTGAACCATCCAATATACCGGGTGGCTACGGAAGTATTGCCTACGGAATATCTCAGTTATTGTATGAAGTAGCTTTGTGAAATTTGAAGCTTCGATATAATGACATAAGAGCTAGAATTTGAGCATATTGACATGTCGAAGTTAACTTCCGGTCTGACCGGAAGTAACATCAACTTTCTTATTTTAAATGGAAACCCTATTTTTTTTTTTCGCCTCAAATTCTAGCTCTTATGTCATTATATCGAGGCTCCAAATTTCACAAACCTACTTCATACAATAACTGAGATATTCCGTAGGCAATACTTCCGTAGCCACCCGGTATATCCATGTCCATGTATGTCTATTCAATGGACATCCATCGGATAGTTTCACTTAACTGAGCAAAATGATTGGGAAATTCCACCTGCAACCCTACCTGTGTTACCCCTTAAGTTGGCTCAAATTCTCAGCACAACGATTTCTTTTACTTCCATGACGTGTTAAGGAGTTGAAACTGAATGCAAACACACGGGGATAATGCCCCTTCGCGAACATTCTAACTTGGCGCGATTTAACCAGATATAATTTTATGAGGGAGCGCCAATATTTCCGAGAACATTTTGCCCCTGTCTGAAGATGAACAAGTTTATCGAACCGATGGTTCATCAGATATCTTCAAATATGAGCTGAATATCATCTGCCCCTATTCGCGAAGAGGGGATCATTTTCTTAAAACTCATTATCACGTGACGAAAGTCATTGCGAAATGACAGCAGCACAAAAATCTGCGCCAAAGATTTGACCCAGATTGAGGAAATAGCATAATTTCGATTTCGCACAGGAAAGTGCCATTTTCCATTCATTTATCCTAGAATATAGGCTGTCAGAGGTGCCGTTTGATACAATACATGCGTTTGTGACATGTCATATCGTTATCCGATGACGGTAGAAATTTGCAGATTGTTCTCCTTCTATTGTCAAAATGTCGCGCAACTTGACAAATACATATCAATACCGAACCATATTACATTAGTATTGAAGACTTGCATCATTATGAATAGTCAGACGCAATAATGTACTATTTATGTAATAAAAATATACCCTCAGTCTGGCAACATCGCTGGACGCACTAATGTATATACAGGACGCAATAAAGATCGTTGAATGAACCCCAAATATATGGCTGGATGCAATAACATTCGTGAAATTGAATGACGCAATAAGGTACGCTGAATGAAAATAAATCGTATATCTTAAAAATAAAGATAGAGCAATTCTGAATAGAGGTAAATGCTGGAAATTATGTGAGGAGAGATATACTTCGACTAGTTTCTATCCAACCTTATTCTTTCTGGTGGACGCAATAAGTATGGATTATGAAAAGACGCAACAAAGATAGTAGGATGTATATATATATATATATTTATTCAGAAACTCTCTACTTCCGTTTCAAATAATAGGATAAATAGATAAGAAACAAAGATGAGTCGAAGAAATCTGATATAAGAGAACTACATCAATAGCTCTGACGATAGAGAGGGGACACCCGATATCAATGGTCTCTCGAGATACAAGTGCACGAGATGTAACAACCAATTCAGAAGCTACACGACCTACAGCCAGTGCTACACGTGTCACAGAGCTCAAGACATTGACGGATATCGGGTTCGACAGCGTGAACAGATCAGAATAAAAAATAGACTGGGACATCAAGCTGTCAAACAATGAATCAAATGTTACTGCTGCAACTTCTACTTCTCACTGAAATATCAACTGGAAAGTTGTACTCTGAATATCAACCGCAAAATGGGAGTTTATATATACACCATGAGATGCCCAATATGTCATCTCTACAGATAACCTACAACAATCTCTTGACAAAATATCCTGGAATTAAATTGTATTCTAAGCATATGGATACTAGTAGATTGAATGGTCTCAACAATAGAACAATAGCAATGTCTGGAACTGCTGTAAAAAATAATTGTGATCAATGTGAAAATCGATGGAATAGAACAAAGGAAGAATTAGTCAAGTGCAACTCTGAGATTCATAATTGTACGCAAGAATTGAAGGTTCACATAAATCATGGTAACACTGAATTACTCAAAATCAGATCAGATTTGGCAGCATGTATGACAGTGAGTTCAGGATTCAAAATAGAGGCAGATTTATGGGCTTCAAAGTATGCAGATTTGAAATTTTCTAAAGAAAATCATCCAACTACAAACCACAACAACAACAACAACAACAACAACAACAACAACAACAACAACAACAACAACAACAACAACAACAACAACAACAACAACAACAACAACAACAACAACAACAACAACAACAACAACAACAACAACAACAACAACAACAACAACAACAACAACAATTGAAAAATTCGGCATATCTCATTCTAGAATGGAATTATGCTAGTTTTCTTCAAGAACTAAACAGGTATATGAGAAATCATTATTTTCAATTGAACAAAATTCATGACACATATTATTTAATTTTTTTTATTTTTTTTTTCTCCTTCTCCTAGATTGAAGAAACTCAAACAAGAACTCAACAACTGAGAGAGCCAGGCTAATCCATCAAGAGAATCTACACCCGATATAAAATATTGAAATAAAATAACTGTGGTCAGTAGTGAATAAAAGATATATGTAACCATCTGTTCAAGTTTTTTATTCCATCGAAGTTATTCAACAAAGGTATCAATTTATACTATAACTAAATCTAGCTTCTTGTTTCTTCACTCTTCATTCATCACCCAAAGTGTTATACGATAACAATTATCACAGTACCTCTTCTTAATATGCTGCTGCCAATTGAGTGAATGATCAAAGAAGATGCATTTTGTTCACTAACAACCCATGCACGTATAGGAGAAATTCATCATTCACTCTCTTCAAGAGTCGTTGGTGATTCATTATTGAAAACTTCAACCCTTTCAATCCTGCTTATGACTTCAAAACTTTTCATATGTTCTCCTTTCTTGGTCAATAGTTGTTTGGGGATAGCAGCATATTTTTCAAATCTATTTTCATCAATGAAAACTTGTGTCCACGTCATGCCGGTTCAATGATAACTGAAGCAATCAAACTGAAGCAATCAATTTCAATAGCGAGAAACTCGATGAATTATCTCAAACACTTATCTCTGTTATATCAACAACATAATCAGTATGATTCTTATGGTTGCAGACTGACAATCTAAAATTTTCAATATCCGGTTGTAGGGTGAACTTTCCAAGAAATGGAACATACATAACCGAGGGGGGGATCAGGTTAACAGGTGAAACAGGTAAAATGAAAGAAACAGGTGATACAGGTGAAAGAGGTAATACAGCGGGACACGTTGAGAAGGTGGAACCAGTAAATTAGGCAAAACAGGTGATTTGAGCGAGAAAACAATCAATTGAGTAGGTGACAGAGGGAAGACAGGTAGAAAGAAACAGGTGACAAGGTAAATCTTCGGTGACAACACCTTCTGGTCATTGTCGACATTTCTGCACCTCGGAATGTCTGCACAAACCACAACTAGACCCCCTATTGGCTGTGACAGCTTGAGAACTTGATGGACAGCTTACCAAACTGTCGCAGGACCGCTCCTGATACACTACTGATGTTGTCGAAGAATCGTCACTTGCTTATTGTTCTCGTCAAATGTCCTTCGAAGTCGTCCTATATGGTCAGTGCGATCGTATCTGCTATAACTGTAGGCATGACAGATTCTAGAATGCAAAGTTACAGTGCGAACATTGTCGAAGTTTCTTGTTCTGCCTGTTATGTGCGTTATACCTGCTTCGATGTCGTCTTATATGATCGTTGCGATCTAATATGCTCCAGAGGTATCCACGTGAGATGTCAGATTACAGAGATACGGTGAGCAGACTGATATTGTCGAAATATCATCACTTGCCTATTGTTCCCGTTACATGTCCCTCGGAGTCGTCTCATATAGTCGATGCGATCGTATCTGCTATGGATGTAGGCATGTCAGATGCTAGAATGCAAAGTAACAGTGTAAACAAAGTCGAAGTCGAAGATTCTTGTTCTGCCTGTTGTGTGAGTTATACCCGTTGTGATGTCGTCCAATATGATCGTTGCGAATTGATAGGCTTCAGAGGTATCCATGTGAGATGATATATAACAGAGATACAGAGTGCAGACTGATGTTGTCGGAGAATCTCCACTTGCCTATTGTTCTCGTTATATGTCCTTCGAAGTCGTCCTAAATCATCGGTGCAATCTTATCTGTTATAACTGTAGGCATGTCAGATGCTACAATGCAAAGTTACAGTGTAAACATAGTCGAAGTAGAAGTTTTATGTTCTACCTGTTGTGTGCGTTATACCCGTTTTAATGTTGTCTCATATAATCGTTGCGATCTGATATGCTCCAGAGGTATCCATGTGGGATGATAGAATACAGAGATACAGTGTGCAGACTGATGTTGTCGAAGTATCTTCACTGCCTATTGTTCTCGTTATATGTCCTTCGAAGTCATCTTATTATGGTCAGTGAGATCGTATATACTATAATAGCTGTAGGCATATCGGATTCTAGAATGTGAAGTTACAGTACCCAACTAGCATTTATAGTCGCGATTACGTAATTACGACTATTGGGTCGACTATTAAGTAATATTTACTAGTTGCGGTTACGTTATAATCACGTCGTTACTACGTATTTACGACCAAAATGGGGAACAAATCAATAGTAATTATTACGGTTTGCGGACGTAGCGGGAACTCACACAATTACGTAATGCTTACGACCCGTCGACGTCGAAATTACGTAAAGATGTAGTAAATTTTCCTACCTGACTTTCTATTTCTTTTCCACTTCATAAAAATATTATTTTCTCTCTTTATTATTCTTCATTTCATCCATGAAGTTCACATTCACGAAAAATGAACAAGTCCAATATGCCTAACCATTCAATACGTAATACAAGGACAAACACGCGAAATAATTGATACTCGAACTTGAAAAATTCGAACAACATTCAGTTTTTCGATAAATTTGATGATTTTGCCTCGAAATTCAAGATGCGCCCACAAAATACGGCTTATTTCACCAAAAATATGGTTTTATTTCATTCGGCTATTTTTCAAAAATCATCGTAAATCATGTTAATTTCCATTATTATGCAATTTGTGATCGAACGAATGCTATTATTCTTCATAAAATGATGTTTATCAACAAGAAAAACCAAAATTATTTCCTGTTCAAATGGTTATCACATCAATCAATATGGCTTCCAATCGAAAATGAATCAGAAAGTTACTTTTGGAACTCGTCAGTTATGATAACCTATGTATTGGTAACTTCAACTGAATATAATTACCGAAAAGTTGTTTCAACTATGAAGGAATTGTTTGAGTAGGAATTACCAATATGTAACTTGAAATATCACCAAGAATTGACTAAATTATTAGGTGATCGATCAAGTAACGACAACGTCGTAGAAACCTAATTGGTGACCATAGAGTAATTGCAACTGTGAAGCCTTCTTGGGGTGGTAAGCGTTACCGTAATAATATATCCAAAGTTCCGAAACCTTAAGAGTAGTTTTGAGGAGTGACAGTTTCGAAATAGTTACTTCGTAATAAGCCATGAGAATTTCTCACTTTGAAGTTATTATCTAGTGTAAAAACTACGTAATTTTCACTCACTAAATAACTATCACTGACATTTATACTATGAAGTTCTGAAATAAGTGATAAATACGTTATTATCACTAAATATAGGTAATAGTTTCTTGAACCATGGTGCCTGTGACTGGAAATGCTAGTTGGGTATGAACATAGTCGGAGTCAAAGTTTCTTGTTCTGCCTGTTGCGTGCGGTATACCCGCATCGATGTCGTCTTAAATGATCGTTGCGAACCGATATGTCCCGAAAGTATCCATGTGAGATCATAGAATACAGAGATACAGTGTGCAGACTAATGTTGTCGAGGTATCGTCACTCGCCTATTGCTCTCGTTATATGTCCTTCGAAGTCGTCTTTTATGGTCAGTGCGATTCTATCTGCTATAGCTGTAGGCATGTCAGATGCTAGAATTCGAAGTTACAGTGTAAACATGGTCGATGTCGAAGTTCCATGTTCTGCCTGTTGTGTGCGGTATACCTGTTTTGATGACGTCTCATATGATTGTTGCGAACTGATATGCTCCAGAGGTATCCATGTGAGATAATGGAATACAGAGAAACAATGTGCAGACTGATGTTGTTGAAGTATCTTCACTTGCCTATTGTTCTCGTTATATATCCATCGGAGTCGTCCTATATGGTCAGTGCGATCGTATCTGTCATAACTGTAGGCATGTCAGATACAAGAATGCAGCAATACAGTGTAAACATAGTCGGAGTCGAAGTTTCATGTTCTGTCTGTTGTGTGCGTTATACCCGTTTTGATGTCATCTCATATGATCGTTGCAAAGTGATATGCTCCAGAGGTATCCATGTGAGATGATAGAATACGAAGATATAGTGTGCAGACTGATGTCGAGGTATCTTCACTTGCCTATTGTTCCTGTTATATGTCGTTCGAAGTCATCTTATATGGTCAGTGCGATCGTATCTACTATAGCTGTAGGCATATCAGATTCTAGAATGTGAAGTTACGAAGTAAACATAGTCGAAGTCTAAGTTTCTTGTTCTGCCTGTTGCGTGCGTTATACCCGCTTCGATTTCGTCTTATATGATCGTTGCGAACTGATATGCCTCTAAAATATCCATGTGGGATGATAGAATACCGAGATGCAGTGTGCAGACTGATGTTGTCGAGGTATCTTCACTTCTCGTTATATATCCTTCGAAGTCATCTTATATGGTCAGTGAGATCGTATATACTATAGCTGTAGGCATATCAGATTCTAGGATGTTTAGTTACAGTGTAAACATAGTCGAAGTCCAAGTTTCTTGTTCTGCCTGTTGCGTGCGATATACATGCATCGATGTCGTCTTATATGATCGTTGCGAACCGATATGCCTCGAAAGTGTCCATGTGAGATGATGTGATACAGAGATACAGTGTGCAGACTGATGTTGTCGAGGTTTCTTCACTTGCCTATTGCTCTCGTTATATGTCCGTCGAAGTAGTTTTTTATGGTCAGTGCGATCATATCTGCTATAGCTGTAGGCATATCAGATGCTAGAATGCGAAGTAACAGTGTGAACATAGTCGAAATCGAAGTGTCATGGTCTGCCTGTTGTGTGCGTTATACCCGTTCTGCTGTCGTCTCATATGATCGTTGCGAACTAATATGCTCCAGAGGTATCCATGTGAGATGTCAGAATACAGAGATACGGTGAGCAGACTGATGTAGTCGAAGTATCTTCACTTGCCTATAAAACTCGTTATATGTCCTTCAAACTCATCCTATATGGTCAGTGCGATCGTATCTGTTCCAACTGCAGGCATGTCAGATGCTTGAATTCCGAGACACAGTGTAAACATAGTCAGAGTCGAAGTTTCTTGTTCTCTCTGTTGTCTGCGTTATTTTGATCTAGGAAACATTTGACAATGTCTACCTATGAGATGGATAACCGACTTATCATTAAGATTGATAAGTTCGAAGTTTTGGCGAACACGCCGGTTTACCGACTCTTGTTTGGTGGATATGAAAAAGTATAGTATTCCAATCGCACAGAATGAGCTGTCATATATAATAATAATAATAATAATTTATGCTTCTTGAATGGGCGTATCAGATGCTAGAATCAGAGTTACAGTGTAAACATAGTCGAAGTCGAAGTTTCTTGCTCTGCCTGTTCTGTGCGTTATACCCGTTTCGATGTTGTCTCATATGATCGTTGCGAATTGATATGCTCCAGAGGTATCCAAATGAGATGATAGAATACAGAGATATGGTGTGCAGACTGATGTTGTCGAAGAATCTCCACTTGCCTATCGTTCTCGTTATATGTCCTTCGAAGTAGTCCTATATAGTCAGTGCGATCGTATCTGCTATAACTGTAGGCATGTTAGATGCTAGAACACAAAGTTACAGTGTGAACACAGTCGAAGACTAAGTTTCATGTTCTACTCGTTGTGTGCGATATACCCGATTCGATATCGTCTCATGCGATCGTTGCGAACTGATATGCTCCAGAGGTATCCATATGGGATGATAGAATTTAGAGAAACAGTGTGCAGACTGATGTTGTCGAGGTATCTCCACTTGCCTATTGTTCTCGTTATATGTCTTTCGAAGTCGTCTTTTATGGTCAGTGCGATCGTATCTGCTATAGCTGTAGGCATGTCAGATGCTCGAATGCGGAGTTACAGTGTAAAAATAGTTGGATTTGAAGTTTCTTGTTTTGTCTGTTGTGTGCGTTATACCCGCTTTGATGTCGTCTAATATGATCGTCGCGAACTAATATGCTCCAGAGGTATCCATGTGAGATGATAGTATACAGAGATACAGTGTGCAAACTGATGTCGAATAATCTCCACTTGCTCATTGTTCTCGTTATATGTCCTTCGAAGTCGTTTTTTATGGTCAGTGAGATCGTATCTGCCATAGCTGTAGGCATGTCGGATATTAGAATGCGAAGTAACAGTGTGAACATAGTCTGAGTCGGAGTTTCTTGTTTTGCCTGTTGTGTGCTCTATACCTGCTTCGATGTCGTCAAATATGATCGTCGCGAAATAATATGCTCCAGAGGTATCCATGTGAGATGATAGTATACAGAGATACAGTGTGCAGACTGATGTTGTCGAAGAATCTTCACTTGCTCATTGTTCTCGTTAAATGTACTTCGAAGTCGTTTTTTATGGTCAGTAAGATCGTATCTGCCATAGCTGTAGGCATGTCGGATGCTAGAATGCGAAGTAACAGTGTAAACATAGTCTGAGTCGGAGTTTCTTGTTCTGCCTGTTGTGTGCGTCATACCCGTTTCGATGTCGTCTCATATGATCGTTGCGAACTGATATGCTTCGCAAGTATCCATATGAGATGATAGAATACAGTGTGCAGACTGATGTTGGCAAACAATCTTCACTCGCCTATTGATCTAATTATATGTCCTTCGAAGTCGTCCTATATGGTCAGTGCGATCGTATCTGCTATAACTGTAGGCATGTCAGATGCTAGAATGCAAAGTAACAGTGTGAACATAGTTGAAGTCGAATTTTCATGTTCTGCCTGTTGTGTGCGTTATACCTGTTTTGATGACGTCTCATATGATCGTTGCGAACTGATATGCTCCAGAGGTATCCATGTGAGATATTGGAATACAGAGAAACACGGTGCAGACTGATGTCGTTGAAGTATCTTCACTTGCCTATTGTTCTCGTTATATATCCATCGAAGTCGTCCTATATGGTCAGTGCGATCGTATTTACTTTAGCTGTAGGCAGTTCAGATTATAGAATGTGAAGTTACAGTGTGAACATAGTCGAAGTCGAAGTTTTTTGTTCTGCCTGTTGCGTGCGTTATATCTGCTTCGACAATGTCTTATATGATCGTTGCGAACTAATATGCCTCGAAAGTATCCATGTGAGATGATAAAATGAAGAGATTCAGTGTGCAGACTGATGGTGTCGAGGTATCTTCACTTGCCTATTGTTCTCGTCATATGTCTTTCGAAGTCGTCTTTTATGGTCAGTGCGATAGTATCTGCTATAGCTGTAGGCATGTCAGATGCTAGAATGCGGAGTTACAGTGTAAAACTAGTCGGAGTCGAACTTTCTTGTTTTGTCTGTTGTGTGCGTTCTACCCGCTTTGATGTCGTCTAATATGATCGTCGCGAACTAATATGCTATAGAGGTATCCATGTGTGATGATAGAATACAGAGATAAAGTGTGCAGACCGATGTTGTCGAAGAATCTTCACTTGCCCATTGTTCTCGTTATATGTCCTTCGGAGTCGTCTTTTATGGTCAGTGCGATCGTGTATGCCATTGCTGTAGGCATTTCAGATGCTAGGATTCGAAGTTACAGTGTGAACATAGTCGGAGTCGAAGTTTCTTGTTTTGCCTGTTGTGTGCTATATACCCGCTTCGATGTCGACTTTTATGACCATTGCGAACTAATATGCTCCAGAGGTATCCATGTGAGATGATAGTATACAGAGATACAGTGTGCAGACTGATGTTGTCGAAGAATCTTCACTTGCTCATTGTTCTCGTTATATGTCCTTCGGAGTCGTCTTTTATGGTCAGTGCGATCGTGTATGCCATTGCTGTAGGCATTTCAGATGCTAGAATGCGAAGTTACAGTGTGAACATAGTCGGAGTCGAAGTTTCTTGTTTTGCCTGTTGTGTGCTATATACCCGCTTTGATGTCGGCTAATATGATCGTCGCGAAATGATATGCTCCAGAGGTATCCATGTGAGATGAAAGTATACAGAGATACAGTGTGCAGACTGATGTTGTCAAACAATCCTCACTCGCCTATTGATCTCGTTATATGTCGTTCGGAGTCGTCCTATATGGTTTTGGCAACATGGCGAGTGAAGAAGCTGTTTATCGTGAGCTAGATAAACTCAAAAAATGTGAATTAATTGAAATAATAATGAAGAAGAAACTTCTCAAAGACTTCAAGCTAAGTGACAATGTTCGAAAGTGCATCGAGAACAGTGAAAACAGTGAATTCTTCGACTCTTTCAGTGAACCACATGTGCAAAATCGAAGTGACATTGAGAGGTTAACCATGGAAACAACATTGAAATGTGATCTTAAATGTGTGCGAACAGAACTCGAATGCTACAAAAAATTGAACAATGAATTAACTGAAGCTCTCGTCGATAAGGATTTGATAATCGAATTGTTGAGTCACGATAAAAAACCTCAGAAAACGAACGAGTCCCCGATCTGTGTGAATAACAATGTTGCCACGTCTTTGTGTTCAGGTGATTTATCCAAGAAATCAAAAATAAATAAGATTAGTGATGAAAAATATTCGGTATTCGATAACAGAGCAGAATCATCTGCTAACAATTCGGAAGGTATGTCTAGTGGACATAAGAACCGAAATAATGTGATAACGAGAGAGCAAGTGAGAAGTGGGATCGCTGCTCAAAAAACTATAGTAGATTCCATAATCAATCACTCATCATCATCCACTTCACCAAATGATGAGGAATGGAAGACAGTTGCAAACAGAAGACGAAAGCAGCAAGCTGTAATTGGTATAAACAATTCAAATAATGGGACACTCAAAGGAGTACCAAAAACTGCTAATTTACATGTGTATAGAGTTACTCCTGGAACAACTTCGGAGACTCTGAAAAAATTCGTGGAACCACACTTTCCTGAAGTAATATGTGAGTTAATCAATTCTAAACGCCCTGATATATATTCGTCATTCAAAGTGACCATACATGAAAAAAATTTTAAACGGGTCATGAATCCAACCATTTGGCCTGAAGATGCATATGTTCAACGTTTTTTCTTCAAGGAGAAGAAAGAAAAATCGATCCCCTGATTTTCGATCCGAAATTATTGAGTATCAATATTCAATGTTTGACTAATGAAAAAGTTAATGATTTGATGATTGATATTTCTGATTACAAAAATTTATACTTTTTATGTCTAAATGAAACTTGGATGAATAACGCAGCTATGAGTTATTGTAACTTTGACGAATACTCTATTGTAAGTAGTTATCCTAGAACCACATGTAAAGGTGGTGGTGTTGGAATATGGGCAAAAAAATTCCTCAATGTGACTGAAATTGATTCAAAAAGCTTTTGTAGTGACAAGCACATTGAGGCCTGTGCTGTATCTTGCAAATTTGATAATAAAAGACTAACCATTCTGAATATTTATAGGTCTCCTTCTGGAGACGCAAAAATATTTTTTGAAGGCATTAACGATATTTTAGAATATATTCTCGAACCAAAAATGCATATTGTAATTTGCGGGGATTTTAATTTTGATAGTCGTAGCCGTTCATCTAATTTTGATCAACTCAATAATGTTTTTTTGAGCTGTGGTCTCAATCACGAGGGGGGCTGGCCAACTCGTGTAGCGGGATCGAGTGTAACTGAAATAGATCACATTTTTACGAATATCAATGGTGGCCTGATCTGTGTACATGACAATTTCGTTTCAGATCACAGGACTTTACTGTATGAATTTGATATTGATTTGAAAATTCCCAATATGTCTTTCCAGAAGAGGTGTTACCCTGACTTTGCCATACAGAATTTCGCGAAAGAGCAAAATAATGAGAACTGGATCAATCTTTATCACTGTAGAGATGTATCCTTAGCTTTTTCATTGTTCTGTGATACGTTTCGTCATTATTTTGACATGTTTTTCCCGTTGATACTGAAACGTTCACACAATAGTGAAAAAGCATGGGTTAATAAGGATATTCGCGAATCAAGTTCTAAACTGAAAGATGCTCATACACTATCAAGGCTATTTCCAGAATTGAGATCCTCATATCTCACTGCTAAAAGGAGACATGAGGATTTGGTTATGGAAGCAAAAAAGCAATACTATCAAACAAAAATATTCAGCTCTAATAACGTGAATAAGGCTTGCTGGAGAGTTGTCTCTGAGATTTCCGGTGAACATGAGAAAAATTATAATATAGCATTGAAAGCTGAAAACGATATAATAGTGAATCCATCAATTGTGAGTGATATGTTCAATAATCATTTCCAACAAGCACCTATAAAAATATTGGACAAGATAAATAAACTAAATATTGAGGATAACGAAACCAAACTTGATTCTAAAATCGAAGAAAACCAATTTTTACTTCAACCATATACCGAAGTTGAACTCTATAATGTTCTCGTGAAGAAACTCAAAAATACTACCTCTTCTGGTGCACATGAAATCCCTAATTTTCTAGTCAAAAAGGTTCTTGTATATATTGTCAAGCATATCACCTATTTAGTCAATTTGTCGTTTTGTTACGGAACTATTCCAGACAACCTGAAACTTGGAAAAATAATCCTGATACACAAAAAGGGGGAAACACATAATATCGAGAACTATAGACCTGTGACTATCCCTATGACTTTCTCAAAAATCCTAGAATATGCCTATTTAGAGCGTCTACTTGCCTACCTTAGTAAAAATGACAAAATTTCTCAAAACCAGCACGGATTTCAAGAAAATAAAAGTACAATTACTGCCATTCATTCATTTTATGACAAAATCGTCAGCTTGATCAACACGGGCGAATGCCCTGTGGGGATTTTCTGTGATTTGACTAGGGCATTCGACTGTGTTGATCATACTATACTCATTGATGAATTACGAAAAATTGGTATTGAAGGTTCAGCGCTCAATTGGATTCAAACATTCTTATGCAATAGAAAGCAGTTTGTGAGTATTACAAATACGAATGAGATGAATTTTCGTCAAAACATCACATCTTCTTCACTTGATACTGCCATAGGTGTACCACAGGGGACTATAATGGGTCCAATATTATTCCTTCTATATGTTAACGATGTAGAAACTTCCTCTGAAAACGTGTCATCCACTCTTTTCGCAGACGACACTTCTTTGATAATATCTCATAAATCTGATGAAACTTTAGAATATTATTGTAATAATACACTCCTGGATATAAACAATTGGTTTTGCAAAAATTCCCTTCATATGAATAATGAGAAGACTCAATATATCAGGCTCCGCAGTAGTCACAAAACATGCACGACATTGAATATTAAATAAGAAAATGAAAATTTATCCGAACAATCTTCTGTTAAATTTCTTGGTTTGAACTTGGACAATACTTTGAATTGGAAAATTCATTGTGATAGCTTGACTCGAACCTTATCTTCGCAAAATTTTCTTATGAGGAATCTGCGAGGAATTTTAACTCGTCAGCAATTACTGATGGTATATTACGGTCAAGTCGAATCGCGATTACGCTACGGTATTTGCTTTTGGGGTTGGTCAGCTCACTCGGCTGAGGTATTTATGGCTCAGAAAAAAATTATTGGAACAATGGTCTTCAAATCACGTACTGATAGCTGTAAAACTATTTTTGAAGAATTGAAAGTTTTAACACTTGCAAAATTCTCAAGTTCATAATTTTAACACTAGATCAAAAGATAACCTACACCTGCCTATTACTACAAAAACGCTCACATTCAAATCTCCAAACAACATGGGCCCAATGCTTTATAACAAAATCCCACAAAACATCAAATGTATTTCCTCGACCAAACAATTCAAAATAAAATTAAAAGAATATCTTTTGCTGAAATCTCACTATTCCGTCCATGATTTTTTGTGAACTGCTTTTTAATCATTACTTTACTATACTCACTTGTGATACTAGATTTAAGATAGATTATAAGTTTATATTGTGACGATTCCTATACAATGTAATATTGTCTGAAAAGGAAATAAAGATTAAGTAAGTAAGTAAGTAAGTGCGATCGTATCTGCTATAACTGTAGGCATGTCAGATGCTAAAATGCAAAGTAACAGTGTAAACATAGTCGAAGTCGAATTTTCATGTTCTGCCTGTTGTGTGCGTTAAACTCGTTCTGATGCCATCTCATATGATCGTTGCGAACTGATATGCTTCGCAAGTATACATATGAGATGATAGAATACAGAGATACAGTGTGCAGACTGATGTTGTCAAACAATCTTCACTCGCCTTTTGATCTCGTTATATGTCCTTCGAAGTCGTCCTATATGGTCAGTGCGATCGTATCTGCTATAACTGTAGGCATGTCAGATGCTAGAATGCAAAGTAACAGTGTAAACATAGTCGAAGTCGAATTTTCATGTTCTACCTGTTGTGTGCGTTATACCCGTCCCGATGTCGTCTGATATGATCGTTGCGAATTGATATGCTCTAGAAGTATCCATGTGAGATGATAGAATACAGATATACAGTGTGCAAGTTGATGTTGTCGAAGTATCTTCACTTGCCTATTGTTCTCGTTGTATGTCTCTCGAAGTCATTTTATATGGTCAGTGCAATCGTATTCACTAAAGCTGTAGGCATGTCAGATTTTAGAATGTGAAGTTACAGGGTGAACATAGTCGAAGTCGGAGTTTCTTGTTCTGCCTGTTGCGTGCGTTATATTCGCATCGATGTCGTCTCATATGATCGTTGCGAACTAATATGCCTCGAGAGTATCCATGTGAGATGATAAAAAACAGAGATTCAGTGTGCAGACTGATGTTGTCGAGGTATCTTCACTTCACTATTGTTCTCGTTATATGTACTTTGAAGTCGTCTTTTATGTTCAGTGAGATCGTATCTGCTATAGATGTCGGCATGTTAGTTGCAAGAATGCGAAGTTACAGTGTGAACATAGTCGAGGTCGAAGTTTCTTGTTTTGCCTGTTGTGTGCGTTATACTCGCTTCAATGTCGTCTCTTATGACCATTGCGAACTAATATGTTCCAGAGGTATCCATGTGAGATGATAGAATACAGAGATACAGTGTGCAGACTGATGTTGTCGAAGATTCTCCACTTGCTTATTGTTCTCATTAAATGTCCTTTGAAGTCTCCCCATATGGTCAGTGCGATCGTATCTGCTATAACTGTAGGCATGTCAGATTCTAGAATGCGAAGTTACAGTGTAAACATAGTCATAGTCGATAATTCTTGTTCTGCCTATTGTGTGCGTTATACTTGCTCCGACGTCAGTAGATAGTCTATGTATGTTCTGGCCCCTAGGCCAATCAGAGAGCAGCATTCCCCACTCCTCTACTCTTGTCGCCGGCGCGAACTTCAAGTCTAGATAGTCTGCAAATGGCGCGAAATTCAAATTATTCATACGTCGTCACGTCGTCATCGTGAATAAATAAATTGAAAAAAGCTGTCACCGCTGGGGGGAATTGAACCAGGGACCTTTGCATTACGAGGCAGCGTATATACGCACTGTGGTATCTCGACCTCCGTGATATTTCGATTATTTTAATGCTATTCAAACGGGATATCCATCGGTGGCGCGCGCTTATCTTTGGAACGGATCTGTAGAGGTGAAGTAAAGCGAGAGATGCGTTCCAGAGATAAGAAACTCCGCGTGGAAAATAATATCCATCGTTGGCGCGCGCTTATCTTTGAAACGGATCTGTAGAGGTGAAGTAAAGCGAGAGATGCGTTCCAGAGATAAGAAACTTCGCGTGGAAAATAATATCCATCGGTGGCGCGCGCTCATCTTTGCAACGGATTTGTAGAGGTAAAGCAAAGCAAGAGATGCGTTCTAGAGATAAGACACAAGTATCACATCGAAATAAATTTATGGTGAAATATTTCCATGTTGGTTTTATCGACAATATACACACAACACCAAATGAAGCTTATTCTGATAAGTGTCGTGTGCAGCGATAACCGTCACATTGTTGCCAGACGTTGGAAATTATTATTTATGAAGTCGATAAGGTGTTGTCAGATTTTCAAAAAATATCTGATGTTGCGTAATACATGACATATGACGTATGACAGATGGTGTTTGCAATATGATGTATGTGAGGAGTGGAAGGATACGAAAACAACTATATATTATAATGAAGTATTTTATTTAAGTAATCCTTTTCTACAAAAATGACATGCCTCTTGAGAAGATGGCGGTCCATCCCAGTGTGTGGTCCAATCGGGACGATTATAATGAACGAAGCATGGCAGTTTGATTTGTAGGTTGAAGTTGCTGCGATATTCTTGAGGAAGTTTGTGCCACACCCGTAATAGCCCATAAGGATCTGCATATTCGATGAGACATTCTACTGGAATGTACTGCAATTCTTGTTCAGTGAATTTTGTCAGATTCAAAGCAGGAGATCTTATAAACTTCAATAGCACAGCTATTTCAGACTCCATGATTTTTCGAGCAGAGCTAAAATATTTTAGATGCTACTAGTCTCGCGTCAAGTTGTATACTGATGAAATAAAAAAAAACGAGTCACATTTTTTACAACATTTTATTCAAATCAGACATAACCTCATTTTTACAATAATAAAAATATTCTCTAAGAGCATTACTAGACATACAATCAGAAACATCACAAAATCCAGATATCAGCTCTTCCGCACCCAAATCAGTCAGGCTATTTCTAGTCCAATCAGCTATAGTATTCAAAATGTTCTGATAATACATGGAAAAGTCCAATTTGTTTATTAGCGCAACTCGATGTGAAACAACACACGTTTCAGCCCTCAAAATGTCTGCAACATCCTCTTCCACCAATTCGAATGTAATGTGGTATTTGGTGAGTGACAACATTTTGACACCATCGCAAACGAATTTGGTTATGGTGATATAGTCTTCGCAGGTGGTAACGGCAGGATCATATTCATCAATGAAACAGGGCAGGGGTGCACCAAAAAAGTCTTGTTGTACCTTATACAGCGAATCAATGAAGGTGGCCCATTCATATGTGGAGAACGAAATTTTCGCTGGATGGAAGGGTTTCTTCAGGATGATGCTCGGACTAAACTGTCTAGCTGAACTAAGTCCGCACTGAATCATGTAGGTGGACAACTGGAACGATGAAGTCAGCAGGAGGTACGATTCAGCTTTCGCTGCTTGCTCAACCATCTCCAAATACGTATCAACGTCACCATAATAATCCATCATTGTCAATGAACTAGTACTACCGTTTTCGGAAAACACTTCACAAGACGAATAACTAGAGTCGATACTCATTGCTATCAAACTGATGTGTTGGATTGGGTCGGTCCTCACTATTTATACCACCACTGCCAACACGTCACAACATCCGATAATGGTTGTTATTTGTCAGCGATCGATGTGAAAGGCCCCTCACATCCATTGAATTTGTGCTAGTTTTCCATATGATTACATTATAACTTGTTGGTGGAATCAATCCAGCTGTTGTGTGTATCATCGAATCCTAGCTATTCGACAAACACCTTTTTACCCCTCTTCCTTAAAACTTTTTCCACTAGGTAAACATCGGAATTTTCAGTTTTTTGCAATTCTTCAGGATAAAAGGCACCTTTGATTGGTGTACCACGCAAATCTTCCAAGATGTATGTAGTAGGTTTCGTAATACGAACTTTAACGATTTTAAATAGTTCAGTAGTCCAATTTGGTGTATAATTCTCTTCGAAAACATGTTTGGCTTTGCTTATTCTCACAATGTCACCAACGTCGAATTTTCTGGTTCCAGCAATTTTGATGTGATTGTACGTGGATTTTAAAATATCTTGTTCGTTGGCTTTGGTGACGTCACTGGGCATGCATCTAATCGTCGTATGTTTCGTGTTATTATAATTTTTCGTGATTTCAGGCAGGACATCTAT
Organism: Phaedon cochleariae; assembly: GCA_918026855.4. NCBI lineage: Eukaryota > Metazoa > Arthropoda > Insecta > Coleoptera > Chrysomelidae > Phaedon > Phaedon cochleariae. Next base: position 18,210,983 of record OU896718.1, on the reverse strand, counting down.
CCAACGGTATGAGCCATTCAAACTAAAGTACTTGTATAGTTTTTCCTTCAATGTCCGTATAACACGTTCAGCAATGGCTGCCTTCATTATGGTGTACGTATGATAATGGTTGATGGAGAACTTTTTCATCAGACTTTGAAACTTCTCGTTGTAGAACTCAGTACCTTGATCGGTTTGCAAATTCTTGGGAATTCTGTTGTTGGCATGCGATAGAATATCAGCAAATGCACGAGCGATTTCAGCACCAGTTTTTGATTATAGTGGTCTAGTCCATAGGTACTTGGAAAAACAATCAATAACAACCATTATCAGCTTATGATCCTTATTTACAGAGGCATAGGGTCGCATTTCGGCTAGATCCATTTGCCATAAGTCATCCAAACCTTTGATGATAATGCGGCGCCTTGGAAATTTTTTCCTAGCAGGTCTATGTAATTCATTGACGAGTTGGATTTTTTCTTTAGAATGTGACATATTGACTTCGTTGGATTAGGAGTTTATATGATGGGTTTCACACAGGAGGCTTCCTTTTTGGTGGCGGTGGTGTTGTCGTAGATTTTGGAGTGATGGCAATCTTGGCCAGATCTTTTTTCATTTCATCAATGACATCAGCAAGCTGGCGTTCTTTATCACGGCTGTGTTGGTGCTCAGCCTTCAAATCGTGCAAACTCTTCACAGTGTTGTCAATCTTATCGACAAGTTCTAGAATATTTTTCACATTCAAGTCGATGTCGCTTCCGAGTTTTGGTAGTGAGTTGTTGCGAAGCTGCTCCACATGTATGTTGATCTTGTGCACTATGCCAGACAACTGAACAAAGTTTGTATTGTACGATGTCAGTTTAAGATCATGTACATCCACTCTCTTCTTTTCTTCGATTATTTCGTTGCTGAAGCCAGCAAGGTAATTTCGGATTTTTTCACCGTAATTATCGAAAGCAATCTTGAAATCTAACTTTATTTGCGATATTAATTCATCTACATATTGTTAGTTTGCAACATCAGCAGCATCTGTTGGCAGTTTTACGTTACACATCTTCAAATGACCAACATCGATATCACCGGTTGGAGTATGTGAAAATCCAGATCTGACTGTCACCTTCTGAGCTGAGCGTGGAAACGAACCACGTCCGAATTTGTCGAGACTCATTATGCTAATGACTAAAGTATTATATGTTATCGATAATGGTCGGCACTTTGCCTCACCAATTAGCCCCGCCACTCATAGACATGCCATGGAACTGTCACGGAAGTGTCATGGAAGTGTCAAGGAAGTGTCATGGAAGTGTCACGGAAGTGTCACGGAACACGAAAGTGTCAAGGAAGTGTCACGGAACTGTCACGGAAGTGTCACGGAAGTGTCACGAAAGTTTCAAGGAACTGTCAAGGAAGTGTCACGGAAGTGTCACAGAAATGTCAAGGAAGTGTCACGGAAGTGTCACGGAAGTATCACGGAAATGTCACCGAATCGTTACACATGTTTTATTATGCCTGCCTCTTCTAATTCGTTCAAGATGGCAACAATCTCGTTATCGTTTGATGTATTTCCGGCTTGCTGTGAGGCAATGAGCAACTTCAATCTATCTACCAATTCGTTGGGATCATCCCAATACATGTATTCGATAGGTGCTGTGTTGTATGTCAACTTCAAACCACGACCACTGGAATTGGATCTGAACATTGGACGAATAATTTCTGCGTATTTGAGTCTAGAGGGAGACTTCATACGTCCTGCAGAATTCAAATGAGCTTTGGTGAGCAAGAGTATTTGCTTGTATGGGTTCGTATCATCTTTGGCAAAGGATGGATCATTATAGAAGAGTAATTGATAGAGGCCTGGGGTGCCACGGAACCGAAAGCCACCAAGAAGTATATCTCCAGTTCTTCGATGAAAATTCATTTCTTTTTCGTTGAGAGACCATTTCGATGTTACCGGATCATATTTGGGACCATAAACCGTATCGATATTTCCATCATTTGTCCAGTATTCAGTCAGATATTTTTGAGCCATCGCAGGATACTGATCAACGTAATCATGTATTGCGGCCGGTGAGATATTTTCACTATCTGCAAAAAGTTCATCATCAGCATTGTCATAACCGTCCTCATCATCATCTTCAGTATGCTCAGCATTATCAGCCACATCCATCATAGGTATGAAATTAGTTTGGTTCAAATCCGATTGCTCCCTCTATACCTCCCCATCCTCTTCCTCCTCCTTCTTCTCCTTCTTCTTCTCCTTCTTCAACCGCAACGACTTTGCTTTGCTTCGCTTGATGTTTGAAAGTGTTCCATCGAGTTTTTCTTCTATGACCTTGGACGCGGAGACAATTTGTTTCAAAGGTGATATCAGTGGTTGGAATATTATGTGTAACGCTTCATCATCCTCAGACTTGCCTAATTTCAGAGCTAAATATTTTCGTCTGATTGATTTCGATATTTCATTGATTTTTTTCTTGCGTAGCGCATCAGCAACGTCATCATGCATCACGGTTAACGTCATCTTGATGAATGACCCAAAGATCCCAACCTTATAAACTTATCGAAACCATTTCTGTATCTGCCAGCGTTTATGTCGGAAGTTTTCGCAATCACCATCGCGCCATATTGGCTGGAATTTCAACACTCTGAACACAACGCTTTGAATTGATCGAATGACATGTCTGGTGACACATGCTCATCAAACACATGCTTCAGATTCATTTCATCTCGTCGAAATAACACCACCAGGTTACTGTTGTCTCGCACCAGTTGCTTTGATATCTTGGAATAGGTCTGACAAAGGTATGCTACGTCAATGTCCTTGTGTCTACACATTGAGAAATATTCTCGAATTTTCTGCTGCTTGTCACATGACACATCATCGAAAATGAATATCGAGTGATTCTTCGCTTCTGATGGACTAATGACTTCGTCATTCTCTTTGAAGGGGAAATATCCAACGCGTTTCACTGAATCCATCACTTGTTGTAGTAATTGATATTTCGGCTGGTACAACGACTTTGAATACACGTGAACGTTCTTGAATTTCGCGCCATTTGGATTGAACAGCAGGAAAAGCATCGCATTGGTCTTTCCACATCCGCTTGGTCCACAGAAGATTGCTCTGAACGAATGGGGAAGCAGTTTTCCATGTTTACTATTCGCCGATGACTTGATTGATGAAATTTCATCCAAATTCTCGATGGGCAACGTCCGTTCTTGTTGAACGATCTCCATCATCTGATGAGAGTAGTAGTCGAGCTGTCTACACGTCAGTCTTCATGTTGCTCTACCACGGAGAGGGTGTGCTTAATTATCTGATCGATAAACTTCCCATCGAATTGCACATTCCAGGATACAGATTTTGTGGTCCAGACACCAAACTCGATGAGAGACTTGCTAGAGGAGACACCGACATCAATCCGCTGGACGACGCATGTCGAGAACACGATATCGCCTATTCTCAAAATTCCTCAATAGAAGACAGACACAAAGCTGATTGGATATTGGAAAATCGAGCGTGGGAGAGAGTCAAGTCGAAGAACGCTAAATTCAAAGAGAAGGCTGCTGCTTGGCTTGTCACCACCGGAATGAAGGTCAAACAAAAACTTGGCATGGGTCTTGTATCACAGCAATCCCTATCAAACATTATCAAATTCATAAAAAATGTACTATCAAAGTCAGATGGTGGTGGTGGTGGTAATACAACATCAGGAAGTGGTCTGAATAAATCTGCATTGAAAGCACTCCATGCAGCCAGAATAGCAGTCAAAAGGGCTGGCGGTGAAAAAAGAATCAGAGTATCAAGAATCATTCCTCTTCCACACAGTGGCGGTATACTACCATTGATACCAATCTTTGCTGCCTTGGGAGCCCTAGGATCTCTAGCTGGAGGAGCCGGAGCAGTCGCAAAGACGGTCATTGATGCGAAAAATGCAAAGAAAAAGCTCGAAGAAGATCAAAGACATAATAAAGCAATGAAGGCTATCGGCAAGCAAGGTTCCGGCCTATTTTTACGCAAAACATCAAGAGGATTCGGACTGTACTTGGAGAAACAATCAAAAAACTACTAGACAAGCTACCCAATAGATCACTATACGATAAAGATGTAATAAAGTACGCCAAACAGCTGAAAATACCGTATTTTCGAGGTGTTTTTATGCGGGACACTCTACCTTCCACCGGTCCATGGCATCGCGAGTGTGCTGTATTGAATTTGGATACCTCCAATCATGCGGGCACTCATTGGGTGGCTTACATAAAGAATGATAAAAAAGTCTTATATTTCGATAGTTATTGCAATCTGAAACCGCCCAGAGAATTGGCTCAATATTTGGGTACCGGCACGAAAATCATGTACAATAATGAGCAATTCCAAAATTTCAATCAAAGTTATTGTGGACGTCTATGTCTAGAATTCCTTTTCAATGAGACCAAGTAACTCGATCATTGTGCATCAGTCATGTCTCTGATTGTGACGTTGAAAGGTCGTACATCTACGCTCTCCATAGACTTTTTGACACCACTTCAACTCGATCCAGACTCTGATTACGGACTAGCATTGTTGGGATTTCAATCATACAACAGTATACCAAATATCGACAAAGGATCAAAGTTTTATCTGCAAGATAAGACCAAGGCGGGAAAGATCATCGATATTTTCGAAGGATCATACGACATTGTTGACATTGAAACATTTATTCGAAAAGAATTGGGTATATCGAGTGCAAAGGACGTTGATGAGATATTTTCGTTGAAACCCAACAATAATACGTTAAAGTGTGAGATCTCGAGCAAACAGTTTGCCATTGATTTTCGTCCAAAAGATAGCATAGCTCAAGTCTTGGGATTTTCGAATAGATTGTTGAACGCACAACAAGTCCACACTTCCGATTTGCCGGTCAGCATAACCAAAGTGAGAACCATTCACATTGATAGCAACGTTACTGCTGGAGCTCTGTACAACGATAGACCATCACATACGATCTACGAGTTTGCAGTTGCAGTCGATCCTGGTTACGCCATAGACGAGACTCCCAGAAATCTAATCTACCTACCTATAGTCAGCAGGCGGGAATTGCCCAACATTACACTCCAGATTCTCGACCAAGATTTCAGAGAGGTAAATTTCAGAGGTGAAGAAATCATTATAAGATTGGAGTTGAAGAAACTCGCAAGATGGTACTAGTGTTTGATTACTCCTATAAATCAGACGATGAGCCACCATCATCACCATCATCAGCATCAGTTCCCTTGACACCATACACCAAAGCAGTCGTGTCTTCGAAGAGCAGGAGCAGAAAATCATTGACATTATCCAATATCCTGTTTCTCAAATCACTCGTAGGCTACAATGTTGTCAGCCCCCGTTTTCGACGTTTTCCGCAAACCCAGATTCGACGAAAGCATCACTAAAGTGGAGTGGCGCACCTATTACCCATATGTGAAATCATTCGAAAACAATGATGTCATCGATATTACAGTCAATCAAGCAGATTCGTGGTTGGCCATGTTTGAAGGTATCATCACCATCAAGGGTAAATTGGTTGTGGCCGGAGGTGGTATTGGTACATTAACCCACAATGCTGGAGCCTATCTCTTTGATTTTTGTACCTATTAATTGTGCAATAAAGAATTGGACACTGTCAGATATCCTGGAATAACGAGTACTGTGCGAGGATACTTGTGTTACACACCTGAAGACTCACGCCATCTAGCCATAGCAGGCTGGAACTATCCCAACGCTCCGATTCTCAACTCCGATAAAACGTTCAGCATTAACATTCCACTGAAACATTTGTTTACCATCTTTAACGATCATCAAGTGGCAACGTGGGGCAAGCAGTCTATCCGTTTAGTGAGAGCTCGTAATGATGCCAACAGTGTGAAGGTTGTCGAGAGAGCTAATACTGCTTTGCCAGGATCTCCTCAGACTCAGAGCACTGCTAAAATAACGATTGAAAGCATCAATTTGAAAGTGCCGCATCTTACACCCAACGATGACATGAATTTGCAGTTGTTGACACGTATCAAGGCAGATGAGTCTATGATGATACCGTTCCGTCGATGGAAATTGCACGAGCTACCAGCACTCACACAAGGATCCACCATAGAAATCTGGTTGGTCAAGACGTGTTCTGCATTAGAGAGTCCCAGATATGTTATAGTATTTTTCCAAACGAAAAAATCCGATAATTTGCATGAAGACGTCACCGTGTTCGATAATGCCAACATCAAATCCATACGATTGGCTCTGAATAGCGACTATTAACCGCAAGAAAGAATGCTATTGGACTTTTCCAAAGACTAATATGCCGACGCTCACTTCAACTATACAGAGTTCAACAAGAGCTATCATAACTGTCAACAAAAACGCTCTCTAGTGGAATTCAATGAATTCAAAACCCGACCAATGTTTGTTATCGATTGCTCGAGGCGCCATCTAGGCATGAAGTCGTCTACAGTTGACATAAAGTTGGACATTGAAGCGACGACAGGTTTCCCTCCCGACACCAAAGCCTATTGCATCATCGTTCATGACCAAATCATAGAACACCTCCCACTCAGCGAAATTGTTCGAAATATCGCCTAGTTATAGGTGTTGATGTCACACCAGTCAGACGTCAGTTTGCTCCGGAGAGTCATGGAGATCGCACTGGTTGACATTCAAGCGTTCATGGTTGAGGGTGAATTCATTCCGAAGGAAATGGCTATCCGCATTGGCAAAAAGACGAGTCATTTTCTATTCAAGCCATCTGTAGAGTTTTCCAGTTTGAACAAAGATGATAAAAAGATGGCGAATCATCTGGAACGTTACGTTCATGGTTCAAAATATTCCAGTGGTTATGTGGATTTGAATGAGCTGGATCAAATACTACGAGATAACCTGCAGCAGACAAACATCATCTACGTAAAAGGCCATCAAAAGATTCAGTTTTCGCAGCGGAAATGTGCAGAGTTGGAGATGACCAATCACATTGTTAATTTGGAAGATTTAGACAATTCTTGGTGGCAGCCAATAACGTTTCTACAATCCATTCCACCCTGCATGAATAATTTCCATGGAGGAAGGTTCCAGTGCAGTCTTCACAATGTCGATACTTTATATAATTGGTTATGTAATTTATTACCAAAATAAAAAAATATATAATAATTTCAGAGTTTTTATTCATCACATCCCTTATTTCTCAGTATTCCAACAATAGCAATTGAGATTAAAATAAGTGAACATATTAGTGAACAACAAAGTGTCAAAATTTCAATGACATTGACATCAGTATCTTGATTCAATTTTGCGGTGGATTTTTTGAATGCAAGTGTCTGCCAGTCTCCCATTTCGCCGTCACTGCCATCAGGAAACGATAATTCCAATTTATAGTGGATGCTGCTTTCATTAACATGTTGCGATATGTCGAATGAATATACAGGTAGTTCGTTATCATTGACATACATTCTACGCATCAGCTTCCAATCACACTGTCGTGTACGATTCACATCAAAACATACGGCTGCATTCCTCGTATTGTACGGTATGTTTGTGTAAAAGACGTTGTTGCTCAGAGCTGTCAATAGAATGAAGCTTGCTTTCAGTATCGTCATCTATTAGCTGTGTTGGTTGAATTCTTCTTCTTCTCGATGTAGGTGCAGCTGTGCGTCTCGGTTCCGTAAACACCTTATCCCAAACACTCAAATTTTCAAAATCTTTAAACAGACAAACTTTCTGCTCATACAATTGGATGTCTGCGCTGAGTTGTCTAACCTTCAAGCCAAATTCTTCTAGTGCACGTCTGTATTCGTCAGAAGACATGATACAACTGTTTTACATCCATACTTTCAACCCACATCTTATAACATCTCTTTCCCTCTCTCTCCCTCCCTCTCTCTCTCCCTCCCTTTCTCTCTTCTTTTCTTTTTTCGTCTCTCTCTCTTTCTCGTACACATCATCCAGACAAGGGTGTGGGAAAAGAATACACAGAAAAGTCTAATAATTGTAAAAGTATATAATAGTATAAATGTAAAAAGGAATAATAAAAAAGAAAAAAAGTTTATACAATAAAATATGAATATTAGGAATAATTAGATAATACTAAAATAATTGAAAATATACATATATACAACATAAATTATTGGATGAATAAAATGAGTTACATTTTTTCATGGGAAAATAAGTCATCAATACAACAGCGTTGGTTTGAAAATTTTGATGCAAAAATACTAAAGAGAAAATCAATCCGTCAAACTGTAGTGACCCCACGGAAGTGTGTCAAATGAATCGTGAATCAGTTTCCGCTTATCATCTTTGGGACTCAGGCCAATTTTAGTCTGCTCGATGGAAAAAACATCGTGAGCGTAGGAACGGATCGTTTGCTAAGCTACGGTCTTTTCTTTCCAAGCCGTCAGACAATCCACATAGTCATCAAAAGTCAACTTATTTTTGACGACGCATTTCTTGACACCCTTGGATTTTTTAGTTATACCAAAATTTTCCAATTCCCTATCTAGTCGTTCTTTACTGAATCCCTTTCTTTCCAATCGCTTTCTCTCTTTTTCAATATCCTCATCCGTTATATCCAATTTTAAACTATACATCTTGGACCGTAGTCCAGCAAAATGCGTAATAATCTTACCGTTTGCCTCATCCTTTAATAGGCCCAAGACTTTTTTATTTACTCGAGGTATACCATAAATATTGTCTGGAGCATAGTCAGACGTGTCAAATCTCTCGATATTTGCATCAATCACCTTACTATACGCATCGTCACATACAATTTCGTAGATGAAGCTGTCCGTATCGGTATACATGAGTTTTACGTCAGCTCCAAGCTTTGGCAACATGAAATTGTAGTGGAAATCATACATGACGATTTTTGACAAGTCAAGGATACACATGCCAATGTAGAGAGGTTTAATGAAAATCAGCTCTGCTTTTTTCAACTCTACTGCCACCAAATTGTCATCGAAAACTGTTCGTTGTTGGAACCGAGGATTTGAAATTAAATTTTTAATGCCATAATGGCCTTCATACATTCTGACTAACTTAACTGTTCTATGATTACGAATATTCTCCATCGTCTTCCCAAACACCGCATCATTGGCCAATTTCCTTAAATCTTTTTCAAAATCGTTTGTGGCTAGAGTCCTCAATCGAGTATTCAACTCGATGTAGGGCTTTAGCCACATGGATTGTTTGAACTTCAATACTTTATGAATCTTGGTCAATTTCAGACCGTGTTCTAATGCCTGCTTCAAATTTCGATAATGTAAAGTATATTGTTTTTTATCGTGGAGTGTGGTCATTAGTTTGGATAATTTTGAATTTGGTGGTGTGCGGTGTTCGGGACAAAATGGTAGGTCCTTGTGTAGGTCATGCAACCCCTCAGGATACTCCAAATCAACTTGGAGAATATAACCTTCTGGACTGTTGTCAGGAATTTGGGTTACATCAATGTCAAGATTTTCTACCCATGTGAAGCCTCCATAAGGGAGGGGTTCACTTATTGCTTTTCCATAAAGGTTATTTACATCGAGATAAAGAAGGTACTTTGACGATTTTTTTGGATCGTAATTTTTCTGGTACTTATTGTTTGCTTCTCTATACCTATTGCAACAAACCGATACTCCTCCTCTTATCGCCTGCTCCACAAACATCACCATGTCGATGTCTTTGATGATTTGCAGCTTACACCCAGTATACTCGAGCATGCAGTCCCAAGTATAGCCGGGCATGGTGTAATACCAAGCAGGATCGAGGCCATAGGTCTTGAGGGATGACGCACGGATATTTTCCATGACGTCGGCAAGAAGAAGAATATCGGTCTGCATATATAGGTCGCTATATTCTCCCAGCGATTTCAGCTCGAAAGATTCCCAAACTTTTTGCGCGTGCGCGTAATCGTCGTCCGGAATATTTGTATCGTTCAATTTGTTGTAGAAATTTTGAATGCTTGGCAACTCGGATTCATCCAATCTTTCCACACTATCGACATAGTCATATGGGAATACTCCTTTTCGTGTCAACAATTCAAATTTCGTCTCATTTACGTTACTGAATTCTTTCTTTAGAATTTTCAAATCATTAATTTCAAGCGTTGACACTAAAGCATCGAGACTGGTTCCCAAAAAGCGGAAAGAGTCGATGAATCGGAATTTTATGCTTGTTTCATCATCATGTTGTGTAAAGGAAATGTATTTTTCGCGATTAACCGGGAGTACGCTCACACGTCCCCGCTTGGAAATGTCTCTGATTATAAAATGCGAATCATATCCCGAGAGGTTGTGGAACGTAATGGGAACAACGAACAGTTTTCTAAAGTTGAGATTACAGGGAGCCTGGTGTGCGAAGCCTCTGAATGCGCCAGTAAAATGGTCGTGGTCACGTACGATAACGTCTTTTGCCTTGAATTTCTCTTCGCAAATGTGACAGATGGTTGCGCCACTGGTACTAGCTGGTTTAACTACCATTGGAACGATATTTTTCAATTTGGATTCGACAAATTTGGCAATTTTAGACATTTCGCAGGCAAACCAGTCCATGCAATCTCCACCCCTATGACTACGATAAAATGACAGCGAGTCATCGAAAGAACATTTGAAATAGTACCCAGCACTGTATGCTTTATGATTTTGATACTTCGAAGTGGTTTTTGAAATTTTGGAATTACATTTTTCCAACTGCGATTCGAAATCAGCATAAATGATGAAAGGACATGTCTGCTTATACACATGGTTCTTAAATTCTACAAAATCATACTTGGGGAATGAAATTTTCTCATTATTAATTTTCTCACATAGAGCAGCATGACTATCAAGCTCCTCCTGGCAATGGTAATAGTTGAGGCACCGATCGCAGATGAATTTCTTTCCACAATGTTTGTTGAGTTGACTTGATACTAGTCGTGAAAGGTCCTTAATCCAGACATAGTGATATTTTATATTAACGTTCTCTTCAGCATTATCGTTGTCAGGAGGAGCTTCATAGTCATTCAATTTTGGGAAATATTTGTCTTGAATTAATAGCAAATTAACGTGTCGATTACATTCATGCTTAGTCAGTCTGGTGGGTACTACAGAGTGAAATGTTCGTTCGTTGACTTCTGTCAACTCTAACGCATAAACATTCACTGAAATAGCATTCATTTTTTAAAATTTTGTGATTTGGGGCAGCTTCATTGGTATGTCTGATCCTTTGATGTTCAAAACTCGCGAATAGTGAGGATAATTATTCATCATCATGTTGTGTAAAGGAAATGTATTTTTCGCGATTAACCGGGAGTACGCTTACACGTCCCCGCTTGGAAATGTCTCTGATTATGAAATGCGAATCATATCCCGAGAGGTTGTGGAACGTAATGGGAACAACGAACAGTTTTCTAAAGTTGAGATTACAGGGAGCCTGGTGTGCGAAGCCTCTGAATGCGCCAGTAAAATGGTCGTGGTCACGTACGATAACGTCTTTTGCCTTGAATTTCTCTTCGCAAATGTGACAGATGGTTGCGCCACTGGTACTAGCTGGTTTAACTACCATTGGAACGATATTTTTCAATTTGGATTCGACAAATTTGGCAATTTTAGACATTTCGCAGGCAAACCAGTCCATGCAATCTCCACCCCTATGACTACGATAAAATGACAGCGAGTCATCGAAAGAACATTTGAAATAGTACCCAGCACTGTATGCTTTATGATTTTGATACTTCGAAGTGGTTTTTGAAATTTTGGAATTACATTTTTCCAACTGCGATTCGAAATCAGCATAAATGATGAAAGGACATGTCTGCTTATACACATGGTTCTTAAATTCTACAAAATCATACTTGGGGAATGAAATTTTCTCATTATTAATTTTCTCACATAGAGCAGCATGACTATCAAGCTCCTCCTGGCAATGGTAATAGTTGAGGCACCGATCGCAGATGAATTTCTTTCCACAATGTTTGTTGAGTTGACTTGATACTAGTCGTGAAAGGTCCTTAATCCAGACATAGTGATATTTTATATTAACGTTCTCTTCAGCATTATCGTTGTCAGGAGGAGCTTCATAGTCATTCAATTTTGGGAAATATTTGTCTTGAATTAATAGCAAATTAACGTGTCGATTACATTCATGCTTAGTCAGTCTGGTGGGTACTACAGAGTAAAATGTTCGTTCGTTGACTTCTGTCAACTCTAACGCATAAACATTCACTGAAATAGCATTCATTTTTTCAAATTTTGTGATTTGGGGCAGCTTCATTGGTATGTCTGATCCTTTGATGTTCGAAACTCGCGAATAGTGAGGATAATTATTCACTCTATATGACTTCAATTTAGCAGGATGCAAACAACTGACTATGCTCCAATAGAAACATGCCTCATCATCATTTTGAACGTTAATGCAGGCATGCTTTCTCTCAATCTGCTCTGGTAATTTGATAAACGATGAGCCATTTCCCATTTCATATTTATTTATGGCAACCTCCAAAGAAATAATTTCACTCAAGGCCCACCCGCTATTCTTCTCGGCAAATTCGCTAAGTTTATTAAGGATCACATCTAGCGCATTGATTTTGAACCAATCGGCTAGGTCCGTTCCTGCGTCCACGATGGCATTGGGAGTACAAAAATGTTTGCGGTCAACCAATTCCCCATTATTTGACTGCTTAATGAAGTCACCGGAAAATGTAAAGTTGACTTTCAGCATTGAAAAGCGCCCCAAAATTTTTGAAATTCTCTTATTTACCAATCTAAATGAATCCTCCAAAAAGTCGATAATCTCCTTATGTCTCAAATTCAGAATAAGACCGGTCTGCACTCCTGACGCGAAGATTGAATTAACATCAATCCAACGAATATAGGGCTTCAGGCCGGAGCCAACATGTCCTCTATTCATAGTTTTGATGAAAAATCTCATCCGTTTCAGTTCCCCGATCTTAGTCTGAATTTTACGCTTCAAAACAATCGAAAAAGTATTTCTTTTCATCGCTAAAACACATTTCCGTATGTGTGAGCGGATTGATTTCAATACAAAAAGTGCCAATGGTTTCGAATAATTTTTCTTAATTAATAAAAGAGTTTCGTCGACTTTGGTCAAGGTTTTATTGATGCTCTCCATTGCTGTATTGATGATATTTTACCCAAATAAAACAAATGTAGCTTACTTTGATTCTCTAGAATTTCAAACGAAGCTGCTGGATTGGCCTTTCCAGTCTGCACCTTCCCTCTGAATACCAAGGAATATTTCCCGCTACCGAAATATCCAATGTGGGGATAATAGGTCTCAGTTACACGACTGAGCAGGAACACAACAGAGTCCTCCAACTCAATCAGAACAGATTTACCAAATTTTGTGGTGACCACTTTCGCTGTCTTGATTGGTTGGGGTTGTCCTAGGGGGAGATCTAACAATTTGATGCTATGTTTCTTCTCAACAATCAACGAAGCCGCGTTGATTTGGGTAAGATCCATCTGGTGGGAAGAAAAAGGACAAAAAACATCAGCAGTCAAACAAAGTCATGATGAGCTTGACACTAGGATGGATTATTTTCGATAAAACTAGAAATAAAATCAATCTGCGATTGATCATTGACACTTTCATTGAATTGTCTCTCGAAAAAACTTGGAATGAAAAAGGTTGATGCGGAATGAGCACTAGGTTGTATTATTTTCAAAATAAAATGAAAGGGGCCGATAATATAAAACTAGGAAACTCAAAATGGAATGAAAAAGTCAGGTAATATTGGATTGATAATAAAAAAAGAACTTTGATAAAGAGGTACTCACTATTATTGCTATTAATGCACACACACACACAAACAGTGATGATTTGGCTGGAGCTGGTCAAGAGACAACGTTCACGATTGCAGACTCGAGTGTGAATGATGATGCGCTGCGTCGTCGCTTTTATACGCTGGCGGAGATACCACGTGACTTGCTAATTAGCAATGCTGGTGTTCTGGAAAAACCCATCTAAAACGACTGCTGATAGCGATAATTTCTTCCGTCATTCTGATCACGTATTTTGTTCATGCGACTAGTTGGGTTATTTAAAGTTTCGATAACCTCCAACCATATCTGTTATGCTGCTGATTGTGAAATTGTTGGGTTTTTTGTAGTTTCGATAACCTCCATCATTATCTGTTGTTATGCTGCTGATTTTGAAATTGTTAGGCTTTTTGTAGTTTCGATAACCTACATTTTTTTTTTTATCGATTGGAGCGCACGAAAGGGAATCCCTATAATGTTCAAAGAACATCGTGCGATCCTAGGAAGGATAGGGACAGGAGGTAGGTATTGGAATTTTTTTTTGAATTTTTGGAGATTATATGTCGTTGGGAATACTTCCACAGGCAATGAATTCCAGAGCATAGCCGTTCTATAGATGAAGGAGTCTTGATAAAGTGCTGTTCGACATCTTTCGAGGTTGACAACGAAAGGATGTGCTGACTGGGCCTGTCTAGTTCGTCTGATTGGTATTGCTAGTGAAGGGATGATTGCAGAGATTTCCGAAGAACATTTCCCGTGGAAGTATCGATAGAAAAGTGAAAGGTCGCCGACCTTTCTACGATGTCCCAATGATGTCAAAGAGTGAGTGAGTGTGGCGTCACCCACCAGGCGAATAGCTCTTCTCTGGATAGAATCTAAGAGCATCAGCGTATGTTTTGGTGCTGAACCCCATATGTGGAAACAGTATTCTAGAACAGGCCGTATCTGCGCTTTGTAGATCATGAGAAGCTGTTGAGGTGTAAAGTAGCTTTTCGCACGGAACAAGAATCCGAGTTTTTGTGAAGCAGCTTTTGCGATGGATCTGACATGATTATCCCATGAAAGAGTGTTGCTGATGGAAATACCGAGCATAGATATGGTGGGCTTGGTGGGGATGGTGGAGCCAGACATTACAATATCGGGCATACTGAGTTCCGCCTTTCTAGAGGAAATCCAGGCTTGAGTTTTGGTGGCGTTGAATTCAACTAGGTTGTTCGTTCCCCAGGCTGTGATTTCAGCAAGATCTTCATTGACAGCATTGACCTGCCTGCGCCGTGAGTTCTTAGTTTCCTGGGAAGAAATGTGAATTCTGGAAGAGAACGCAGTATGGAGGGTACTATCATCTGCAAAGCTGTGGATGGGGCAAGTTGTTACTCCCAACAGATCATTGATATGAAGCAGGAATAATGTTGGTGCCAAAATTGATCCTTGTGGAACGCCGGAATTGATGCCAATGGTATCAGACGATACACCGTCCACCACCACGTGAAGCGATCTGCCTGAAAGAAAACTCGATAAGAGATGGCATAGCTGAGGTGGTAAGCCGTATGATGGTAGTTTGTGGAGGAGTCCTTCGTGCCAAACACGGTCGAATGCTTTCGATATGTCCAACGCGACAGCTAGAGATTCCCCGTGTTTTTCTATTGAGGTTTGCCATAAATGGGTGACGTAGGCAAGTAGATCTCCAGTAGATCTTCGGTGGCGAAAGCCGTATTGTCTATCATTGATGATTCCTGAGCTCTCCAGATATTTGATAAGCTCAATATTGATGGCTTTCTCCATCACTTTGGAGATTACTGATAACAGGGCAATGGGCCTGTAGTTGTTGGGCAAGTTCTTGTTCCCTTTTTTGGGGATTGGTTGGACTCTAGCTGTCTTCCAGCATGATGGAAAAATACCCGACCTGTACGAGATGGTGAACAACTTGCAGAGAATCGGTGTTATCCTTATCTGTTATGCTAATTTGCAGTCGTTGCACCCGTGTAGAGATAAGCGCGCGCCAGCGATGGATATTATTTTCCACTCGAAGTTTCTTATCTCTAGAACGCATCTCTCGCTTTGCTTCACCTCTACAGATCCGTTGCAAAGATAAGCGCGCGCCACCGATGGATATTATTTTCCACGCGAAGTTTCTAATCTCTGGAACGCATCTCTCGCTTTACTTCACCTCTACAGATCCGTTTCAAAGATAAGCGCGCGCCACCGATGGATATTATTTTCCACGCGAAGTTTCTTATCTCTGGAACGCATCTCTCGCTTTACTTCACCTCTACAGATCCGTTTCAAAGATAAGCGCGCGCCACCGATGGATATCCCGTTTGAATAGCATTAAAATAATTGAAATATTACGGAGGTCGGAATACCACAGTGCGTATATACGCTGCCTCGTAATGCAAAGGTCCCTGGTTCAATTTCCCCCAGCGGTGACAGCTTTTTTTGATTTATTTATTCACGATGACGACGTGACGACGTATGAATAATTCGAATTTCGCGCCATTTGCAGACTATCTAGACTTGAAGTTCGCGCCGGCGACAAAAGTAGAGGAGTGGGGAATGCTGCTATCTGATTGGCCTAGGGGCCAGAACATACATAGACTATCTACTACGTCGTCTCATATGATCGTTGCGAACTGATATGCTTCAAAGGTATCCATGTGAGATGCCAGATTACAGATAACACGCCGGTTTACCGACTCTTGAATGTTAGAATCGAAGTTTTTGGTGGATAAGAAAAAGTATCGTATTCCACTCGCATATAACGAGCTGTCATATATGCTTCTTGGATAGGCATTTCAGATGCTAGAATTAGAGATACAGTGTAAACATAGTCGAAGTCGAAAATTCTTGTCCTGCCTGTTGTGTGCGTTATACCCACATCGATGTCTTATATGATCGTTGCGAACTCAAATGCTCCAAATGTGTTCGTGTGAGAAGATAGGATGCAGAGACACAGTGTGCAGACTGATGTTGTCGAACTATCTTCACTTGTCTATTGTTCTCATTACATGTCCTGCGATGTCGTCCTATATGTTTTGTGCGATCGTATCTGCTTCAACTGTAGGCATGTCAAATGCTAGAATTCAGACCCACAGTGTAGACATATTCGAAGTCGAAATTTCTAGTTCTTCCTGATATGTGAGTAGTGCCCTCTTCGTTGCTATCTTATATTTTCGTTGCGAACTCAAATGCTTTCTCGTCAATATAATAATACATATTGTTCAAAATCTCATATCGAAACATAAAAATGGTGTTGACTCGGGGTAGTAGTGATCCCAAACAAAGTGCGATAGATGGTGAATCATTCAAAAGTTTTTTATCTGATGGAATCAAACAGTTTTTTGACCAATAGTTGAAAATACATACGAGAACTTTAATCGACGAAATATCAAAACTACGAGAAGAAGTGACTATCTTAAAGGAAAGTAATATCGAGATGATCAAGCTTTTGACAAACAGCGATCTTAAAGATAATGAAAAACTGAAGAATATCAATGATTTAGATATATAATTTCTATCTAGTTCATCAGCTGATACCGTAGTTGAGCAATTTCAAGAAGAAACGAAAACGAAGAAACTGCCATTTACAGAAGTGAAGTACAAAAAAAGAACAAAAAGAAATCACTCAAAAACGCGAAATCTGAGAATAAATAATGAGTCTTCACGTCAGCCAGAGAAGAAAGATAAGGAGAAGAGTATATCGATTGTAGGGACATGTTCAATTGATAACGACAAATATTTCAGCGGCGGGAAACCCATGCTGTGGTTAAACGTCGGCCACTGAAAGCCCCAAACAACAGACGATGAGGTTTAATCGTATCTAGAGAAGAAATCCGCAGGACATAACTTCGAGGTTACGGAACTAAACTCGGTAGGACGTTTCAAGTACTTCAAGGTAGGATCAGATATGAATTTGAAAGATGTGCTTTATCAACCTTCGCATTGGCCAGCGAAGGTAATGGTTAAGAGATTCAATTTTCGGAAGCCCTTCCGGAGCTCCAATGAGTTTTGAAGATAACAGTCAACTAAACAATCGTGAACGGAAAATTTTTAATATATTACATATCAACGTTCAATCATTGGCTAATAAAATTGACCAGTTAGAATTATTGGTGGTAACCGGTAAAATTGACGTATTATGCCTGTCCAAAACCTGGTGCTCTGATAATAACATAAACACTATGACTTTAAATGACTTCAATATTGCAACATATTATAACCGACAATTTCACCAACATATATATAAACAACATATTTATAAAAAAAGGTATATCATTCAAGAAAATTAATTTGGAAAATCACTATAAGGAAATGGAAATAGAAATATGTGCTATTTGTCTTGATGTGTCAAACATGAAATACTGTTTGATAAGTATTTATCGTCCTCCTAATGGAAAAATAGATACTTTCATATACAGCTTGTCTAGTATATTGAAGGAATGCTCCAAATCATATAAGAACATAATCATCTGTGGAGATTTTAACATTGACAATTTAAATAAAAAACGGAATCCACAAAGAGAGAAAGAAGTTGAACTCTTCATTGATCTATTAGATAGTTATCAGCTCAAATTTAAAAACTACTTGCCAACTAGAGAATTTACCAATAGTAGTGGTATAACTAGTCAATCTCAAATCGATCACTTTGCAACGAATATAGATCACTCATAATTTGAGAAAAAAATTGAGCCTTTCAATATAAGCGACCTTCATGGATTATAATTCACTATGAAGATCGATATTCCATAGATTGTTTCAGAATCGAAATCAAAAATCAATATCAAAAAACGCAACTACAGTGAAGATAACATCTTTCAGCTGAGACAGTCTCAATCCATCGAGAACCATCAATCTGTATATGAATGTACATCAGATGTTAATCAGGCATATGAGAATTCCTTTCATACTATTGCCCACAGCCTCGATATGACCTGTCCTTTAAAAGACATAAAATTCAGTAAAACTCCAAAATCTGACAACAAAACATGGATTTCTGAAGAGCTCAAAATCGAAAGCAGACGATTGAAAGACTTTTATTGGCTCACTGAAAACTCAACTGATCAAATTTTGATAAGCGAATACAGGGTGAAAATTTAAAATCATAAGAAAAATATAACAAACACAAAACGAGCTTATTATCACAGTAGAATAAATAACTCAAGGAATACTCAGGAACAGAAACAGATATGGAAAATCATTAACGAAAGGACGGGGAAAACTCCATGCAAACATCACCCAAAACAAATTATAGTTGAGAACAGAACAATAGATTACCCAAAATCATTCTCTAACAGTTTTGCAAAATATGTTTCCCATACAGTATCGGAAAACATCGAAGAACATTTTGGAAATGATGCTGGAACGAGTACCACTGGTAATCATACAATGAATACATTTTATTTTTTTCCTGTTAATGCTGAAGAGGTTTTCATTTCCATCAATCAATTGAATAATACAACCTCAGTAGGAATGGACTGTCTGTCCACAAAGATTGTTAAATCAATAGCAGATTTTATTTCTGAACCAATTGCCTATATTATCAATCTGTCAATTGAGAAGCAAGTTTTTCCAGATATGCTGAAGACAGGAAAGATAATTCCAATCTATAAAAACAGTGATCAATGCTCAATAAATAATTACCGGCCTATAACTATTCCTTGTGTGATAAGTAAAATAATTGAAAAATGTATATTTAATAAATTATTTCCTTTTTTAACAAAATTTAAAATAATAACCGACTGTCAAAATGGTTTTCATCAAGGCAGATCGACGGAGGGAGCAGCTACTGACTTTATGGAATATGTGTATAGTTGCATAGACCATGGTGAGTATGTAGCAGCACTCTTTTTCGATCTGTCTAAAGCTCTTGACTCGATCGATTTCAACATTGTCTACGACAAATTATATGCTGTTGGCATAAGAGGCAATATACTGTCGTGGATAATATCTTATCTCAAATTCAGGAAAATATTCGATAACTTACCAGAAGCAAATTCAGATATGCACAGTGTTGACCTCGGAGTTCCACAAGGCTCGGTTTCAGGTCCACTAATTTTTCTGTTATTTATCAATGACTTACCTTTTCTCGTGAAAACAGAATGCATGGTTCTCTTTGCGGATGATACATCTATTGCAGAAGAAGCCGACAGCATTTTAGAACTTCAAGCTAAACTGAATATCGTCGCCAGTGGGTTTACATCTTGGTGCAAAAATAATAAATTATTAGTAAATTCAGGAAAAACCATTCTCATTAAATTTTTGGCAAGAAGAGCGTTGAAAGACCCCTAGATGTTATCGTGAATAATGCAATCATAACCCCTTCAGACGGAACTAAATTTCTTGGAACATACATAGACTCAGGATTAACATGGAAAGATCACATTAGTTATGTATGCAGAAGACTAAACAGCAGTTTTTACGCTATATTACAACTGAAAAGTGTCTTAGACGAAAAATCGCTGATAAACGTATATTACGCGATGGTGCACTCGGTACTTGAGTATAATATAATACTATGGGGTGCCAGTAATAATATAAATAGGGTATTTGTTGCTCAAAAAAAAAATAATTCGGTTGATATTCAATTTGAAATGAACAGATTCTTGTAAACCCTACTTCAAAAATAACAGAATACTCACTTTATCATGCATATACATCCACAGCTTGATTACATATATTAAAAAGAAAAGAAGGTTCAATTACAACCAATGGTGAACAACACAGATATCCTACGAGAAATGGAAACCTACTGAAAATGATCAAACACAAAACCAAACTTTTCGAAAAGTCACCCATCTATATAGGGTCAAAGTATTCCAATTGTCTGCCCATCGAAATCAAGTCGCTGCCAAATGTGAATGAACTGAAACAGAAAACGAAAGAATTTCTCAGCAGTCAAGGTTTCAACTCGTGTGATGATTTTATCAATTCCAATCGATGTACACAATCCTGAGATACATAATGTGATCCAATATATTCTCAGTTTTTTGTATACATATATATATATTCACTTTTCAAAATTTTGTTTAGTAATTTGAATGTCTGTACTCATCTGTTATACATACTTTGATGTGAAATATTCATGAATGTCTATATTTACCACTATATATGAAATCATTTTTGTTTTAGACTGACTTTTTCTATATCATTTTATGATGGTCTCTTGGATGAATAAATTATTCTATTCTATTCTATTCTATTCAAAGGCACACATGTGAGATGATAGAATACAGAGATACAGTGTGCTGAAATTTTTTGTCGAAGTATTTTCACTTGCCTATTGTTCTCGTTATTTGTCCTTCGGAGTCGTCTCATATGATCAGTTCGATCGTATCTGTTATAACTGTAGATATGTCAGATGCTAGAATGCGGAGTTACAGTGTAAACATACTCATAGGCGAAGTTCCTTGTTCTGCCTATTGTGTGCGTTATACTTGCTTGATGTCGTCTTTGATCGTTGCGAACTAATATGCTCCAGAGGTATCCATGTGAGATTTCAGAAAACAGAGAAACGGTAAGCAGACTGATGTAGTCGAAGTATCTCCACTTGCCCATCAATCTCGTTATATGTTCTTCAAACTCATCCTATATGGTCAGTGCGATCGTATCTGTTTGTAACATGTAATTTTCCTTTTTTACCTTTATTATATGGGTTTGGTATTGAGTTAACCAAGAGTAACACCCAGTATATTATGATGATGTAAGATACTCAATAGATTATGTGACTGCAACACTCTACATTTTGTTATGGCAGGTGGATTGAATATCCTGTTGGCGTTGGACCTCTTGTAAGCTGAACTTGAAGATTCCTTTGTCTTCCTGGTGTGACTGTCTATTAGTTTCAGGGTTGTATTTTCCAGGTGTCCATAGCAGTGGTGTTGATCTGTCCTTCTTCCTAGCTGTAATGATAAATGATTTACATTTCCAGTTGCTGTTGACTGATTGAATGGATAAAAGTTGGAATGCACAGTTTGACAAACCTGTTGGAAATTGATATGTCCTTGCTGTTTTCAATTTAATTATGGATCCACAGGAAGTTATATTTGAAGTAGTTGTAATTGTTTATATTCGTATTTCAGTTTCAGTCTGACAGTTTAATTGGTTATGTGAATTGTTGGGTTATTTCGCTCCGTCCATAGCCTTTGTGAATTTATAACCTTCTTCTTTTATTTTCGGCCTACTGGCAACATTTTTGGTTGGACCAATGTTACTATAGTTCTGTGTCAGACCTAACTTCACAATTCTTTAGAAACGGGCAAAGGCCCCTTAGGACATTTTCCTTAAATAATCTAGGTATTTCAATATTCTCTGTTGGTAATATTTATCAACTAGTCAAGATTCCAACTGTACTTGCGCAGTGAATTATTTCTAATTCGAAACATGTTTTTATAAACGGTTTTGTTTTCTGAGTGCACAGGAAACTCTTGAAATTTCTTGATTTCCTTCTTCTCTACCGAGAGTAGGCAAGATGGGCACGAATTTTGCCATTTTCCATCCAACCTTTGTGGGGTTTGAGACCCTCATTTTCGGCCATTCCAGACGGAAGGTGAGCATTTTCAGAGTCCATAAACCTATTCAATGTCTTCAATTTGGTATATTTCCAACAGATTTATTGGCCTTTTCATGGTGGTTGTCCTGGTGGGACGCCATCGCCATAGCGTGCTAGCCTGTTGCTAGTAGTAGCCTCCGGAATTTTGGAACTTTCCTCTTGATCCCATCCTGAGCCATCCATGATGCCACAAGGTGACTAGAAAGTCTCCACTTCAAGATAGTGTGCTGTTGGGGCCACTTCTCAATTTTGGGGCTATTCTCTTGATCCCACCTTGTTTTGCCGTCCACGATGATGAAGAGTGACTAGGAAGTCCAAGAAACCTTTTTTTTTTAACTGCACCAGCTGGAATTTTGGAGTTGGAGTTCACTGGCAGTGAAGGACAGAGCAGCACCACATGCTCCGCAGATACTAAGGTCAGATCAATTTTGATTATACTTTTGTTCCTGATGACCCAGTAGTGCGCAGCACCAAGTTGAACCACTATTCAAGTCTTACTACTCATAACAACAGTTTTTAATTTTATATTTGAAATACCACTTAACTTTTCATAATGGGAGTCCAGTCATTCTGTGAACCGGAAATATAGGCCTATATAGAAGGGGAATATCTTGAGATATCTACATTTTTTTGTTCTGCTCAGGCATTTAACTTATACAACACTGAGGAAGTGATTTATTCATTTTTCTGCACAGTAAGGTGTTACTGAAGGTATAATTGAAATTGTGTGTCACATGAACCTGCTTCAAACATCTAAAGAATTATATTTCTCTGGTACAGTTATTTGGTGTTTCATTAGATTTTCAAATTCTATCCTGAATATTAAATTTTCTTAGTTTTCCTACTACTGAAAACTGAGTGGCGCCTGGCAAAAGGTCCCTAAAAATACATAACTTCTTGTATCCACAGCCTGCTCCCAAACAACAGAGCTGCCGTGCCTATAACATAACTACACACTAGTCTTGCAATTTACTATTTATTATACAACATCCATAAAATAGCAAGAAAGCGTTATAGATAATTGTCGCACAACGTGAGGGGCCCAAAATTTTATGTTATGAGTAGTAAATATTTGAAATACACAATTTGGTATAATTTTTCATCTACAGGGAGAGCAAAATTTTTAATAGTCTAGTCATCTTATACTTGAAAGAGCTTTGGGATTGGTGTTTTGCTTATTTTAGAGGTTTTAAGTCCCAAAGGAGGTTCAATTTTTGCGACTGGAGTAAATTGCATTTATTTGGTGTACTGAGTGTTTCTTTTCAAGTACTAATATATTGAGTGGCGGAATTGGAGAGTTACATGGTGCATTTGCTTCCTAGGGACTTTCCTGGTGCATTATAGGTAACCTTAGCTGGTTAGAGTTTTTTTTCCTAATTTCTTGTGCATATAATGCGAACTGTTAACTCAGCAATTCAATTGAATTGGACCCTTGTCTAAAGCCTAGTTTTATCTGATTTGAGTGTTATTTTAGAGTAAAATCTATTAAATTTATGGACTTTAAGTAGACCAGCTTGAAACAGGTTTAATTACAATTTATATTTCAAGAAATTGAATTTGAAGTACCAAAAAGAGTTAGTTTTAGTTAGTTTGCACTTTCTTCAAATTCTTTTTGGGGATTCACGTAAAGTCAAATCACTCTTGGGAGATTAGAGAGTCTTGCTGGTTTCAATCTTGAGGACTGACCTACAGCTGAACCTTAACTTTTTTGAGATGGAATCTGAAATGAAACCTCGACATTTACTCATTGAAGAGGTTGATTATGAACTTAAGCTCAGAGGAATCATAACTAATCGTGACATGAACGAAAAGCGGAAAATTCTTTCTGCTACTATAAAAAGGGAAAAAAAGAGTAACATTTCAGCTTCTCAACTAGTAGACCCAACTTATGATTTTGCAACTGAAAAACTTCAAATTGATGCTACCCTAGACAATATTAGACAATTAATTTTGGATTTTGAAGGCACTGAAAGTGATCCTTTATATGGTAGATTGAAATCTAGGTTAACTCATGTCAACTTCAGAATTAATAGAATTGTTAATGGTGATGACCCTACCCATCTAGCATATAAAAATGAGTGTTATGCAACATGTTTAGCTCTAGAAGGAGAGTTAGACGAACGATTAACGGATGATATTCCTACAGTATTACCACCTATGGCTCACTCTTCTCCTTCAGGGTTACATCAGAGTTTTTTTGGGAATAATTCAAAACCGGTGTCATTATATAAGTGGGATTTGAAGTTTGATGGTACAAATAAGTCTATGGGAGTTAAGTCATTTTTGGAAAGGGTATACGAGCTTGCAGAAGCTAGACATGTTTCCAAACAACAGCTGTATGAATCTGCAGTTGATCTTTTCTCTGGTAAAGGATTGCTATGGCTCCGTCATGTCAAAGATATGAAAAATTGTTACTGATTGGGATACTTTATCAAGAAGACTTGAACAAGATTTTCTGAGTAAAGATTACGATGAAGAACTTTGGGAAACCATTAAACATTATTTATGTGGCAGTAATGGAACAACTTTTTTCTCGGTTAAATATCAAACCAGCAGTTTTTACTAAAGTTAAGTGGGTTCAAAAAGGTCTTAGACCAGAATTTGTTGAAAAACTGGCACTAAATAAATATAATACTGATGCTTATTCATGATGTGAAAATTTTGGAAGATGTTTATAAGGATCTTCATGGTAAATCTAACTCTAAAAAATCCCAAGTCAATTCTATAGCTAGTGATTTGGACTACGAATTTGATAATTGTAGTGTGGAAGTCAAAGATAAGCAATTTCCAAGAAAATCATGGAATTCAAAATTCAAGGATAATAATGTTAGGACATCAGCCTCTTCAGATAATCCTGGTACTAGCGGTACAGCAAGTAATAGTATTCCTCGGAAAACAATGACCTGTTATAATTGCAAACAGGAAAATCACCATTTTCGCCACTGCTTGAAGAAACGCAGTATATTTTGTTTTACTCGTGGAAATCAAGGTGTAACTAGAAAAGATTGTGATAAATGTTCGGGAAACGGAACCCGGAGGTAAAGCAAGATATTACTGGCCGTGATTTGCCTCCTAGCATAAAGGCCAAACATTCTCTTCGTCGTACTGCTGAACAGGAAAATATTTTGAAATTTGTCAAACATTATTTCCAAAATTATTTTAAGACTTCACAAATTTCGTCAGCTCCTATTTTTGCCAAACAGAGTTCAGATAATAGACCATATGTTAAAGTGTCTCTTTTTGGAAAAGAAATTACTGCATTATTGGATTCGGGTGCCAGTAGTAGTACCATAGGGAAAGATGGGGTGGATTTTATTGATTCCTTGAATATTAAGGGCAGAAAACCTAAACATAAATTTGTATTCACGGCAGACGGGGTCAAACAATTTGTGAGGGACACAGTAGATATTCAAGTTTGCGCAGGAAATAAATGTCAGATAATTTCATTCTTGGTGGTCCCATCTATTAATTATTCTTTTATTTTGGGCAGTGATTTCTGCAATAAATTTCAATTGAAAGTTGATTTTCGGAATAATACTTGGGAAGTAAATGATAGTACTAATGTCGACATCGCTTCAGTCGGATTATTAAACGACAATTCTATCACTGCTGATCGAGTTAAAGGCTTAGCCGATATGTCTGAAAATCAGAAATTTTTAGCTGATAATATAGTGGACGAATTCAGAAAATTGTCTAAAGATGGAAGCCTAGGGAGAACCGATAAAATGGTTTATCACATTGATACGGGAAATGCCCTGCCTGTGAAACAGCGTCAATATTTGATGTCACCATACATGTTGTCACATTTAAATAAAGAATTAGATAAAATGCTGGAACTTGATGTAGTTGAACCATCAGGTAGTGCATGGTCATCACCAGTATTACTAGTAAAGAAGGCCAATGGCGATTATCGCTTTTGTTTTGATGGAAGGAAACTCAACTCTCTCACAAAAAAAGATAGCTATCCTCTACCAGTCGTAGATAGAATTTTGTCGCTTTTGGGGAATGCTAACTATATCTCTTCAGTCGATCTTCGTAGCGCATTTTGGCAGATACCCTTGGATCAGACTTCAAAAGAGAAAACTGCATTTTTGGTACCAGGGAGAGGGTTGTTTCACTTCAACGTCATGCCTTTTGGGTTGTCTAATGCTGCCCAATGTCAACAGAGGTTGATGGACGCTTTGTTCGGTCCAGAAATGGAACCGAATGTTTTTGTATATCTGGACGACGCAATAATTATTAGTTCAAGTTTTGAAGAACATATCACTTTATTAGGAGAAGTTGCAAAACGGTTGAGTAATGCCAATTTGACAGTCAATATTGATAAATGCGAGTTTTTCAAGTCATCTCTTAAATATTTAGGATTTATAGTCGACAAATATGGACTACGGACAGATCCATTGAAGGTTATTGCTATGGTTGAGTTTCCACAACCAAGAAATACCACTGAAATCAAAAGATTCGCGGGGTTATGTAGCTATTACCGTAGGTTCATACCACACTTTTCATCATTAATGTCTCCTATCAATAACTTATTGAAAAATAAGAGAAAAGGACAAAAAATAACTTGGAACGCTGAGTCAGAAAAGGCATTTCGTGAAGTAAAACAGGCGTTGGTTTCCGCTCCTGTGCTGACAACTGCAAATTTCAAGTTACCTTTCGTTATCCAATGCGATGCCTCCGATACTGGGTTGGGGTGCGTGTTAACTCAAAGTCAGGACGGTCAAGAAAAAGTAATAGCTTACGCCTCTAGGACTTCATCCAGATGTGAACGTAATTATAGTGCTACTGAGAAAGAGTGCCTTGCTTGCATTTTTGCGTGCGAAAAATTTCGTCCATATATTGAGGGAGTAAAGTTTAACATTATCACTGACCATGCATCACTTAAATATCTGTTTAACATGAAAAGCCCAACAGGAAGATTGGCTCGTTGGAGCGTTAGGCTAAGTCAATTTGATTTTGAAATTGCCTATAGGCAAGGGAAACTTAACGTAGTTCCTGATGCACTTTCAAGGAGCCCTATTAATCAGGAGATTGATGAACCAATATCCAGTGATGATATTTGTGCTATAAATTTAGATGAGGTTAGTAAAGCAAATTCTCTTAATATTGATTTAACCAACTCAGACTCCTTTTATGTTAAAATGAGGTCAAAAATATTGGAACACCCTGACAAATACCCTCAATGGGCTGTAAAGGACGGTTATGTATATAAGTTAGTACCATCTAAAGTTTCATTGGATACCAATATTTCCGACTGGAAGTTGTTGGTGCCAAAGAAGCAACGTTCATCCATTATATCTTCTTGTCATGATGTCAGTACAGCTGCACACGCTGTATATCTCAAAACCTATTCTAGAGTCATACTTACCTATTATTGGCCTAAGATGCGGCAAAATATTAACCAGTATGTAAAATCTTGTGAAATGTGCGCATCACAAAAGTCACCAAACCACGCCAAATTTGGGTTGATGGGTTCACAGCGTAGTGTTAGGTTTCCATGGCAGGTTATTGCAATGGATTTGATGGGCCCGCTTCCCCGGAGTTCCAACGGTTATCAATACATATTAGTCGTCTCTGATTGGTTCACCAAATATCCTTTGATATGTCCATTACGTAATGCTACTTCTAGCAGTATCATTGAATTTTTAGAGAATGAAGTATTCTTAGTATATGGCACACCACAACAGATTGTGTGTGATAATGGTGAACAGCTAGTAAGTAAAGCTATTGAAAAACTTGTTCAGGATTACGGGTCAAATTTTAGATATACTCCATACTATCATCCCCAGGCGAACTATGTCGAACGATCAAATCGTACAATTTGCACGGCTACAAGATGTTATGTTAACGGTAACCATAAATCGTGGGATAAAGAATTACCTAAAATTGCATACTCTATGAGGACCGCTATTCACGAGATAACAGGCTATAGCCCAGCGTTTCTTAATTTTGGACGTGAAGTTCCACGCTCAGGGAAGAACTATGGAGATGGTAATGTGGATATTTTTGATTTAGGTGATAGAGAAAGATGGGTTCAAAATTTAGGCAATTTATCTGGAATTTTCAGAGATGTCCAATCTAAACTAACCTCTGCATATCAAAGGAATGCAAGGTATTATAATTGGCGTAGAAGGGACATGGAATTCTTTGTGGGTGATAAAGTATGGAAAAGGAATTAGGTTCTTTCTGATGCTGCAAACAATCTTGCTAAAAAGTTAGCGCCGCGTTACGTTCTTTGCACTGTAGCGAAGAAAAAATCGAAACTTGTATATGTACTCAAGAATGAGGACGGTACAAATGCAGGAGTATGGCACATACAGGATTTAAAACCTTATGATGGGTCTGAATTTTCTTCGGTCGATACTGATGATGAGTTAGAAGAAAATAGTCGAAACGACGTTTGATCCAAGGGTTATCTGTTGCCGGGAAGCACCTCCCAGGGGGTTTTGTAAATAGTAGGGTAGGAGTAATGTTAGGATCTCATCATTAGGAATAGTGTTAGGTAAGGCCTAGGTTAGTTTTCATCATTCAAATCGAGCTCGATTCTCATCTCACCATACATAAAATATAACTGTACTAGGATTGTCCCCAATTAAAATAGACATGTACCTGCATGCCTATTTTTTTCGTCGGAAGGGGGTGAATGTAACATGTAATTTTCCTTTTTTACCTTTATTATATGGGTTTGTTATTAAGTTAACCAAGAGTAACACCCAGTATATTATGATGATGTGAGATACTCAATAGATTATGTGACTGCAACACTTTACATTTTGTTATGGCAGGTGGATTGAATATCCTGTTGGCGTTGGACCTCTTGTATGCTGAACTTGAAGATTCCTTTGTCTTCCTGGTGTGACCGTCTATTAGTTTCAGGGTTGTATTTTTCAGGTGTTCATAGCAGTGGTGTTGATCTGTCCTTCTTCCTAGCTGTAATGATAAATGATTTACATTTCCAGTTGCTGTTGACTGATTGAATGGATAAAAGTTGAAATGCACAGTTTGACAAACCTGTTGGAAATTGATATGTCCTTGCTGTTTTCAATTTAATTATGGATCCACAGGAAGTTATATTTGAAGTAGTTGTAATTGTTTATATTCGTATTTCAGTTTCAGTCTGACAGTTTAATTGGTTATGTGAATTGTTGGGTTATTTCGCTCCGTCCATAGCCTTTGTGAATTTATAACCTTCTTCTTTTATTTTCGGCCTACTGGCAACATTTTTGGTAGGACCAATGTTACTATAGTTCTGTGTCAGACCTAACTTCACAATTCTTTAAAAACGGGCAAAGGCCCCTTAGGACATTTTCCTTAAATAATCTAGGTATTTCAATATTCTCTGTTGGTAATATTTATCAACTAGTCAAGATTCCAACTGTACTTGCGCAGTGAATTATTTCTAATTCGAAACATGTTTTTATAAACGGTTTTGTTTTCTGAGTGCACAGGAAACTCTTGAAATTTCTTGATTTCCTTCTTCTCTACCGAGAGTAGGCAAGATGGGCACGAATTTTGCCATTTTCCATCCAACCTTTGTGGGGTTTGAGACCCTTATTTTCGGCCATTCCAGACGGAAGGTGAGCATTTTTAGAGTCCATAAACCTATTCAATGTCTTCAATTTGGTATATTTCCAACAGATTTATTTGCCTTTTCATGGTGGTTGTCCTGGTGGGACGCCATCGCCATAGCGTGCTAGCCTGTTGCTAGGATTAGCCTCCGGAATTTTGGAACTTTCCTCTTGATCCCATCCTGAGCCATCCATGATGCCACAAGGTGACTAGAAAGTCTCCACTTCAAGATAGTGTGCTGTTGGGGCCACTTCTCAATTTTGGGGCTATTCTCTTGATCCCACCTTGTTGTGCCGTCCACGATGATGAAGGGTGACTAGGAAGTCAAAGAAACCTTTTTTTTTTAACTGCACCAGCTGGAATTTTGGAGTTGGAGTTCACTGGCAGTGAAGGACAGAGCAGCACCACATGCTCCGCAGATACTAAGGTCAGATCAATTTTGATTATACTTTTGTTCCTGATGACCCAGTAGTGCGCAGCACCAAGTTGAACCACTATTCAAGTCTTACTACTCATAACAACAGTTTTCAATTTTATATTTAAAATACCACTTAACTTTTCATAATGGGAGTCCAGTCATTCTGTGAACCGGAAATATAGGCCTATATAGAAGGAGAATATCTTGAGATATCTACATTTTTTTGTTCTGCTTAGGCATTTAACTTATACAACACTGAGGAAGTGATTTAATCATTTTTCTGCACAGTAAGGTGTTACTGAAGGTATAATTGAAATTGTGTGTCACATGAACCTGCTTCAAACATCTAAAGAATTATATTTCTCTGGTACAGTTATTTAGTGTTTCATTAGATTTTCAAATTCTATCATGAATATTAAATTTTCTTAGTTTTCCTACTACTGAAAACTGAGTGGCGCCTGGCGAAAGGTCCCTAAAAATACATAACTTCTTGAATCCACAGCCTGCTCCCAAACAACAGAGATGCCGTGCCTATAACATAACTACACACTAGTCTTGCAATTTACTATTTATTATACAACATCCATAAAATAGCAAGAAAGCGTTATATGTTTCAACTGCAGACATGTCAGATGCTTCAATTCCGAGCCACAGTGTGAACATAGTCAGAGTCGAAGTTTCTTGTTCTTCCTGTTGTTCGCGTTATTTTGATATAGGAAGCACTTGACAATGTCTACCTATAAGATGAATAACCGACTTCTTATTAAGATTGATAAGTTCGAAGTTTTGGTGAACACGCCGGTTTACCGACTCTTGATTGTTGGAATCGAAGTTTTTGGTGAATATGAAAAAGTATAGTATAGTCATGTTCTGCCTATTGTGTGCGTTATACTTGCTTCGATGTCGTCTTAAATGATCGTTGCGAACTTATATGCTCCAGAGGTATCCATGTGAGATGTCAGAATAAGGTGAGCAGACTGATGTAGTCGAAGTATCTTCACTTGCCTATTAAGTTCAGTAAACGAACGAAAAATAGAGGAAAAAAATCGTGTAGTCGCAAATTCTTGCAGAGTGGTAGGGGAAAGTGCCATGAACAACATACTAAAAGTCCTGACCCGTAGGGGATGAGCGCGATGGTGGGGGAGCGTTCTAAGGTCATTTTCTCAAGTTATTCTTGATTAATTCGAAAATCGCGACCTCTAGCGGAAAAATATAGGTATACAAAATTTAAGTAAATGGAATCTTCAATAAAAAAGTTTTCATTCACTTGTTGTCCACAATGGATAGTTTCTGAGATACAGG
Source organism: Phaedon cochleariae (assembly GCA_918026855.4). Lineage (NCBI taxonomy): Eukaryota > Metazoa > Arthropoda > Insecta > Coleoptera > Chrysomelidae > Phaedon > Phaedon cochleariae. Next base: position 18,179,427 of record OU896718.1, on the reverse strand, counting down.
GGATGAAAAATCGAGAAGTATCAAAAATAGAGTTTAATGGTATGGAATTGGTGTTCAACTTGAATATTAACAGAAAAAATACATTACTCATCGAGAACAGATATAATTGAATGAATACGTTCTAATAATATCAACAATTAATCATCATCTTCATCGTCATCTTCCACATCCAGTAACGGTGCACCGTTCGTACACGTACCATGGCACATGCCGCACACCATGGAGCATGGAATTCCAGCTTTCCGACAACCACATCGTCCTCCACATCCAGTAGAACATCGGCAGAATATGCTGTTCAGTATCGCTTCAGGTGCTATTGGATCTCTGGTTGTCACTCTAGAATGACCGATCCATCCTCTCCTCTGTTCCACCCCCACTCAGTCGGGGGTAGAGGATTGTTGAGCCATTGCTCTACCTGTTGAAATATAACCAATAAATATTATTGTAGAGGCATGAGACGGATTGGATTGAATTATTATACCAGTAAATAAACTCTGAATGAGTGTTGTTGCGCTGCTCCTATGGTTGGTGGCAGTAAGGCGAGATTTGGTTCTGGCTTTGTTGATGCATTCAAGAATGCAGCATACCGAAGTCTATTCAGATCCTGTTGATCTGCTGTCACTTGGTACATTTCTAAAAATATATTCTCGCCAGCCTGTGTAACCTTGTCTGCTTGTGTTGTGGGGTTGGTGAAATACTGCACCCACAAAGCAGCGGTAGGCCCATTCTCCTTGACAGTCCCTTCTTTTCTTGTTCTGAGATGCTGGCTCCTTCCAGAATAATCCGAGCTAAGACATCTTGAATGAGTGAATGTTCTCGAACGGCTCTGCTGTAAGCATGTCCAGTTAGTATCTCGTCAACTGAATTTGTAGCATAAACAAGGCATAATACTTCTTTCAGTCCCGACCCTGCCATTGTGTGACCAATGCACCCCATGAACGACATGAGTTTATGCTACCAGTCCTTATTTTCATAGTAAAAGCCATCATTCGATGAGAAGCAGTCTAAAGGTATCCATTTCATGAAACGCAGGACAATAGTGACAAAACAAACATGAAATGCATATCAGTAAACTCTATTTTTTATACTTTTCGATTTTTGTTTCCCCTGTATCTCAGAAACTATCCATTGTAGACAACGATGAAATAGGAACTTTTTTATAGAAAATTTAGTAGTCCAATTTTGTATTCGTATATTTTTTCGCTAGAGGTCACGATTTTCGAATTATTCAAGAATTGATTGGGAAAATGACCTTCAAACACTCCCTCACCATCGCGCTCATCCCCTACGGGTCAGGACTTTCAGTATGTTGTTAATGACACTTCCCTTTACCACTATACAAAAATTTGCGACTACACGATTTTTTTCCTCTATTCAGCCTTTTTTAGTGTTCGTTGATTGAACTAATTAATCTCGTTAAATGTCCTCCAAACACGTCCTATATGGTCAGTGCGATCGTATCTATTTCAACTGTAGGCATGTCAGATGCTTGAATTCCGAGCCACAGTGTAAACATAGTCGAAGTTTCTTGTTCTGCCTGTTGCGTGCGTAATACCTGCTTCGATGTCGTCTGATATGATGGTTGCGAACTAATATGCTTCGGAAGTACCTATGTGGGATGATAGAATACAGAGATACAGTCTGCACGACTGATGATGTTGTCGGAGAATCTTCACTCGCCTATTGCTCTCGTTATATGTCCTTCGAAGTCGTCCTATATGGTCAGTGCGATCGTATCTGTCATAAATGTAGGCATGTCGGATGCTCGAATGCGAAGTAACAGTGTGAACATAGTCTGAGTCGGAGTTTCTTGTTCTGCCTGTTGTGTGCGTTATACCTGTTTCGATGTCATCTCATATGATCGTTGCGAACTGATATGCTCCGCAAGTATCCATATGAGATGATAGAATACAGAGGAACAGTGTGCAGACTGATGTTGTCAAACAATCTTCAATCGCCTATTGATCTCGTTACATGTCCTTCGAAGTCGTCCTATATGATCAGTTCGATCGTATCTGCTATAACTGTAGGCATGTCAGATGCTAGAATGCAAAGTAACAGTGTAAACATATTCGAAGTCGAATTTTCATGTTCTGCCTGTTGTGTGCGTTATACCTGTTCCGATGTCGTCTCATATGATCGTTGCGAATTGATATGCTCTAGAGGTATCCATGTGGGATGATAGAATACAGTGATACAGTGTGCGGATTGATTTTGTCGAAGTATCTTCACTTGCCTATTGTTCTCGTTATATTGTGTCTCTCGGAGTAATTTTATATGGTCAGTGCAATCGTATTTACTATAGCTGTAGGCATGTCAAATTTTAGAATGTGAAGTTGCAGTGTGAACATAGTCGGAGTGGAAGTTTCTTGTTCTGCCTGTTGCGTGCGTTATACCCGTTTTGATGTCGTCTCATATGATCGTAACGAACTGATATGCTCTAAAGGTATTCATGTGAGATGATAGAACACAGAAATACAGTGTGCAGCCTGATGTAGTCAAAGTATCTCCACTCGCCTATCAATCTCGTTATATGTCCTTCAAACTCGTCCTAAATGGTCAGTGCGATCGTATTAGTTTCAACTGTTTGCATGTCAGATGCTTGGATTCAGAGCCACAGTGTAAACAAAGTAGAAGTCGAAGTTTCTTGTTCCCGCTGTTGTATGCGTTATTCTGATCTAGGCAACACTTGACAATGTCTACCTTTAAGAAATATAACCTACTTATTATTAAGATTGACAAGTTTGAAGTTTTGGCCGGTTGACCGACTCGATTGTTGGAATCGAAGTTTTTGGTGAATATGAAAGAGTATAGTATTCCACTCTCATATAATGAGCTGTCATATATGCTTCTCGAATAGCCATTTCAGATGCTAGAAGCAGAGTTGCAGTGTGAACATATTCGAAGTCGAAGATACTTGTTCTGCCTGTTGTGTGCGTTATACCCACTTTGATGTATTATATGATCGTTGCGAATTCAAATGCTCCAAATGTATTCGTGTAAGATGATAGAATACAGAGATACAGTGTGCAGACTGATGTTGTCGAACAATCTTCACTTGTCTATTGTTCTCATTACAAGTCCCACGAAGTCGTCTTATATGTTCACTTCGATCCTATCTGCTTCAACTTCAGGCTTGTCAGATGCTAGAATTCAGAGCCACAATTTAAACATATCCGGAGTAAAAATTACTTGTTCTTCCTGATATGTGAGTCATGCCCACTTCGATGCCATCTTATATGATGGTTGCGAACTTATATGCTTCAGAGGCACACATGTACAGATATGTCAGATGCTAGAATGCGGAGTTACAGTGTAAACATAGTCATAGGCGGAGTTCCTTGTTCTGCCTATTGTGTGCGTTATACTTGCTTCGATGTCATCTCATATGATCGTTGCGAACTAATATGCTCCAGAGGTATCCATGTGAGATTTCAGATAACAGAGATACAGTACGTGTGCCGACTGATTTTGTCGAAGTATCTCTACTTGCCTATTGTTCTCGTTATATGTCCTTCGGATTCGTCTCATATGGACACTTCGATCGTATCTGCTATAACTGTAGGCATGTCAGATGTGAACATAGTCATAGTCGAAGTTTTTTGGTCTGCCTATTGTGTGCGTTATACTTGCTTCGATGTCGTCTTATATGATCGTTGCGAACTGATAAGCTCCAGAGGTATCCATGTGAGATGATTCAATACAGAGATACAGTGTTCAGACTGATGTTGTCGAGGTATCTTTACTTGCCTATCGTTCTCGTGATATGTCTTTCGAAGTCGTACTATATGGTCAGTGCGATCGTATCTGCTATAACTGTAGGCATGTTCAAGCCACAGTGTAAACATAGTCGAAGTCAATGTATCTTGTTCTGCCTGTTGCGTGAGTTATACCCGCTCCGATGTCGTCTCATATGATGGTTGCGAACTGTAATGCTTCGAAAGTAATTATGTGAGATGATAGAATACAGAGATACAGTGTGCAGACTGATGTTATCGAGGTATCTTCACTTGCCTATTGTTCTCGTTATATTGTGTCTCTCGGAGTAATTTTATATGGTCAGTGCAATCGTATTTACTATAGCTGTAGGCATGTCAAATTTTAGAATGTGAAGTTGCAGTGTGAACATAGTCGGAGTCAAAGTTTTTTGTTTTGCCTGTTGTGTGCGTTATACCCGCTTCGATGTCGTCTGATATGATCGTTGCGAACTAATATGCTTCAGAGGTATCCATGTGAGATGATAGAATACAGAGATACAGTATGCAGACTGATGTTGTCGGAGAAACTTCACTCGCCTATTGTTCTCGTTATATGTCCTTCGAAGTCGTCCTATTCGATCAGTGCGATCGTATCTGCTATAACTGTAGGCATGTCGGATCCTAGAATGCAGAGTCACAGTGTAAAAATAGTCGAAGTCAAAGTGTCTTGTTCTGCCTGTTGCGTGCGGTAAATCCGAATCGATGTCGTCTTATATGATCGTTGCGAACCAATATGCCTCAAAAGTATCCATGTGAGATGATAGAATACAGAGATACAGTGTGCAGATTGATGTTGTCGAAGTATCTTCTCTTGCCTATTGTTCTCGTTATATGTCCTTCGAAGTCAGTGCGATCGTATTTACCATAGCTGTAGGCATATCGGATCCTAGAATGTGAAGTATGAGTGAGAACATAGTCAGATTCAATGTTTCTTGTTCTGCCTGTTGCGTGCGTTATACCCGCTTCGGAGTCGTTTTATCTGATCTTTGCGAACTGATATGCCTCGGAAGTATCCATGTTAGATGATAGAATACAAAGATATAGTGTGCAGACTGATGTTGTTGAAGAATATTCACTTGCTCATTGTTCTCGTTATATGTCTCTCGAAGTCGTCTTTTATGGTCAGTGCAATCGTATCTGCTATTGCTGTAGGCATGTCAGATGCTAGAGTGCGAAGTTAGTGTGAACATAGTCGGAGTCAAAGTTTCTTGTTTCGCCTGTTGTGTGCGTTATACCCGCTTCCATGTCGTCTCATATGATCGTTGCGAACTAATATGCTTCAAAGGTATTTATGCGAGATGATAGAATACAGAGATACAGTATGCAGACTGATGTTGTCAAAGAATATTCACTTGCCCATTGTTCTCGTTATATGTCTCTCGAAGTCGTCTCTTATGGTCAGTGCAATCGTATCTGCTATTGCTGTAGGCATGTCAGATGCTTGGATGCGAATTTAGTGTGAACATAGTCGGAGTAAAAGTTTCTTGTTTCGCCTGTTGTGTGCGTTATACCCGCTTCGATGTCGTCTTATATGATCGTTGCGAACTAATATGCTCCAGAGGTATCCATGTGAGATGATAGAATACAGAGATACAGTGTGCATACTGATAATGTCGAAGAATCTTCACTTGCTCATTGTTCTCGTTAAATGTCCTTCGAAGTCTTCTTCTATGGTCAGTGCGATCGTATCTGCTATACCTGTAGGCATGTCAGATGCTAGAATGCGGAGTTACAGTGTAAACATAGTCGGAGTCGAAGTTCCTTGTTTCGCCTGTTGTGTGCGTTATACCTGCTTCGATGTCGTCTTATATGGTCGTTGCGAACTAATATGCTCCAAAGGTATCCATGTGAGATGATAGAATACAGAGACACATTGTGCAGATTGATGTTGTCGAAGAATCTCTACTTGCTTATTGTTCTCGTTATATGTCCTTTGAAGTCGTCTTTTATGGTCAGTGCGATCGTATCTGCTATAGCTGTAGATATGTCAGATGCTGGAATGCGAAGTTTCAGTGAGAACATAGTCGGAGTCGAAGATTCTGTTTTGCCTGTTGTGTATGTTATACCCGCTTCGAAGTCGTCTTATACGATAATTGCGAACTAATATGCTTCAAAGGTATCCATGTGAGATGATAGCATACTGAGATACAGTGTGCAGACTGATGTAGTCGAAGTAACTCCACTCTACCTATTAATTTCGTTATATGTCCTCCAAACTCGTCCTATATGGTCAGTGCAATCGTATCTGTTTCAACTGTAGGCATGTCAGATGCTCGAATTCCGAGCCACAGTGTGAACATGGTCGGAATCAAAGTTTCATGTTCTGCCTGTTTTGTGCATTATACCCGCATCGATATCGTTTTTTCTGATCGTTGCGATCTAATATGCCTCGGTAGTTTCCATGTGAGATGATAGAACATAGAGATACAGAGTGCAGACTGATGTTGTCGTTGTATCTTCACTTGCCTTCACTTCTCGTTATATGTCCTTCAAAGTCGTCACTTATGGTCAGTGCGATCGCATCTGCTATAGGTGTAGGCATATCAGATTCTAGAATGTGAAGTTACAGTGTAAACATAGTCGATGTCGAAGTTTTCTGTTCTGCCTGTTGCGTGCGTTATACCCGCTTCGATTTCGTCTTATATGATCGTTGCGAACTAATTCGCTTCAGAGGTATCCATGTGAGATGATAAAATACAGAGAGACAGTGTGCAGACTGATGTTGTCGAAGAATCTTCACTTGCTCATTGTTCTCGTGATATGTCCTTCTAATTCGTCTCATATGATCAGTGCGATCGTATCTGCTATAACTGTAGGCATGTCAGAAGCTAGAATGCGAAGTTACAGTGTCAACATAGTCATACTCGAAATATCTTGTTCTGCCTATTGTGTGCGTTATACTTGCTTCGATGTCGTCTCATATGATCGTTGCGAACTAATATGCTCCAGAGGTATCCATGTGAGATGATAGAATACAGAGATACAGTGTGCATACTGATGTTGTCGAAGAATCTTCACTTGCTCATTGTTCTCGTTAAATGTCCTTCGGAGTCTTCATCTATGGTCAGTGCGATCGTATCTGCTATACCAGTAGGCATGTCAGATGCTAGAATGCGGAGTTACAGTGTGAACATAGTCGGAGTCAAAGTTCCTTGTTCCGCCTGTTGTGTGCGTTATACCTGCTTCGATGTCGTTTTATATGGTCGTTGCGAACTAATATGCTCCAAAGGTATCCATGTGAGATGATAGAATACAGAGACACAGTGTGCAGACTGATGCTATCGAAAAATCTCTACTTGCTTATTGTTCTCGTTATATGTCCTTCGAAGTCGTCTTTTGTGGTCAGTGCGATCGTATCTGCTATAGCTGTAGACATGTCAGATGCTGGAATGCGAAGTTTCAGTGAGAACATAGTCGGAGTCGAAGTTTCTGTTTCGCCTGTTGTGTGCGTTATACCCGCTTCGAAGTCGTCTTATACGATAATTGCGAACTAATATGCTCCGAAGGTATCCATGTGAGATGATAGCATACTGAGATACAGTGTGCATACTGATGAAGTCGAAGTATCTCTAATCTACCTATTAATCTCGTTATATGTCCTACAAACTCGTCCTATATGGTCAGTGCGATCGTATCTGTTTTAACTGAAGGCATATCAGATGCTTGAATTCCAAGCCACAGTGTGAACATGGTCGGAGTCAAAGTTTCATGTTCTGCCTGTTGCGTGCGTTATACCCGCTCCAAAAGTATTCATGTGAGATGATAGAATGATGAGATACAGTGTGAAGACTGATGTAGTCGCAGTATATCAACTTGCCAATTAATCTCTTTATATGTCCTTCAAACTCGTCCTATATGGTCAGTGCGATCGTAACAATTCCAACTGTTGGCATTTCAGATGCTTGGATTCAGAGCCACAGTTTAATCATGGTCAGAGTTTTTTGTTCTGTCTGTTGGTTGCGTTATTCCGGCTACACTTGACAATGTCTACCTGTAAGATGTATAACCGACTTATTATCAAGATTGAAAAGTTCGAAGTTTTGGCGAACACGCCGGTTCATCGACTCTTGATTGTTTGAATCGAAGTTTCTGGTAGATATGAAAAAATGTATTCCACTCGCATATAATGAGCTGTCATATTATATGCTTCTTGAATAGGCATTACAGATGCTAGAATCAGACTTACAGTGTAAACATAGTCGAATTCGAAGATTCTTGTTCTGCCTGTTGTGTGCGTTATACCCACTTCGATTTCTTATTTGATCGTTGCGAACTCAAATGCTCCAAAGGAATTCATGTGAAATGAAAGAATTCAGAGATACAGTTCTCAGACTGATGTTGTCGAACTATCGTCACTTGTCTATTGTTCTCATTACATGTCCTGCGAAGTCGTCCAATAAATTCAGTGCGATCGTATCTGCTTCAACTAAAGGCATGTCGAATGCTAGAATCCAGAGCCACACTGTAAACATATTCGGAGTCGAAATTTTTAGTTCTTCCTGATATGTGAGTTATGTCCTCTTCGATGCCAAATTATATTATCGTTGCAAACTCAAATGCTTCAAAGGCACACATATGAGATGATAGAATACAGAGATACAGTGTGCAGACTGATTATGTCGAAATATCTTAACTTGCCTATTGTTCTCCTTATTTGTCCTTCGGAGTCGTCTCATATGATTAGTTCTATCGTATCTGCTATAACTGTATGCATGTCAGATGTAGAATGCGGAGTAACAGTGTGAACATAGTCGGAGTCGAAGTTTCTCATTCTGCCAATTCTTGTGTGCGTTATATCCGCTTCGGTTACGTCTTATATGATGGTTGAGTACTGATATGCCTCGGAAGTATCCATGTGAGATAATAGAATACAGAGATAAAGTTTGCACGACTGATGTCGAGGTATCTTCCCTTGCCTATCGTTCTCGTTATATGTCCTTCGGAGTTGTCTTTTTTGGTCAGTGCGATCGTATCTGCTATAACTGTAGCAAAACAGATTCTAGAATGCAAAGTTAGAGTGCGAACATTGTCGAAGTTTCTTGTTCTGCCTGTTGTGTGCGTTATACCTGCTTCGATGTCGTCTTATGTGATCGTTGCGATATCATATGCTCCAGAGGTATCCACGTGAGATGTCAGATTCCAGAGATACGGTGAGCAGACTGATATTGTCGAAATATCATCACTTGCTCATTGTTCCCGTTATATGTTTCTCGAAGTCGTCTTATATAGTCGATGCGATCGTATCTGCTATGAATGTAGGCATGTCAGATGCTAGAATGCAAAGTAACAGTGTGAACAAAGTCGAAGTCGAAGATTCTTGTTCTGCCTGTTGTGTGCTTTATACCCGTTGTGATGTCGTCCAATATGATCGTTGCGAATTGATATGCTTCAGAGGTATCCATGTGAGATGATATATAACAAAGATACAGAGTGCAGACTGATGTTGTCGGAGAATCTTCACTCGCCTATTTTTCTCGATATATGTCCTTCTGAGTCGTCCCAAATTATCAGTGCGATCGTATCTGTTATAACTGTAGGCATGTCAGATGCTAGAATGCAAAGTAACAGTGTAGACATAGTCGAAGTAGAAGTTCCATGTTCTACCTGTTGTGTGCGTTATACCCGTTTTGATGTCGTCTCATATGATCGTTGCGATCTGATATGCTCCAGAGGTATTCATGTGAGATGATAGAAAACAGAGATACAGTGTGCAGACTGATGTTGTCGAAGTATTGCCACTGCCTATTGTTCTCGTTATATGTGTTCCGGACCAAGAGGACAGGGACACTACGTCCCCAGAGAAGAGCGGTGAGAGGGCGATTTAGTAAGATGTAGTGACGCGCAGAGTGGGCCAAGCGGGACCTGGACAACTGCCTAGCGGCGACGGCGGGAACTATCAGGCCCACGACAGCGCGGTTGGCTGGTGGAGAGTTTAGTTTACGCAGCGACACGGTGACAGTATTGTTAAAATTAATTATTTTCCTATTTTGTTACGAGCATTCAATACAATTTATTTCTTTACTTTTTGTGTCTTTAACAAGTCAGAAGTGAGATTTAGCCCAGTGCCTTAGTGGTGAAGTGAGGAGAATATCAATTTTGGTGAAATTCCTTCGTTGTGGCCTGTAGTGTTGGAAAGATCTCGGAGACAAAGGAGACTACAGTTGAACGGTGTTAGTTCGGCGATTTCGCTACGAAACGAATAGCCAGGCGGGTTCATTATATTCATTATAGCACATTGACGGCGTTTTGGAAACCGTAAGTACAAGATTCATATCATTTCGTACGAAAACTCAGCTCGAGGCAGAGCGATAGACAAACTCGTGCCGATGAATCAGAGCTTTGGTATGCTGTACGATACCGGCATTTGATTGCATAACATCGATGGTTCGATTGAATATCAGCTATTGGTGAATATACTAGACGATTATTATTTCAGTCATCTATTCTATTGGGAATTACATGATATTTATTTTGGAATATAATGATGATTTGTGTTTTGTTGAGTTTATAATCATTTCAATCACATGAAGAATTGTTTTCACGACATTTCCACACGGGAGTGAGTTCAATCTGAAATCATTTCAATCAATCGCAATTTATTGAACATTTTATGTCGTTCAGATAATTTCAGTGGTGTTCGAAGAATATTGTTACTGATATTTTGGTGGTACCGGGTGGTCAAATAAAATACTACTTTCGTTTATTTGTTTATCACTGGTGGTGTTCGAGGAATATTGTTACTGATGTTTTTGGTGGTACCGGGTGGTCAAATAAAATACTACTTTTGTTTATTTGTTTATCACGGGCGATATATCAAGCGGTAAATTAGTACTTTGGTGAATAATCTCAATCCGTACCATTTATTTGTTGGATAACATTATTGGTCAAAATTCATTCGACGTAGTTGAATACATTTCAACATACTGGATAAATATCAGTGGCGTGTACCATAGAGAATAACAGGTTGTTGATCGGTGATCAGTTTCTATCATACAGGGTGGCTTCTAGTGAACATTTATTTTTATCAAAAACATTATCGGACAATTAATTTATTTTTGGTTACAGATAATGGCGAAATCAGGCGAAGACCACTTACTGATAACTGAGGATATCGAGTTGGATTCCCATGAATCACCTGTGAGAGGAAGAAGGCGGGATGACTCTAACTCTCCACGGCGAAGTAGAACAGCCCCTTCTGACGCTTCGGTTGGAGAAATTGTGAAGCAACTTCTGGCAGGAGGCCTCATGAAGAATATTCAGAAAATTGCTAAGCAGCAAGTGGCGTTAGCAGTCGGCGAAGCTTCGGAATTACTGCAACCCGGACCATCAGCCTCAAGGACAGGCGGGAGCGTCGAGAGGGATCAGGAAGGTAGTGGTAAGCGACAATTGCTACTTGGCACTGAAGTTATTGATCGGTTCGATCCCGATAATGCCGATAATAACATTGAAAGGTGGTTACAAAAAATTGATCAGCTAGGCAGAGTTCATGGTTGGTCAAACTATGAAATGTCTACATTGGCACAGACGAAGCTAGAAGGTGCAGCAAAGAGGTGGTTTAACCAACTTGACGACTACAACTTGACTTGGGACCAATGGAAGGAGGCATTGAGAGCAGCGTTCCCAAGGCGTAGAGAATTCGCTGTCATGTTAGAGGAGTTGGTACAACGACGGAAGACACCAAATGAAACCATGACCACCTATTTCCATGCAAAACTAGCGTTGTGCAGCAGGGTACACATCAAGGGTGAGGAGGCAGTTTCTTGTATCATAAGGGGCCTTCCAGATGGTCTGAGAGCCAATGCACACGCAGCCAACTGTTCTACGCCGGAAGTCTTGTACAATTCATTCCTAGCGGGACTGGAGGGTTATCACGGTGAGGCATCCAGAATCAGAAATTTTGCGTCAAGGGGTGCGTTTTCTTCTGCGTCAAGGGGTGCGTTTTCTTTTGTATCAAGGGGTGCGGTCCCTTCCATAGCAGGTGGTCCCCGGCGAGACGAAGCAGTAGCTAAGAGGAGGTGCTTCAACTGTCAAATGATTACAAATCATTTGAGCAAGGACTGCCCTCTACCTAGAGCGGAGCGATGTATTGGATGTGGAGCAGGAGGACATAGATTAGCTGAGTGCCCTAGGCAACAGAATACAGGGAGCGACGAGTATGAAACAAGACACCAGGTGAGACTCTTGACAGATCCTTCAAATAGTTGTTTCCGACGTATAGTTAAGGTAAACTGCGAGAATGTGAAAGCCTACCTAGATACTGGCAGCGAACAAAATCTAATGTCTTTGGCGACAGCACAGCGCTTAGGACTCACTATCACTGCAGATGGTGAGGGAAAAATATTATGTGGGTTTGGCGGAGGCACCGCAATTGGTATAGGTCAGGTAAAATTTTTGATGATTTTGGGAGATTGTCATCTGGAAGTCAAGGCATTAGTCACGGACTGTGACATGGGTCCCATCGAATTACTCTTGGGTCAACCATCCATGAATAGTCAAGGCGTAACTATGGTGGTGAGAAACGATGGGGCATACCTTTGTAAAGATCCCGATCTTAACAAGTTGGTCAAAATGATCACTCTCGAAGGCGAATCTCCCAGGTGCAGAGTGTTATTAGCAAACGACACTATACTACCACCTAATACGGCGAGCAAAGTTGAAGTTGAAATCATCAACGGCGTAGAAGGGACAAAGTACTACATGGAGAATAAGCAATTTCCAGATGGCCAGTCGACCATCATCATACCGGCAGGATTATTAGGTGGACAACAAGAAAGCATCAAGGTCGTCAATGCTGGTGATGAAAGTATTCGATGGCGGAAGGGGCGACTATTAGCACGCGTGGAGGCCTGTTTGTCGAGCGAGGACGTAGAGAAGGCGACGCTTTCGTCCGGAAATCAAGTAAGACAATTATCTATGAGTAGCTTAGACTTTTCTGGAGTGAATGTTGGCTGTATTTCTGATGAATGGATGGGACAGTTATTTGAGTTGTTGAGGCGTTACTCGGTATGTTTTTCAAAGGGAAAAGATGATCTTGGATTGACTAACTTAGGAAGTATGCAGATAAAGTTGACTACTGATGTACCCATTTACTATAGGCCTTACAGGTTATCTTATAAGGAGAGGGAGGTGGTAAGAGAAAAGGTACAGAATCTCATGGATGCTGGAGTAATACGAGAGAGTGAATCAGAGTATGCTAGTCCTATTGTCTTGGTTCCGAAAAAGAATGGTGAGGTGAGGCTAAGCGTGGATTATAGGGCGTTGAACGCTATCACGGTGAAGGACAGGTATCCACTTCCATTGATCTCAGATCAACTCACTAAATTGGCGAATACTAATTTCTTTACCACATTAGATTTGGCCCAAGGCTTTCATCAGGTTCCTATGCATCCAGATTCTGTGAGTAAGACAGCGTTCATCACGCCCGATGGACACTACGAGTATCTGCGTGTTCCCTTTGGCCTTTCGAATTCGCCGGCGGTTTTCCAGCGCATCATCAACAAGATGCTGGGTCCACTGAGACATGGCGGAGTATTGGCATACATCGATGACTTGCTGATTCCCTCGGCAGGCGAGGAGGAGGGTTTGAAATTATTAGAGTTAGTGTTAAATCTGATCAAACAGGCAGGTGTGGAGTTGAACTTGGCAAAATGTTCGTTTTTACAGAGACACATCGAATACCTAGGACATGAAGTAGATGAGGATGGCGTTCGACCCGGTAGGCGAAAGGTACAGGCCATGTTAGATTTCCCAGAGCCTAAAGATGTCCATGGGGTGCGACAGTTTATGGGATTGGCGTCGTACTTCAGGAAATTCATTTATAATTTTGCGGTGTTGGCGAAACCGTTGACATGTCTAACGAAAAAGGACGAACCTTGGCGTTGGTCAGTTGAGCAACAGAGAGCATTTGAGTTTTTGAAGAATCAATTGGCGGGTCGACCTGTGTTAGCTTTATATGATAGTGGAGCGGACATCGAATTACATACCGACGCTAGTAAACTAGGTGTTTCAGGTATTCTTTTACAGAAAGGAGCGGATGGCAAGCTCCGACCAGTGGAGTACTTCAGTAGGGCGACGAAGGCGCAGGAACAAGTGTATCATAGCTATGAACTGGAAAATCTAGCGGTTGTTGAATCTATTGAACGTTTCAGGGTGTATCTTGCGGTTGTTCACTTCAAAGTGGTTACCGATTGTGTAGCTGTACGAGCAGCCCTGCTCAAGCGAGATTTAGTCCCCAGGATCGCGAGATGGTGGTTGGCGATACAAGAGTATGACATGGAGATAGAATATCGTCCTAGAGGACGTATGCAGCATGTCTACGCTTTGAGTAGGAATCCACCTACAGCGACGGTCAATGTTGTCGTCATGGCTGAAGACGACTGGTTCTTGACGGTGCAGCTGCAAGATTCGAAAGCGCAAGAGCTGGTAAGACTCCTAACGTCTGGATGCGCTGATGTAGAAGTGAAGTCGAATTATAAAATGAAACAAGGGCGACTCTATCGTATAACTCCGAAAGGGGATAGGTTATATGTACCAGCGATGGCGAAATTCAGTATTCTGAAGAAATACCATGATGAAATTGGTCACCTGGCGTTTAGGCGGTGTATGGCGTTGATAGAGGAGGTCTATTGGTTTCCAAAAATGCGGCGTTTTGTTTCCAAGTATGTAGGATCCTGTCTCCGTTGTGGATTTGCGAAAGGATCATATGGACGGGGCGAAGGTTTTCTACATCCAATCGAACGGCGAGCAATACCGTTCGACACAATTCACGTCGATCATCTAGGTCCGTTCATCAAGAGTGTCAAGGGATATTCATATCTGCTGATGATAGTAGATGGATTCACTAAGTTCATCCTGGCGAAGCCAACGAAGACCTTGACCGCAGCAGAAACAATCAGACGGCTCAATGAGGTGTTTGGTGAATTTGGGTATCCTAGGCGGTTGATATCTGATCAAGGTAAAGCATTCACCTGCAGTGCATTCAAGTCTTTCTTGGCAGATAAAGGCATAAAGCATGTGGTGAACGCCGTGGCGACACCCAGGGCGAATGGTCAGGTGGAAAGACAAAACCGAACGATAGTTGAAGCTTTGTCGTCAACTGCAGAGACTGAAGGTCGGTGGGACGAGAAGCTGCCGGATGTTGTCTGGGGCCTTAATAATACGGTCAACTCTAGCACGCGTTTCTCTCCTGCTCATCTCATGTTCTCTCATTGTCATGGTCGAGTAGCCGACTTGGCGAATGGCGAGCTAGCTAGCGACAAAATTAAAGAGACCGGCGAAGGTCTTCGGACTGGCGTAAGTCCAAGGAACGCGGTGAGAGTTCCGGGTGTCGAATGTGCAGATCAGGCAGGTGGCTCGGCGGATGCCATGGTGATGTCTGAAGACACCCACTCTGAAGAGCGAGGTGACGATCTCACTCTACAGGTTCCAAGGCGGAGGCGGACGAAAAGATTCCGAAGGAATCAGGTGAAAGCGCTGCGGCGGAGTGCTAGGTTACTCTGTAAAAGCTCCATGACGGGCGAAAGTGCAACTGGTGGTCATACTGCGAGTGATAATGCAGGTGCGTGCATAATGAGCGAAGAGGTGGAAGGTGTTTGCACAGGCATGAAAGACAGTTGCACGTCAGGTGTAAGTGTTACGGTCAACAACGCTAAGGGCGAGGCGTATAAACGACCGAGTACGAGTGATGAGAGTCCTCAAACGGCTGGAAAGCGCGAGCGGCTGAGTTCTGTGGGGATCGGGACGGCTGGACTGTCTGAACCAAGTCTGGTTGTTCCGGGACCCAGTGGAATTCACGCTGACCGTTTCGAAGCTGAAAGGAATATTCATACATCTGCACAAAGGGCGAAAAGGCGTTCCGATCGAAGGCGAAAAGTTGCAACTTTATATAAGGTGGGTGAATTGGTGCTTTGGCGAAGCGCGGCTACTAAAAAGGCTGGCGTTGGAATCAGTAATAAAATGACTAATAAATTCGATGGGCCCTATAGAATAAGTAAAGTAATGGCGAATGATCGATATCTAGTTGAGATAATTAAGGGTATGAAGGGCTATAAGCGGTTTACGGCAGTTGTCGGCGTAGACTCCTTAAAGCTGTATCATGGTGTGAATGAAATTGAGTATGAATCTGATTCTGGTGATGAATGGCGTTCGATGGAAGGCGAAAATTTCTGATAATTAGGAAGTGATTAATGAGGACATTAATGTTGCAGGATGGCCGAATGTTCCGGACCAAGAGGACAGGGACACTACGTCCCCAGAGAAGAGCGGTGAGAGGGCGATTTAGTAAGATGTAGTGACGCGCAGAGTGGGCCAAGCGGGACCTGGACAACTGCCTAGCAGCGACGACGGGAACTATCAGGCCCACGAGAGCGCGGTTGGCTGGTGGAGAGTTTAGTTAACGCAGCGACACGGTGACAGTATTGTTAAAATTAATTATTTTCCTATTTTGTTACGAGCATTCAATAAAATTTATTTCTTTACTTCTCGTGTCTTTAACATATGTCCTTCGAAGTCATATTATATGGTCAGTGGGATCGTATATACTATAATAGCTGTAGGCATATCGGATTCTAGGATGTGAAGTAACAGTATGAACATAGTCGAAGTCAAAGTTTCTTGTTCTGCCTGTTGCGTAAGGTATACCTGCATCGATGTCGTCTTAAATGATCGTTGCGAACCGATATGCCCCGAAAGTATCCATGTGAGATCATGAAATACAGAGATACAGTGTGCAGACTAATGTTGTCGAGGTATCGTCACTCGCCTTTTGCTCTCGTTATATGCCCTTCGAAGTCGTCTTTTATGGTCAGTGCGATCCTATCTGCTATAGCTGTAGGCATGTCGAATGCTAGAATGCGAAGTTACAGTGTAAACATAGTCGATGTCGAAGTTTCATGTTCTGCCTGTTGTGTGCGTTATACCTGTTTTGATGACGTCTCTCATGATCGTTGCGGACTGATATGCTCCAGAGGTATCCATGTGAGATAATGGAATACCGAGAAACAATGTGCAGACTGATGTTGATGAAGTATCTCCACTTGCCTATTGATCTCGTTATATGTCCTTCGAAGTCGTCCTATATGGTCAGTGCGATCGTATCTGCTATAACTGTAGGCATGTCAGATGCTAGAATGCAAAGTAACAGTGTAAACATAGTCGAAGTCGAATTTTCATGTTCTGCCTGTTGTGTGCGTTATACCCGTCCCGATGTAGTCTGATATTATCGTTGCAAATTGATATGCTCTAGGGGTATCCATGTGAGATGATAGAATACAGAGATACAGTGTGCAGATTGATGTTGTCGAATTATCTTCACTTGCCTATTGTTCTTGTTATATGTCTTTCGGAGTCATTTCATATGGTCAGCGCAATCGTATTTACTATAGCTGGAGGCATGTCAAATTCTAGAATGTGAAGTTACAGTGTGAACATAGTCGAAGTTTCTTGTTCTGTCTGTTGCGTGCGTTATATTTGCTTCGATGTCGTCTTATATGATCGTTGCGAACTGATATGCTCCAGAGGTATCCATGTGAGATGATTCAATACAGAGATACAGTGTGCAGACTGATTTTGTCGAGGTATCTGCACTTGCCTATTGTTCTCGTGATATGTCTTTCGGAGTCGTACTATATGGTCAGTGCGATCGTATCTGCTATGACTGTAGGCATGTCCAAGCCACAGTGTAAACATAGTCGAAGTCAATGTTTCTTGTTCTGCCTGTTGCGTGAGTTATACCCGCTCCGATGTCGTCTCATATGATGGTTGCGAACTGAAATGCTTCGAAAGTATCCATGTGAGATGATAGAATACAGAGATACAGTGTGCAGACTGATGTTATCGAGGTATCCTCACTTGCCTATTGTTTTCGTTAAATGTCCTTCGAAGTCGTCCTATATGATCAGTTCGATCGTATCTGCTATAGCTGTAGGCATGTCAGATGCTAGAATGCGGAGTTACAGTGTGAACATAGTCGGAGTCAAAGTTTTTTGTTTTGCCTGTTGTGTGCGTTATACCCGCTTCGATGTCGTCTGATATGATCGTTGCGAACTAATATGCTTCAGAGGTATCCATGTGAGATGATAGAATACAGAAATACAGTGTGCAGAATGATGTTGTCGAAGTATCTTCTCTTGCCTATTTTTCTCGTTATATGTCCTTCAAAGTCATCTCATATGGTCAGTGCGATCGTATTTACCATAGCTGTAGCCATATCGGATCCTAGAATGTGAAGTATGAGTGTGAACATAGTCAGAGTCAATGTTTCTTGTTCTGCCTGTTGCGTGCGTTATACCCGCTTCGAAGTCGTTTTATATGATCTTTGCGAACTGATATGCCTCGGAAGTATCCATGTTAGATGATAGGATACAAAGATATAGTGTGCAGACTGATATTGACTTGCTCATTGTTCTCGTTATATGTCTCTCGAAGTCGTCTTTCATGGTCAGTGCAATCGTATCTGCTATTGCTGTAGGCATGTCAGATGCTAGAATGGGAAGTTAGTGTGAACATAGTCGGAGTCAAAGTTTCTTGTTTCGCCTGTTGTGTGCGTTATACCCGCTTCGATGTCGTCTCATATGATCGTTGCGAACTAATATGCTTCAAAGGTATCTATGTGAGATGATAGAATACAAAGATACCGTATACAGACTGATGTTGTCGAAGAATATTCACTTGCTCATTGTTCTCGTTATATGTCTTTCGAAGTCGTCTTTTATGGTCAGTGCAATCGTATCTGCTATTGCTGTAGGCATGTCAGATGCTAGAATGCGAATTTAGTGTAAACATAGTCGGAGTCAAAGTTTCTTGTTTCGCCTGTTGTGTGCGTTATACCCGCTTCGATGTCGTCTTATATGATCGTTGCGAACTAATATGCTCCAGAGGTATCCATGTGAGATGATAAAATACAGAGATACAGTGTGCATACTGATGTTCTCGAAGAATCTTCACTTTCTCATTGTTCTCGTTGAATGTCTTTCGAATTCTTCTTCTATGGTCAGTGCGATCGTATCTGCTATAACTGTAGGCATGTCAGATGCTAGAATGCGGAGTAACAGTGTGAACATAGTCGGAGTCGAAGTTTCTTATTCTGCCCATTGTGTGCGTTATATCCGCTTCGGTAACGTCTTATATGATGGTTGAGTACTGATATGCCTCGGAAGTATCCATGTGAGATGCTAGAATACAGAGATACAGTGTGCAGATTGATGTTGTCGAAGTATCTTCACTTGCCTATTGTTCTCGTTATATGTCCTTCGAAGTTGTCTTTTATGGTCAGTGCGATCGTATCTGCTATAACTGTAGCATAACAGATTCTTGAATGCAAAGTTACAGTGCGAACATTGTCGAAGTTTCTTGTTCTGCCTGTTGTGTGCGTTATACCTGCTTCGATGTCGTCTTATTATGTGATCGTTGCGATATAATCTGCTCCAGAGGTATCCACGTGAAATGTCAGATTACAGAGATACGGTAAGCAGACTGATATTGTCGAAATATCATCACTTGCCTATTGTTCTCGTTATATGTTTCTCGGAGTCGTCTTATGTAATCGATGCAATCGTATCTGCTATGAATGTAGGCATGTCGGATGCTAGAATGCAAAGTAACAGTGTGAACAAAGTCGAAGTCGAAGATTCTTGTTCTGCCTGTTGTGTGCGTTATACCCGTTGTGATGTCGTCCAATATGTTCGTTGCGAATTGATATGCTTCAGAGGTATCCATGTGAGATGATATATAACAAAGATACAGAGTGCAGACTGATGTTGTCGGAGAATCTTCACTCGCCTATTGTTCTCGTTATATGTCCTTCTAAGTCGTCCCAAATTATCAGTGCGATCGTATCTATTATAACTGTAGGCATGTCGGATGCTAGAATGCAAAGTTACAGTGTGAACATAGTCGAAGTAGAAGTTTCATGTTCTACCTGTTGTGTGCGTTATACCCGTTTTGATGTCGTCTTATATGATCGTTGCGATCTGATATGCTCCAGAGGTATCCATGGGAGATGATAGAATACAGAAATACAGTGTGCAGACTGATGTTGTCGAAGTATTTCCACTGCCTATTGTTCTCGTTATATGTCATCTTATATGGTCAGTGAGATCGTATATACTATAATAGCTGTAGGCATATCGGATTTTAGGATGTGAAGTTACAGTATGAACTTAGTCGAAGTCAAAGTTTCTTGTTCTGCCTGTTGCGTAAGGTATACCTGCATCGATGTCGTCTTAAATGATCGTTGCGAACCGATATGCCTCGAAAGTATCCATGTGAGATCATATAATACAGAGATACAGTGTGCAGACTAATGTTGTCGAGGTATCGTCACTCGCCTATTGCTCTCGTTATATGTCCTTCGAAGTCGTCTTTTATGGTCAGTGCGATCCTATCTGCTATAGCTGTAGGCATGTCAATTGCTAGAATGCGAAGTAACAGTGTAAACATAGTCGATGTCGAAGTTTCATGTTCTGCCTGTTGTGTGCGTTATACCTGTTTTGATGACGTCTCATATGATCGTTGCGGACTGATATGCTCCAGAGGTATCCATGTGAGATAATGGAATACAGAGAAAACCAATGTGCAGACTGATGTTGTTGAAGTATCTCCACTTGCCTATTGTTCTCGTTATATATCCATCGAAGTCGTCCTATATGGTCAGTGCGATCGTATCTGTCATAACTGTAGGCATGTCAGATACAAGAATGCAGCAATACAGTGTAAACATAGTCGAAGTCGAAGTTTCATGTTCTGTCTGTTGTGTGCGTTGAACCCGTTTTGATGTCATCTCATATGATCGTTGCGAACTGATATGCTCCAGGTATCCATATGAGATGATAGAATACAGAGATAGAGTGTGCAGACTAATGTCGAGGTATCTTCACTTGCCTATTGTTCCTGTAATATGTCCTTCGAAATCATCTCATATGGTTAGTGCGATCGTATCTACTATAGCTGTAGGCATATCAGATTCTATAATGTGAAGTTACGGTGTAAACATAGTCGAAGTCTAAGTTTCTTGTTCTGCCTGTTGCGTGCGTTAAACCCGCTTCGATTCCGTCTTATATGATCGTTGCGAACTAATATGCCTCGAGAATATCCATGTGGGATGATAGAATACAGAGATGCAGTGTGCAAACTGATGTTGTCAAGGTATCTTCAGTTCTCGTTATATATCCTTCGAAGTCATCTTATTTGGTCAGTGAGATCGTATATACTATAGCTGTCGGCATATCAGATTCTAGAATGTTTAGTTACAGTGTAAACATAGTCGGAGTCGAAGTTTCGTGTTCTGCCTGTCGCGTGCGATATACCCACATCGATGTCGTCTTATATAAACGTTGCGAACCGATATGCCTCGAAAGTATCCATGTGAGATGATGGGATACAGAGATACAGGGTGCAGACTGATGTTGTCGAGGTTTCTTCACTTGCCTATTGCTCTCGTTATATGTCCGTCGAAGTAGTTTTTTATGGTCAGTGCGATCATATCTGCTATAACTGTAGGCATGTTAGATGCTAGAATGCGAAGTAACAGTGTGAACATAGTCGAAATCGAAGTGTCATGGTCTGCCTGTTGTGTGCGTTAAACCGGTTCTGCTGTCGTCTCATATAATCGTTGCGAACTAATATGCTCCAGAGGTATCCATGTGAGATGTCAAAATACAGAGATACGGTGAGCAGACTGATGTAGTCGGAGTATCTTTACTTGCCTATCAATCTCGTTATATGTCCTTCAAACTCATCCTATATGGTCAGTGCGATCGTATCTGTTTCGTCAGATGCTTGAATTCCGAGACACAGTGTAAACATAGTCAGAGTCGAAGTTTCTTGTTCTCTTTGTTGTTCGCGTTATTATGATCTAAGTAACACTTGACAATGTCTACCTATGAGATGAATAACCGACGTTTTATTAAGATTGATGAGTTTGAAGTTTTGGCGAACACTCCGGTTTACCGACTCTTGTTTGGTGGATATGAGAAAGTATAGTATTCCACTCGCACAGAATAAGCTGTTATATATGATTCTTGAATAGGCGTATCAGATGCTAGAATCAGAGTTACAGTGAGAACATAGTCGAAGTCGAAGTTTCTTGCTCTGCCTGTTCTGTGCTTTATACCCCTTTCGATGTTGTCTCATATATGATCGTTGCGAATTGATATGCTCCAGAGCTATCCAAGTGAGATGATAGAATACAGAGATATGGTGTGCAGACTGATGTTGTCGAAGAATCTTCACTTGCCTATCGTTCTCGTTATATGTCCTTCGAAGTCGTCCTTTATGGTCAGTGCGATCGTATCTGCTATAACTGTAGGCATGTCAGGTGCTAGAATACAAAGTTACAGTGTGAACATAGTCGGAGTCTGAGTTTTATGTTCTACTTGTTGTGTGCGTTATACCCGTTTCGATATCGTCTTATGCGATCGTTGCGAACTGATATGCTCCAGAGGTATCCATGTGGGATGATACAATACAGAGATGCAGTGTGCAGACTGATGTTGTCGAGGTATCTCCACTTACCTTTTGTTCTCGTTTCATGTCCTTCGAAGTCGTCTCTGATGGTCAGTGCGATCGTATCTGCGATAGCTGTAGGCATGTCAGATGCATGAATGCGGAGTTACAGTGTAATCATGGTCGGAGTCAGGGTTTCTTGTTTTGCCTGTTGTGTGCGTTATACCCGCTTTGATGTCGTCTTATATGATCGTCGCGAACTAATATTCTCCAGAGGTATCCATGTGAGATGATTGAATACAGAGATACAGTTTGCCGTCTGAAGTTGTCGAAGAATCTTCACTTGCCCATTGTTCTCGTTATATGTCCTTCAAAGTCGTCCTATATGGTCAGTGCGATCGTATCTGCTATAACTGTAGGCATGTCAGATGCTAGGATGCAAAGTTACAGTGTGAACATAGTCGAAGTCGATTTTCATGTTCTGCCTATTGTGTGCGTCATACCCGTTTCGATGTCGTCTCATTTGATCGTTGCGAACTGATATGCTCCAGAAGTATCCATGTGGAATGATAAAAAACAGAGATACAGTGTGCAGACTGATGGTGTCGAGGTATCTTCACTTGCCTATTGTTCTCGTTATATGTCTTTCGAAGTCGTCTTTTATGGTCAGTGCGATCGTATCTGCTATAGCTGTAGGCATGTCAGATGCTAGAATGCGGAGTTACAGTGTAAAAATAGTCGGAGTCGAAGTTTCTTGTTTTGTCTGTTGTGTGAGTTATACCCGCTTTGATGTCGTCTAATATGATCGTCGCGAACTAATATGCTCCAGAGGTATCCATGTGAGATGATAGAATACAGAGATACAGTGTGCAGACTGATGTTGTCGAAGAATCTTCACTTGCTCATTGTTCTCGTTAAATGTCCTTCGAAGTCTTCTCCTATGGTCAGTGCGATCGTATCTGCTATAACTGTAGGCATGTCAGATGCTAGAATGCGGAGTTACAGTGTAAACATAGTCGGAGTCGAAGTTTCTTGTTTTGCCTGTTGTGTGCATTTTACCTGCTTCGATGTCGTCTTATATGTTCGTTGCGAACTAATATGCTTCAAAGGTATCCATGTGAGATGATAGAATACAGAGACACAGTGTGCAGACTGATATTGTCGAAGAATCTCTACTTGCTTATTGTTCTCGTTATATGTCCTTCGAAGTAGTCTTTTTTGGTCAGTGCGATCCTTCCTGCTTTAGCTGTAGGCATGTCAGATGCTAGAATGCGAAGTTACAGTGTGAACATAGTCGATGTCGAAGTTTTATTTTCTGCCTGTTGTGAGCGTTATACCTGTTTTGATGACGTCTCATATGATCGTTGCGAACTGATATGCTCCAGAGGTATCCATGTGAGATAATGGAATACAAAGAAACAATGTGCAGACTGATGTTGTTGAAGTATCTTCACTTGCCTATTGTTCTCGTTATATATCCATCGAAGTCGTCCTATATGGCCAGTGCGATCGTATCTGTCATAACTGTAGGCATGTCAGATACAAGAATGCAGCTATACAGTGTGAACATAGTCGAAGTCGAAGTGTCATGTTTTGTCTGTTGTGTGCGTTATAATCGTTCTGATGTCATCTCATATGATCGTTGCGAACTGATATGCTCCAGAGGTATCCATGTGAGATGATAGAATACAGAGATACAGAGTGCATTCTGATGTTGTCGAAGAATCTTCACTTGCTCATCGTTCTCGTTAAATTTCCTTCGAAGTCTCCTTCTATGGTCAGTGCGATCGTATCTGCTATACCTGTAGGCACGTCAGATGCTTGAATGCGGAGTTACAGTGTGAACATAGTCGGAGTCGAAGTTTCTTGTTTTGCCTGTTGTGTGCGTTATACCTGCTTCGATGTCGTCTTATATGTTCGTTGCGAACTAATATGCTCCAGAAGTATCCATGTGAGATGATAGAATACAGAGACACAGTGTGCAGACTGATGTTGTCGAAGAATCTCTACTTGCTTATTGTTCTCGTTATATGTCCTTCGAAGTAGTCTTTCATGGTCAGTGCGATCGTATCTGCTATAGCTGTAGACATGTCAGATGCTGGAATGCGAAGTTTCAGTGAGAACATAGTCGGAGTCGGAGTTTCTTGTTTTGCCTGTTGTGTGCGTTATACCCGCTTCGATGTCGTCTTATATGATCGTTGCGAACTGATATGCTCCAAAAGTATTCATGTGAGATGATAGAATAATGAGATACAGTGTGAAGACTGATGTAGTCGAAGTATCTTCACTTGCCTATTAATCTCGTTATAATATGTTCTTCAAACTCGTCCTATATGGTCAGTGTGATCGTATCAGCTCCAACTGTTGGCATGTCAGATGCTTGGATTCAGAGCCACAGTTCAATCATAGTCGACGTTTCTTGTTCTGTCTGTTGTATGCGTTATTCCGATCTAGGCAACACTTGACAATGTCTACCTATAAGATGTATAACCGACTTATTGTCTAGATTGAAAAGTTCGTAGTTTAGGCGAACACGCTGGTTTATCGACTCTTGATTGTTTGAATATAAGTTTCTGGTGGATATAAAAAAATGTATTCCACTCGCATATAATGAGCTGTCATGTTATATGCTTCTTGAATAGGCATTTCAGATGCTAGAATCAGACACTCAGTGTGAACATAGTCGAAGTCGATGATCCTTGTTCTGCCTGTTGTGTGCGTTATAACAATTCGATGCCTTATTTGTTCGTTGCGAACTCAAATGCTCCAAAGGAATTCGTGTGAAATGAAAGAATACAGAGATACAGTTCGTAGACTGATGTTGTCGAACTATCGTCACTTGTCCATTGTTCTCATTACATGTCCTGCGAAGTCGTCCAATATATTCAGTTCGATCGTATCTGCTTCAACTGTAGGCTTGTCAAATGCTAGAATTCAGAGCCACACTGTAAACATATCCGAAGTCAAAATTTCTAGTTCTTCCTGATATGTGAGTCATGCCCCCTTCGATGCCATTTTATATTATCGTTGCGAACTCAAATGCTTCAAAGGCACAAATGTGAGATGATAGAATACAGAGATACAGTGTGCAGACTGATTATGTCGAAGTATCTCAACTTGCCTATTGTTCTCGTTATTTGTCTTTCGGAGTCGTCTCATATGATAAGTTCGATCGTATCTCCTATAACTGTAGGCATGTCAGATGCTAGAATGAGGACTAACAGTGTGAACATAGTCGGAGTCGAAGTTTCTTGTTCTGCCCATTGTGTGCGTTATAACCGCTTCGATTATGTCTTTTATGATGGTTGCGTACTGAAATGCTTTGGAAGTATCCATGTGAGATGATAAAATACAGAGATGAAGTCTGCCCGACTGATGTCAAGATATCTTCACTCGCCTATTGTTGTCGTTATATGTCCTTCGCAGTTGTCTTTTAGGGTTAGTGCGATTGTATATGCTATAGCTGTAGGCATGTCAGATGCTTGAATGCGAAGTTACAGTGTGAACATAGTCGGAGTCGAAGTTTCTTGTTTGGCCTGTTGTGAGCCTTATACCCGCTTCGATGTCGTCTTATATGACCGTTCCGAACTGTTATGCTCCAGAGGTATCTATGTGAGATGATAGAATACAGAAATACAGTGTGAAGACTGATGTTGTCGAAGAATCGTCATTTGCTTATTGTTCTCGTCAAATGTCCTTCGAAGTCGTCCTATATGGTCAGTGCGATCGTATCTGCTATAACTGTAGGCAGGTCAGATTCTAGAATGCAAAGTTACAGTGCGAACATTGTCGAAGTTTCTTGTTCTGCCTGTTGTGTGCGTTAAACCTGCTTCGATGTCGTCTTATATGATCGTTGCGATCTAATATGCTCCAGAGGTATCCACGTGAGATGTCAGATTACAGAGATACGGTGAGCAGACTAATATTGTCGAAATATCATCACTTGCCTATTGTTCTCGTTATATGTCCCTCGGAGTCGTCTTATATAGTCGATGCGATCGTATCTGCTATGAATGTAGGCATGTCAGATGCTAGAATGTAAAGTAACAGTGTAAACATATTCGAAGTCGAAGATTCTTGTTCTGCCTGTTGTGTAAGTTATACCCGTTGTGATGTCGTCCAATATGATCGTTGAGAATTGATATGCTTCAGAGGTATCCATGTGAGATGATATATAACAGAGATACAGAGTGCAGACTGATGTTGTCGGAGAATCTTCACTCGCCTATTGTTCTCGTTATATGTCCTTCGAAGTCGTCCAAAATCATCAGTGCGATCGTATCTGTTATAACTGCAGGCATGTCAGATGCTAGAATGCAAAGTTACAGTGTAAACATAGTCGAAGTAAAAGTTTCATGTTCTACCTGTTGTGTTCGTTTTACCCGTTCTGATGTCGTCTGATATGATCGTTGCGATCTGATATGCTCCAGAGGTATATATGTGAGATGATAGAACACAGAGATACAGTGTGCAGACTGATGTTGTCGAAGTATCTTCACTGCCTATTGTTCTCGTTATATGTCCTTCGAAGTCATCTCATATGGTCAGTGAGATCGTATATACTATAAAAGCTGTAGGCATATCGGATTCTAGAATGTAAAGTTACAGTATGAACATAGTCGAAGTCAAAGCTTCATGTTCTGCCTGTTGCGTGCGGTATACCCGCATCTATGTCGTCTTAAATGATCATTACGAACCGATATGCCCCGAAAGTATCCATGTGAGATCATAGAATACAGAGAAACAGTGTGCAGACTAATGTTGTCGAGATATCGTCACTCGCCTATTGCTCTCGTGATATGTCTTTCGGAGTCGTCTTTTATGGTCAGTGCGATCCTATCTGCTATAGCTGTAGGCATGCCAGATGCTAGAATGCGAAGTAACAGTGTAAACATAGTCGATGTCGAAGTTTCATTTTCTGCCTGTTGTGTGCGTTATACCTGTTTTGATGACGTCTCATATGATCGTTGCGAACTGATATGCTCCAGAGGTATCCATGTGAGATAATGGAATACAAAGAAACAATGTGCAGACTGATGTTGTTGAAGTATCTCCACTTGCCTATTGTTCTCGTTATATATCCATCGAAGTCGTCCTATATGGCCAGTGCGATCGTATCTGTCATAACTGTAGGCATGTCAGATACAAGAATGCAGCTATACAGTGTGAACATAGTCGAAGTCGAAGTTTCATGTTCTGTCTGTTGTGTGCGTTATACCCGTTTTGATGTCATCTCATATGATCGTTGCGAACTGATATGCTCCAGAGGTATCCATGTGAGATGATAGAATACAGAGAAACAGTTTGCATACTGACGTTGTCGAAAAATCTTCACTTGCTCATCGTTTTCATTAAATGTCCTTCGACGTCTCCTTCTATGGTCAGTGCGATCGTATCTGCTATACCTGTAGGCATGTCAGATTCTAGAATGCGGATTTACAGTGTGAACATAGTCGGAGTCGAAGTTCCTTGTTTTGCCTGTTGTGTGCGTTATACCTGCTTCGATGTCGTCTTATATGTTCGTTGCGAACTAATATGCTCCAGAGGTATCCATGTGAGATGATAGAATACAAAGACACAGTGTGCAGACTGATGTTGTCGAAGAATCTCTACTTGCTTATTGTTCTCGTTATATGTCCTTCGAAGTAGTCTTTTATGGTCAGTGCAATCGTATCTGCTATAGCTGTAGACATGTCAGATGCTGGAATGCGAAGTTTCAGTGAGAACATAGTCGGAGTCGGAGTTTCTTGTTATGCCTGTTGTGTGCGCTATACCCGCTTCGAAGTCGTCTCATACGATAATTGCGAACTAATATGCTCCAAAGGTATCCATGTGAGATGATAGCGTACTGAGATACAGTGTGCAGACTGATGTAGTCGAAGTATCTCCACTCTCCCTATTAATCTCGTTATATGTCCTTCAAACTCGTCCTATATGGTCAGTGCGATCGTATCTGTCTCAACTGTAGGCATGTCAGATGCTTGAATTCCGAGCCACAGTGTGAACATGGTCGGAGTCAAAGTTTCATGTTCTGCCTGTTGCGTGCATTATACCCGCATCGATATCGTATTATGTGATCGTTACGATCTAATATGCCTCGGAAGTATCCATGTGACATGATAGAACATAGAGATACAAAGTGCACAGACTGATGTTGTCGTTGTATCTTCACTTGCCTATTGTTCTCGTTATATGTCCTTCAAAGTCGTCTTTTATGGTCAGTGTGATCGTATCTGCTATAGCTGTAGGCATGTCAGATGC
Organism: Phaedon cochleariae; assembly: GCA_918026855.4. NCBI lineage: Eukaryota > Metazoa > Arthropoda > Insecta > Coleoptera > Chrysomelidae > Phaedon > Phaedon cochleariae. The sequence continues at coordinate 18,150,967 of OU896718.1, read as the reverse complement.
TGGAATGCGATGTTTCAGTGAGAACATAGTCGGAATCGAAGTTTCTTGTTTTGCCTGTTGTGTGCGTTATACCCGCTTCGATGTCGTCTCATATGATCGTTGCGAACTGATATGTTCCAAAAGTATTCATGTGAGATGATAGAATAATGAGATACAGTGTGAAGACTGATGTAGGCGAAGTATCTCTACCTGCCTATTAATCTCGTTATATGTCCTTCAAACTCGTCCCATATGGTCAGGGTGATCATATCAGTTCCAACTGTTGGCATGTCAGATGCTTGGATTCAGAGCCACAGTTAAATCATAGTCGAAGTTTCTCGTTCTGTCTGTTGTATGCGTTATCCCGATCTAGGCAACACTTGACAATGTCTACCTATAAGATGTATAACCGACTTATTATCAAGATTGAAAAGTTTGAAGTTTTGGCGAACACGTCGGTTTATCGACTCTTGATTGTTTAAATCGAAGTTTCTGGTGGATATGAAAAAATGTATTCCACTCGCATATAATGAGCTGTCATATTATATGCTTCTTGAATAGGCATTTCAGATGCTAGAATCAGAGTTACAGTGTAAACATAGTCGAAGTCGAAGATTCTTGTTCTGCCTGTTGTGTGCGTTATACCCACTTCGATGCCTTATTTGGTTCGTTGCGAACTCGAATGTTCCAAAGGAATTCGTGTGAAATGAAAGAATACAGAGATACAGCTCGCAGACTTATGTTGTCGAACTAACGTCACTTGTCTATTGTTCTCATCACATGTCCTGCGAAGTAGTCCAATATATTCAGTGCGATCGTATCTGCTCCAACTGTGAGCATGTCAAATGCTTGAATTCAGAGCCACACTGTAAACATATTCGAAGTCGAAATTTTCAGTTCTTCCTGATATGTGAGTTATGTCCTCTTCGATGCAATTTTATATTATCGTTGCGAACTCAAATGCTTCAAAGGCACACATGTGGGATGATAGAATAACAGTGTGTGCAGACTGATTATGTCGAAGTATCCCAACTTGCCTATTGTTCTCGTTATTTGTCCTACGGAGTCGTCTCATATGATAAGTTCGATCGTAAGTGCTAAAACTGTAGGCATGTCAGATGCTAGAATGCGGAGAAACAGTGTGAACATAGTCGGAGACGAGGTTTCTTGTTCTGCCTTTTGTGTGCGTTATAACCGCTTCGATTACGTCTTATATGATGGTTGCGTACTGATATGCCCCGGAAGTATCCATGTGAGATGATAGAATACAGAGATGAAGTCTGCACGACTGATGTCGAGGTATATTCACTCGCCTATTGTTCTCGTTATATGTCCTTCGAAGTTGTCTTCAATGGTCAGTGCGATCGTATCTGCTATAGCTGTAGGCATGTCAGATGCTAGAATGCGAAGTTACAGTGTGAACATAGTCGGAGTCGAAGTTTCTTGTTTTGCCTGTCGTGAGCGTTATACCCGCTTCGATGTCGTCTTATATGCAAGAATGCAAAGTTACAGTGCGAACATTGTCGAAGTTTCTTGTTCTGCCTGTTGCGTGCAGTATACCTGCTTCGATGTCGTCTTATATGATCGTTGCGATCTAATATGCTCCAGAGGTATCCACGTGAGATGTCAGATTACAGTGATACGGTGAGCAGACTGATATTGTCGAAATATCATCACTCGCCTATTGTTCTTGTTATATGTCCCTTGGAGTTGTCTTATATAGTCGATGCGATCGTATCTGCTATGAATGTAGGCATGTCAGATGCCAGAATGCAAAGTAACAGTGTAAACAAAGTCGAAGTCGAAGATTCTTGTTCTGCCTGTTATGTGAGTTAAGCCCGTTGTGATGTCGTCCAATATGATCGTTGAGAATTGATATGCTTCAGAGGTATCCATGTGAGATGATATATAACAGAGATACAGAGTGCAGACTGATGTTGTCGGAGAATCTTCACTCGCCAATTGTTCTCGTTATATGTCCTTCGAAGTCGTCCTATATCATCAGTGCGATCGTATCTGTTATAACTGCAGGCATGTCAGATGCTAGAATGCAAAGTTACAGTGTAAACATAGTCGAAGTAAAAGTTTCATGTTCTACCTGTTGTGTTCGTTTTACCCGTTCTGATGTCGTCTGATATGATCGTTGCGATCTGATATGCTCCAGAGGTATATATTATGTGAGATGATAGAACACAGAGATACAGTGTGCAGACTGATGTTGTCGAAGTATCTTTACTGCCTATTGTTCTCGTTATATGTCCTTCGAAGTCATCTCATATGGTCAGTGAGATCGTATATACTATAAAAGCTGTAGGCATATCGGATTCTTGAATGTAAAGTTACAGTATGAACATAGTCGAAGTCAAAGCTTCATGTTCTGCCTGTTGCGTGCGGTATACCCGCATCTATGTCGTCTTAAATGATCGTTGCGAACCGATATGCCCCGAAAGTATCCATGTGAGATCATAGAATACAGAGATACAGTGTGCAAACTAATGTTGTCGAGATATCGTCACTCGCCTATTGCTCTCGTAATATGTCTTTCGGAGTCGTCTTTTATGGTCAGTGCGATCCTATCTGCTATAGCTGTAGGCATGCCAGATGCTAGAATGCGAAGTTACAGTGTAAACATAGTCGATGTCGAAGTTTCATTTTCTGCCTGTTGTGTGCGTTATACCTGTTTTGATGACGTCTCATATGATCGTTGCGAACTGATATGCTCCAGAGGTATCCATGTGAGATAATGGAATACAAAGAAACAATGTGCAGACTGATGTTGTTGAAGTATCTCCACTTGCCTATTGTTCTCGTTATATATCCATCGAAGTCGTCCTATATGGCCAGTGCGATCGTATCTGTCATAACTGTAGGCATGTCAGATACAAGAATGCAGCTATACAGTGTGAACATAGTCGAAGTCGAAGTTTCATGTTCTGTCTGTTGTGTGCGTTATACCCGTTTTGATGTCAACTCATATGATCGTTGCGAACTGATATGCTCCAGAGGTATCCATGTGAGATGATAGAATACAGAGAAACAGTTTGCATACTGACGTTGTCGAAGAATCTTCACTTGCTCATCGTTTTCATTAAATGTCCTTCGAAGTCTCCTTCTATGATCAGTGCGATCGTATCTGCTATACCTGTAGGCATGTCAGATGCTAGAATGCGGATTTACAGTGTGAACATAGTCGGAGTCGAAGTTCCTTGTTTTGCCTGTTGTGTGCGTTATACCTGCTTCGATGTCGTCTTATATGTTCGTTGCGAACTAATATGCTCCAGAGGTATCCATGTGAGATGATAGAATACAGAGACACAGTGTGCAGACTGATGTTGTCGAAGAATCTCTACTTGCTTATTGTTCTCGTTATATGTCCTTCGAAGTAGTCCTTTATGGTCAGTGCAATCGTATCTGCTATAGCTGTAGACATGTCAGATGCTGGAATGCGAAGTTTCAGTGAGAACATAGTCGGAGTCGGAGTTTCTTGTTATGCCTGTTGTGTGCGTTATACCCGCTTCGAAGTCGTCTCATACGATAATTGCGAACTAATATGCTCTTAAGGTATCCATGTGAGATGATAGCGTACTGAGATACAGTGTGCAGACTGATGTAGTCGAAGTATCTTCACTCTCCCTATTAATCTCGTTATATGTCCTTCAAACTCGTCCTATATGGTCAGTGCGATCGTATCTGTCTCAACTGTAGGCATGTCAGATGCTTGAATTCCGAGCCACAGTGTGAACATGGTCGGAGTCAAAGTTTCATGTTCTGCCTGTTGCGTGCATTATACCCGCATCGATATCGTATTATGTGATCGTTACGATCTAATATGCCTCGGAAGTATCCATGTGACATGATAGAACATATAGATACAAAGTGCAGACTGATGTTGTCGTTGTATCTTCACTTGCCTATTGTTCTCGTTATATGTCCTTCAAAGTCGTCTTTTATGGTCAGTTTGATCGTATCTGCTATAGCTGTAGGCATGTCAGATGCTGGAATGCGATGTTTCAGTGAGAACATAGTCGGAATCGAAGTTTCTTGTTTTGCCTGTTGTGTGCGTTATACCCGCTTCGATGTCGTCTCATATGATCGTTGCGAACTGATATGTTCCAAAAGTATTCATGTGAGATGATAGAATAATGAGATACAGTGTGAAGACTGATGTAGGCGAAGTATCTCTACCTGCCTATTAATCTCGTTATATGTCCTTCAAACTCGTCCCATATGGTCAGGGTGATCATATCAGTTCCAACTGTTGGCATGTCAGATGCTTGGATTCAGAGCCACAGTTAAATCATAGTCGAAGTTTCTCGTTCTGTCTGTTGTATGTGTTATCCCGATCTAGGCAACACTTGACAATGTCTACCTATAAGATGTATAACCGACTTATTATCAAGATTGAAAAGTTTGAAGTTTTGGCGAACACGTCGGTTTATCGACTCTTGATTGTTTAAATCGAAGTTTCTGGTGGATATGAAAAAATGTATTCCACTCGCATATAATGAGCTGTCATATTATATGCTTCTTGAATAGGCATTTCAGATGCTAGAATCAGAGTTACAGTGTAAACATAGTCGAAGTCGAAGATTCTTGTTCTGCCTGTTGTGTGCGTTATACCCACTTCGATGCCTTATTTGGTTCGTTGCGAACTCGAATGTTCCAAAGGAATTCGTGTGAAATGAAAGAATACAGAGATACAGCTCGCAGACTTATGTTGTCGAACTAACGTCACTTGTCTATTGTTCTCATCACATGTCCTGCGAAGTAGTCCAATATATTCAGTGCGATCGTATCTGCTCCAACTGTGAGCATGTCAAATGCTTGAATTCAGAGCCACACTGTAAACATATTCGAAGTCGAAATTTTCAGTTCTTCCTGATATGTGAGTTATGTCCTCTTCGATGCAATTTTATATTATCGTTGCGAACTCAAATGCTTCAAAGGCACACATGTGGGATGATAGAATAACAGTGTGTGCAGACTGATTATGTCGAAGTATCCCAACTTGCCTATTGTTCTCGTTATTTGTCCTACGGAGTCGTCTCATATGATAAGTTCGATCGTAAGTGCTAAAACTGTAGGCATGTCAGATGCTAGAATGCGGAGAAACAGTGTGAACATAGTCGGAGACGAGGTTTCTTGTTCTGCCTTTTGTGTGCGTTATAACCGCTTCGATTACGTCTTATATGATGGTTGCGTACTGATATGCCCCGGAAGTATCCATGTGAGATGATAGAATACAGAGATGAAGTCTGCACGACTGATGTCGAGGTATATTCACTCGCCTATTGTTCTCGTTATATGTCCTTCGAAGTTGTCTTCAATGGTCAGTGCGATCGTATCTGCTATAGCTGTAGGCATGTCAGATGCTAAAATGCGAAGTTACAGTGTGAACATAGTCGGAGTCGAAGTTTCTTGTTTTGCCTGTCGTGAGCGTTATACCCGCTTCGATGTCGTCTTATATGCAAAAATGCAAAGTTACAGTGCGAACATTGTCGAAGTTTCTTGTTCTGCCTGTTGCGTGCAGTATACCTGCTTCGATGTCGTCTTATATGATCGTCGCGATCTAATATGCTCCAGAGGTATCCACGTGAGATGTCAGATTACAGAGATACGGTGAGCAGACTGATATTGTCGAAATATCATCACTTGCCTATTGTTCTTGTTATATGTCCCTTGGAGTCGTCTTATATAGTCGATGCGATCGTATCTGCTATGAATGTAGGTATGTCAGATGCCAGAATGCAAAGTAACAGTGTAAACAAAGTCGAAGTCGAAGATTCTTGTTCTGCCTGTTGTGTGAGTTAAACCCGTTGTGATGTCGTCCAATATGATCGTTGCGAATTGATATGCTTCAGAGGTATCTATGTGAGATGATATAAAACAGAGAAACAGAGTGCAGACTGATGTTGACGGAGAATCTCCACGTGCCTATTGTTCTCGTTATATGTCCTTCGAAGTCGTCCTAAATTATCGATGCGATCGTATCTGTTATAACTGTAGGCATGTCAGATGCTAGAATGCTAAGTTACAGTATGAACATAGTCGAAGTAGAAGTTCCATGTTCTACCTGTTGTGTGCGTTATACCCGTTTTGATGTCGTCTCATATGATCGTTGCAATCTGATATGCTCCAGAGGTATCCATGTGAGATGATAGAATACAGAGATACAATGTGCAGACTGATGTTGTCGAAGTATCTTCACTGCCTATTGTTCTCGTTGTATGTCCTTCGAAGTCATCTTATATGGTCAGTGAGATCGTATATACTATAATAGCTGTAGGCATATCGGATTCTAGAATGTGGAGTTACAGTATGAACATAGTCGAAGTCAAAGTTTCTCGTTCTGCCTGTTGCGTGTGGTATACCCGCATCGATGTCGTCTTGAATTATCGTTGCGAACCGATATGCCCCGAAAGTATCCATGTGAGATCATAGAATACAAAGATACAGTGTGCAGACGTATGTTGTCGAGGTATCGTCACTCGCCTATTGCTCTCGTTATATGTCCTTCGAAGTCGTCTATTATGGTCAGTGCGATCCTATTTGCTATAGCTGTAGGCATGTCAGATGCTAGAATGCGAAGTTACAGTGTAAACATAGTCGATGTCGAAGTTTCATGTTCTGCCTCTTGTGTGCGGTATACCTGTTTTGATGACGTCTCATATAATCGTTGCGAACTGATATGCACCTGAGGTAACCATGTGAGATAATGGAATACAGAGAAACAATGAGCAGACTGATGTTGTTGAAGTATCTCCACTAGCCTATTGTTCTCGTTATATATCCATCAAAGTTGTCCTATATGGTCAGTGCGATCGTATCTGTCATAACTGTAGGCATGTCAGATACAAGAATGCAGCAATACAGTGGAAACATAGTCGAAGTCGAAATTTTATGTTCTGTCTGTTTTGTGCGTTATACCCGTTTTGATGTCATCTCATATGATCGTTGCGAACTGATATGCTCCAGAGGTATCCATGTGAGATGATAGAATACAGAGATATAGTGTGCAGACTGATGTTGAGGTATCTTCACTTGCCTATTGTTCCTGTTATATGTCTTCGAAGTCATCTTATATGGTCAGTGCGTTCGTATCTACTATAGCTGTAGGCATATCAGATTCTAGAATGTGAAGTTACGGTGTAAACATAGTCGAAGTCTAAGTTTCTTGTTCTGCCTGTTGCGTGCGTTATATCCTCTTCGATCTCGTCTTATATGATCGTTGCGAACTAATATGTCTCTAAAATTTCCATGTGGGATGATAGAATACAGGGATGCAGTGTGCAGACTGATTTTGTCGAGGCATCTTCACTTCTCGTTATATATCCTCCGAAGTCATCTTTTATGGTCATTGAGATCGTATATACTATAGCTGTGGGCATATCAGATTCTAGGATGTTTAGTTACAGTGTGAACATTCCTGTTCTGCCTGTTGCTTGCGATAAACATGCATCGATGTCGTCTTATATGATCGTTGCGAACCGATATGCCTCGAAAGTGTCTATGTGAGATGATGGGATACAGAGATACAGTGTGCAGACTGATGTTGTCGAGGATTCTTCACTTGCCTATTGCTCTCGTTTTATGTCCGTTGAAGTTGTTTTTTATGGTCAGTGCGATCATATCTGCTATTGCTGTAGGCATGTCAGATGCTAGAATGCGAAGTAACAGTGCGAACATAGTCGAAGTCAAAGTGTCATGGTCTGCCTGTTGTGTGCGTTATACCCGTTCTGCTGTCGTCTCATATGATTGCTACGAACTAATATGCTCCAGAGGTATCCATGTGAGATGTCAGAATACAGAGATACGGTGAGCATACTGATGTAGTCGAAGTATCTTTACTTGCCTATCAATCTCGTTAGATGTCCTTCAAACTCATCCTATATGGTCAGTGCGATCGTATCTGTTTCAACTGCAGGCATGTCAGATGCTTGAATTCCGAGACACAGTGTAAACATAGTCAGAGTCGAAGTTTCTTGTTCCCTTTATTGTTTGCGTTATTTTGATCTAGGAAACACTTGACAATGTCTGCCTATGAGATGAATTACCGACTTATTATCAAGATTGATAAGTTCGAAGTTTTGGCGAACACGCCGGTTTACCAACTCTTGTTTGGTGGATATGGAAAAGTATAGTATTCCACTCGCACAGAATGAGCTGTCATATATGCTTCTTGAATAGGCGTATCAGATGCTAGAATCAGAGTTACAGTGTAAACATAGTCGAAGTCGAAGTTTCTTGCTCTGCCTGTTCTGTGCGTTATACCCGTTTCGATGTTGTCTCATATAATCGTTGCGAATTGACATACTCCAGAGGTATTCAAATGAGATGATAGAATACAGAGATATGATGTGCAGACTGATGTTGTCGAAGAATCTTCACTTGCCTATCGTTCTCGTTATATGTCCTTCGAAGTCGTCCTATATAGTCAGTGCGATCGTATCTGCTATAACTGTAGGCATGTTAGATGCTAGAATACAAAGTTGCAGTGAAAACATAGTCGAAGACTAAGTTTCATGTTCTACTCGTTGTGTGCGTTATTCGTTTCGATATCGTCTTATACGATCGTTGCGAACTGATATGCTCCAGAGGTATCCATATGGGATGATAGAATTCAGAGAAACAGTGTGCAGACTGATGTTGTCGAGGTATCTTCACTTGCCTATTGTTCTCGTTATATGTCCTCCGAAGTCGTCTTTTATGGTCAGTGCGATCGTATCTGCTGTAGCTGTAGGCATGTCAGATGCTTGAATGCGGAGTTACAGTGTAAATATAGTCGGAGTCAGAGTTTCTTGTTTTGCCTGTTGTGTGCGTTATACCCGCTTCGATGTCGTCTAATAAGATCATCGCGAACTTATATTCTCCAGAAGTATCCATGTGAGATGATTGAATACAGAGATATAGTGTGCAGACTGATGTTGAGGTATCTTCACTTGCCTATTGTTCCTGTTATATGTCCTTCGAAGTCATCTTATATGGTCAGTGCGTTCGTATCTACTATAGCTGTAGGCATATCAGATTCTAGAATGTGAAGTTACGGTGTAAACATAGTCGAAGTCTAAGTTTCTTGTTCTGCCTGTTGCTTGCGTTATACCCGCTTCGATCTCGTCTTATATGATCGTTGCGAACTAATATGTCTCTAAAATTTCCATGTGGGATGATAGAATACAGGGATGCAGTGTGCAGACTGATGTTGTCGAGGCATCTTCACTTCTCGTTATATATCCTCCGAAGTCATCTTTTATGGTCATTGAGATCGTATATACTATAGCTGTAGGCATATCAGATTCTAGGATGTTTAGTTACAGTGTAAACATTCCTGTTCTGCCTGTTGCTTGCGATAAACATGCATCGATGTCGTCTTATATGATCGTTGCGAACCGATATGCCTCGAAAGTGTCTATGTGAGATGATGGGATACAGAGATACAGTGTGCAGACTGATGTTGTCGAGGATTCTTCACTTGCCTATTGCTCTTGTTTTATGTCCGACGAAGTAGTTTTTTATGGTCAGTGCGATCATATCTGCTATTGCTGTAGGCATGTCAGATGCTAGAATGCGAAGTAACAGTGCGAACATAGTCGAAGTCAAAGTGTCATGGTCTGCCTGTTGTGTGCGTTATACCCGTTCTGCTGTCGTCTCATATGATTGCTACGAACTAATATGCTCAGATGTCAGAATACAGAGATACGGTGAGAATACTGATATATATAATATAATATGTTTATTAATACAAAAAATTCCTAATATGAAAGTAAGATGAAAAAGATAACAAATGACAAAGTATATGAGTAGTATAAGTAGTAATTTCGATCATTTTGATCTATATTGTATTAAATAAACAACCAAACCCATAAAACCTCAGCAGGTTGTCATGGGATGTATGGAAAAAAAGAGTCTACTAGCATATGCCCTGAGCCATAATTATATATTATGTACGTTTCTACATTTCTATGATACTAGCTACAATGTCAATGTCTAGCTCCAGTAAGTATACTTTAAATTTTTTCTTGATATATTCGATTGAATTGATTTCAAGAATATACATTTTATAAGTTTCTGGTAAATAGTTGAAAATCCTATTAGCTAAGTATTGAAAATTTTGCTGACCAATGGACTTTTCGGCTGCATTTGTTGTCACATAGTGTTTCGATTTTGTTCTAGTTAGATAGGGATGATTGATTCTCTGTAATGTATATTTGTTTTTATACAAATAAATGATCATACTGAACATGTATAATTTTCTCAAATTCATTATTTTCGCATCAGTGAATGTACATTTTGAGGAGTAGGTCATTGGTTTTCCAAGCATTACTTTTAGAATTTTCTTCTGTAGTATATCTAGTTTCTGCATATGTGTATAATATGTGCCGCCCCAGCTCAGTATTGCGTACTGTAAACGGGATTCGACGAGACCAAAATATACAACTCTCAAATATCTAATATTTATAAGTTTATATAACTGTTTGAATTTGAACAATATTGTTCTCAATGTATTAGTTACATTACTAATATGTTTATCCCATTTGAGATTTGGGTCTATGGTAACTCCAAGATATTTAACACTATTTGCTCTCTTTATTTTGATAATTTCATTCTGGCTTTGAATATCCAGAGTCTGGAAGTTTGGCAGTGAGGATTTATAACTCGCAAAAGGTAAAGAAATCGTTTTCTCAAAATTTACTGTTAATACTTTGTGATTGAACCAATCGATAATTCGCTCCAAATCCCTTTCCGTCTTCAATTTCAGATCTGACCAAGTCGGCGCTGTATATAGAATCGCAGTATCGTCTGCGAAACTATATATTTTCCCTTTGATGTTTAAAGTAAGAAGGTTGTTGACATATATTGAAAACAATAGTGGCCCTAATACCGTGCCTTGTGGTACTCCACAAGTCACTTTCTTTTCAGTGCTGAGTGCATTTCCGATTCTTACTATCTGTGTCCTAGCATTCAAATAGCTTTCTAAAAGTGAGAGAGTTCTACCACGCATACCTGCATTCTCCAAAGCCTCCAACAACTGCAGATGATCCACAGTATCGAAAGCCTTGGCGAGATCCAGGAAGACGCATAATGTTGGCTTTTTTTCGTCGATTGAATTATATATTTCGCTAGTTAATGATGATATTGCATCGTTGGTGGATGTTCCTTCTTTAAATCCAAATTGTTTTTCAGAAATTATATTATATTTTTTCACAAAGTGCGATAATCTGAGTTTTATGGCCTTCTCGATTATTTTTGCTGATATATGCTGATATGAGCGATATAGGTCTATAGTTTGCTATATCTTTTCTATCGCCTTTTTTGTGAATGGGTACAACAACAGCAATCTTACAGTCATTCGGAAATACTCCAGTTTCAAAGACACAATTCACGAGGTGGCACAATAATGGTGATATTTCGTTCGATATATTTTTTAATTGTTCGCTTCTTATGTCATCAAAGCCCGGTGCTTTTTTTACTTTCAGATTCTTTAAGATTTCTTTGATCTCGTTTTCACTCAGAGGGAGTAAAAATAAAGAGTTTGGCGTCGATGTTTGTGGAGGTTTTTCAGTTATTGGTGTTTTGATTTTTTTCGCTAATGATACCCCTACATTTGCAAAATATTCATTAAATGCGCTTGCAATAAGTAGGTCATCTGTTAGCAATTTGTTTTCTTTATCAATAATTTCCTTAATTTTGTTTTCTCTTTCTATATTCCCAAATGATTTTACAACTTTCCAGAGATTTTTTGAATTTTCCTTATTTTTTTCTATTTCATTCTCGTAAAAGTTAATTTTAGCAGTTTTGATCAATCTATTCACTATGTTACGGTATCTAATGAATGTTTCCCTCTTCACTGGACAGTTCGGATCTTGTTTATATTGCTTGAACAATGTATTTTTTCGGTTAACAGACAATATCAGAGCTGGGGTTATCCAGTCTCTTCTTGGCCTTTTATCTTTTGATAATTTCACAGTTTTCGTATTTTCTTGTATTAATATTTTCAATGCTCTACTTAGTTCCTTCATTAAAATATTTGGATTTTTGATATCATAATAATCACTCCAGTCATGGTTGTTAATATCCTTTTTTAAGTGTTCGTATTCAATGAAATGTTTGATAGATTTAATACTTTTTTCTGGATTCGTCTTATCTACTATAGGCATACCGGTTATCATGGATTTGTGATCTGATATGTTTGTATCGAATGCCACAGATAGACATTTATCTTGGAGATCTGTTGATTTAGAATTCAGAAATATATGGTCAATTCTACTCGCTGACTCCCCTCGTATACGAGTATCAACATTATTTATGATTGATATAAAGTTATATTCACTGGGTATATCTGAGTATTCATTAGTTTTCTTCTTGTCATCTTTCAAATTCATATTCATATCGCCTACAATAAAGTGATTTTCAACTATTTCCAGTCTTGTATTTCCGAGATAATGTCTTAGTCCTGTCAGGTACTCTTCTAAGTTTGTGCTAGGTGGTCTGTATATTGCTGTTATGAGCCATTTAGTATTTTTATTGATATTAATTTTCACCTGTACGACTTTGCATGAACCAATATAAATTATTTCACTGGAATACTCGTATTTATTTTGGATGTAAACTATGATTCCGTCATTTTTATTAATATCACCATGATTATATATACTATCATAGCCCTCAATCTTGAAGGAATCAAGATAATTGATTTTGAATGTCTCCGTTAATATTATACATTCTATTTCAAAGTTCAGCTGTCTCATGAAAATTTTCAGTTCATCTAGGTTCTTATTGACGCTACATATATTTTGGTGAAATATTTTGAAGGTTTCTTTGAGAACAGTATTATCGCATATATACTTATTGAGTGCATTTGATTCATGTAAGTCAATTGTTTCAATGGGTTCATAGTTATGATCTCGAATATATTGGTCCATGTCTACCACAACTTGATTAGAACTATATATAATAATGAATAAAAGAGAGAATGGTTCAGTATTTGGTATTTGAATACCGAAAGTAAAAAAAATATTGTTTTACATAACTGAGAAAAAAATGATAAAAACAACTGCTGATGGAGTAAGGTGCTCAAAAATGAAGTTTTCCGAGATACTTAGCTTGGGAACGAGTTCTCAGCATTTCTCTTGCTACAGGCTCCAGTATAACTTTTCTGATCGTTCCAGATTTTGGTGTCCCTTGGTGGGTATCTTCGATAATTTTTTCCCTGCGTTGAATTTCGTCTTCTTTTGTTGGTACTTGTGCTGCAGCTCCCTCTTCCTCTGTTTCAGATATTTGGCAATGCTCTTGGCCTATTTCCTTCAATGTAGTCGAAGTATCTTCACTTGCCTATCAATCTCGTTAGATGTCCTTCAAATTCATCCTATATGGTCAGTGCGATCGTATCTGTTTCAACTGCAGGCATGTCAGATGCTTGAATTCCGAGACACAGTGTGAACATAGTCAGAGTCGAAGTTTCTTGTTCCCCTTATTGTTCGCGTTATTTTGATCTAGGAAACACTTGACAATGTCTGCCTATGAGATGAATTACCGACTTATTATCAAGATTGATAAGTTCGAAGTTTTGGCGAACACGCCGGTTTACCGACTCTTGTTTGGTGGATATGAAAAAGTATAGTATTCCACTCGCACAGAATGAGCTGTCATATATGCTTCTTGAATAGGCGTATCAGATGCTAGAATCAGGGTTACAGTGTAAACATAGTCGAAGTCGAAGTTTCTTGCTCTGCCTGTTCTGTTCGTTATACCCGTTTCGATGTTGTCTCATATGATCGTTGCGAATTGACATACTCCAGAGGTATTCAAATGAGATGATAGAATACAGAGATATGGTGTGCAGACTGATGTTGTCGAAGAATCTTCACTTGCCTATCGTTCTCGTTATATGCCCTTCGAAGTCGTCCTATATAGTCAGTGCGATCGTATCTGCTATAACTGTAGGCATGTTAGATGCTAGAATACAAAGTTGCAGTGTAAACATAGTCGAAGACTAAGTTTCATGTTCTACTCGTTGTGTGCGTTATTCGTTTCGATATCGTCTTATACGATCGTTGCGAACTAATATGCTCCAGAGGTATCCATGTGAGATGATAGTATACAGAGATACATTGTGCAGACTGTTGTCGAAGAATCTCCACCTGCTCATTGTTCTCGTTATATGTCCTTCGAAGTCGTTCTTTATGGTCAGTGGGATTGTATCTGCTATAGCTGTAGGCATGTCGGATGCTAGAATGCGAAGTAACAGTGTGAACATAGTCTGAGTCGGAGTTTCCTGTTTTGCCTGTTGTGTGCTATATACCCGCTTCGATGTCGTCTAATATGATCGTCGCGAAATAATATGCTCCAGAGGTATATATGTGAGATGAAAGTATACAGAGATACAGTGTGCAGACTGATGTTGTCGAAGAATCTTCACTTGCTCATTGTTCTCGTTATATGTCCTTCGAAGTTGTTTTTTATGGTCAGTGAGATCGTATCTGCCATAGCTGTAGGCATGTAGGATGCTAGAATGCGAAGTAACAGTGTGAACATAGTCTGAGTCGGAGTTCCTTGTTCTGCTTGTTGTGTGCGTTATACCCGTTTCGATGTCGTCTCATATGATCGTTGCGGACTGATATGCTTTGCAACTATCCATATGAGATGATAGAATACAGAGAAACAGACTGATATTGTCAAACAATCTTCACTCGCCTATTGATCTCGATATATGTCTTCTGAAGTCGTCCTATATGGTCAGTGCGATCGTATCTGCTTTAACTGTAGGCATGTCAGATGCTAGAATGCAAAGTAACAGTGTAAACATAAATGAAGTCGAATTTTCATGTTCTGCCTGTTGTGTGCGTTATACCTGTTCTGATGACGTCTCATATGATCGTTGCGAACTGATATGCTCCAGAGGTGAGATAATGGAATACAAAAAACAATGTGCAGACTGATGTCGTTGAAGTATCTTGCCTATTGTTCTCGTTATATATCCATCGAAGTCGTCCTATATGGTCAGTGCGATCGTATTTACCATGGCTGTAGGCATGTCAGATTCTAGAATGTGAAGTTACAGTGTAATCATAGTCGAAGTCGAAGTTTCTTGTTCTGCCTGTTGCGTGCGTTATATCCGCTTCGATGTTGTCTCATATGATCGTTGCGAACTAATATGCCCCGAAAGTATCCATGTGGGATGATAAAATAAAGAGATTCAGTGTGCAGACTGATGGTGTCGAGGTATCTTCACTTACCTATTGTTCCTGTTATATGTCTTTCGAAGTCGTCTTTTATGGTCAGTGCGATCGTATCTGCTATAGCAGTAGGCATGTCAGATGCTAGAATGCGGAGTTACAGTGTAAAAATAGTCGGAGTCGAAGTTTCTTGTTTTGTCTGTTGTGTGCGTTATACCCGCTTTGATGTCGTCTAATATAATCGTCGCGAACTAATATGCTCCAGAGGTATCCATGTGTGATGATAGAATACAGAGATGTTGTCGAATAATCTTCACTTGCTTAATGTTCTCGTTATATGTCCTTCGGAGTCGTCTTTTATGGTCAGTGCGATCGTGTATGCCATTGCTGTGGGCATTTCAGATGCTAGGATTCGAAGTTACAGTGTGAACATAGTCGGAGTCGAAGTTTCTTGTTTTGCCTGTTGTGTGCTATATACCCTCTTAGATGTCGTCTTTTATGACCATTGCGAACTAATATGCTCCAGAGGTATCCATGTGAGATGATAGTATACAGAGATTCAGTGTGCAGTTTGATGTTGTCGAAGAATCTTCACTTGCTCATTGTTCTCGTTATATGTCCTTCGGAGTCGTTTTCTATGGTCAGTGCGATCGTGTATGCCATTGCTGTAGGCATTTCAGATGCTAGAATGCGAAGTTACAGTGTGAACATAGTCGGTGTCGAAGTTTCTTGTTTTGCCTGTTGTGTGCTATATACCCGCTTCGATGTCGTCTAATATGATCGTCGCGAGATGATATGCTCCAGAGGTATTCATGTGAGATGATAGTATACAGAGATATAGTGTGCAGACTGATAATGTCAAACAATCTTTACCGCCTATTGATCTCGTTATATGTCGTTCGGAGTCGTCCTATATGGTCAGTGCGATCGTATCTGCTATAACTGTAGGCATGTCCGATGCTAAAATGCAAAGTAACAGTGTAAACATGGTCGAAGTCGAAATTTCATGTTCTGTCTGTTGTGTGCGTAATACTCGTTCTGACGTCGTCTCATATGATCGTTGCGAACTGATATGCTTCGCAACGATGATAGAATACAGAGATGATATAGAATACAGAGATGATAGAATACAGAGATACAGTGTGCAGACTGATGTTGTCAAACAATCTTCACTCGCCTATTGATCCCGTTATATGTCCTTCGGAGTCGTCCTATATGGTCAGTGCGATCGTATCTGCTATAACTGTAGGCATGTCAGATGCTAGAATGCAAAGTAACAGTGTGAACATAGTCGAAGTCGAATTTTCATGTTCTGCCTGTTGTGTGCGTTATACCCGTCCCGATGTCGTCTGATATTATCGTTGCGAATTGATATGCTCTAGGGGTATCCATGTGAGATGATAGAATACAGAGATACAGTGTGCAGATTGATGTTGTCGAAGTATCTTCACTTGCCTATTGTTCTTGTTATATGTCTCTCGAAGTCATTTTATATGGTCAGTGCAATCGTATTTACTATAGCTGGAGGCATGTCAAATTCTAGAATGTGAAGTTACAGTGTGAAAATAGTCGAAGTTTCTTGTTCTGTCTGTTGCGTGCGTTATATCCGCTTTGATGTATTATATGATCGTTGCGAACTTAAATGCTCCAAATGTATTCGTGTAAGATGATAGAATACAGAGATACAGTGTGCAGACTGATGTGGTCGAACTATCTTCACTTGTCTATTGTTCTCATTACATGTCCCGCGAAGTCGTCTTATATGTTCACTTCGATCGTATCTGCTTCAACTGTAGGCTTGTCAGATGCTAGAATTCAGAGCCACAGTGTGAACATATTTGGAGTCAAAATTTCTTGTTCTTCCTGGTATGTGAGTCATGCCCACTTCGATGCTATCTTATATGATCGTTGCGAACTTATATGCTCCAAAGGCACACATGTGAGATGATAGATTACAGAGATACAGTGTGCCGACTGATTTTGTCGAAGTATCTCCACTTGCCTATTGTTCTCGTTATATGTCCTTCGGAGTCGTCTCATATGGACACTTCGATCGTATCTGCTATAACTGTAGATGTGTAGATGTGTCAGATGTGAACATAGTCATAGTCGAAGTTTTTTTGTTCTGCCTATTGTGTGCGTTATACTTGCTTCGATTTCGTCTTATATGATCGTTGCGAACTGATATGCTCCAGAGGTATCCATGTGAGATGATTCAATACAGAGATACAGTGTGCAGACTGATGTTGTCGTGGTATCTTCACTCGCCTATTGTTCTCGTGATATGTCTCTCGGAGTCGTACTATATGGTCTGTGCGATCTTATCTGCTATAACTGTAGGCATGTCCAAGCCACAGTGTAAACATAGTCGAAGTCAATGTTTCCTATTCTGCCTGTTGCGTGAGTTATACCTGCTCCGATGTCGTCTCATATGATGGTTGCGAACTGAAATGCTTCGAAAGTATCCATGTGAGATGATAGAATACAGAGATACAGTGTGCAGACTGATGTTGTCGAGGTATCCCCACTTGCCTATTGTTTTCGTTAAATGTCCTTCGGAGTCGTCCTATATGATCAGTTCGATCGTTTCTGCTATAGCTGTAGACATGTCAGATGCTAGAATGCGAAGTTACAGTGTAAACATAGTCGGAGTCAAAGTTTTTTGTTTTGCCTGTTGTGTGCGTTATACCCGCTTCGATGTCGTCTGATAATATGATCGTTGCGAACTAATATGCTTCAGAGGTATCCATGTGAGATGATAGAATACAGGGATACAGTATGCAGACTGATGTTGTCGGAGAAACTTCACTCGCCAATTGTTCTCGTTATATGTCCTTCGAAGTCGTCCTATTTGATCAGTGCCATCGTATCTGCTATAACTGTAGGCATGTCGGATCCTAGAATGCAAAGTAACAGTGTAAAAATAGTCTAAGTCAAAGTTCCTTGTTTTGCCTGTTGCGTGCGGTAAATCCGCATCGATGTCGTCTTATATGATCGTTGCGAACCAATATGCCTCAAAAGTATCCATGTGAGATGATAGAATACAGAGATACAGTGTGCAGAATGATGTTGTCGAAGTATCTCCTCTTGCCTATTGTTCTCGTTATATGTCCTTCAAAGTCATCTCATATGGTCAGTGCGATCGTATTCACCATAGCTGTAATCATATCGGATCCTAGAATGTGAAGTATGAGTGTGAACATAGTCAGAGTCAATGTTTCTTGTTCTGCCTGTTGCGTGCGTTATACCCGCTCCGAAGTCGTTTTATATGATCTCTGCGAACTGATATGCCTCGGAAGTATCCATGTTCGATGATAGAATACAAAGATATAGTGTGCAGACTGATGTTGTTGAAGAATATTCACTTGCTCATTGTTCTCGTTATATGTCTCTCGAAGTCGTCTTTTATGGTCAGTGAAATCGTATCTGCTATTGCTGTAGGCATGTCAGATGCTAGAATGCGAAGTTAGTGTGAACATAGTCGGAGTCAAAGTTTCTTGTTTCGCCTGTTGTGTGCGTTATACCCGCTTCGATGTCGTCTCATATGATCGTTGCGAACTGATATGCTTCAAAGGTATCTATGTGAGATTATAGAATACAAAGATACCGTATGCAGACTGATGTTGTCGAAGAATATCCACTTGCTCATTGTTCTCGTTATATGTCTTTCGAAGTCGTCTTTTATGGTCAGTGCAATCGTATCTGCTATTGCTGTAGGCATGTCAGATGCTAGAATGCGAATTTAGTGTAAACATAGTCGGAGTCAAAGTTTCTTGTTTCGCCTGTTGTGTGCGTTATACCCGCTTCGATGTCGTCTTATATGATCGTTGCGAACTGATATGCTCCAGAGGTATCCATGTGAGATGATAAAATACAGAGATACAGTGTGCATACTGATGTTGTCGAAGAATCTTCACTTGCTCATTGTTCTCGTTATATGTCCTTCGAAGTCGTCTTTTATGGTCAGTGCGATCGTATCTGCTGAAGCTGTAGACATGTCAGATGCTGGAATGCGAAGTTTCAGTGAGAACATAGTCGGAGTCGAAGTTTCTGTTTTGCCTGTTGTGTCCGTTATACCCGCTTCGGAGTCATTTTATACGATAATTGCGAACTAATATGCTCCAAAGGTATCCATGTGAGATGAAAGCATACTGAGATACAGTGTGCAGACTGATGTAGTCGAAGTAACTTCACTCTACCTATAAATCTCGTTATATATCCTCCAAACTCGTCCTATATGGTCAGTGCGATCGTATCTGTTTCAACTGTATGCATGTCAGATGCTCGAATTTCGAGCCACAGTGTGAACATGGTCGGAGTCAAAGTTTCATGTTCTGCCTGTTGTGAGCATTATACCCGCATCGATATCGTCTTATATGATCGTTGCGATCTAATATGCCTCGGAAGTTTCCATGTGAGATGATAGAACATAGAGATACAGAGTGCAGACTGATGTTGTCGTTGTATCTTCACTTGCCTATTGTTCACGTTATATGTCCTTTGAAGTCGTCTCTCATGGTCAGTGCGATCGTATCTGCTATAGGTGTAGGCATATCAGATTCTTGAATGTGAGAGAGTGTGCAGACTGATGTTGTCGAAGAATCTCCACTTGCTCATTGTTCTCGTGATATGTCCTTTTAATTCGTCTCATATGATCAGTGCGATCGTATCTGCTATAACTGTAGGCATGTCAGATGCTAGTATGCGAAGTTACAGTGTCAACATAGTCATACTTGAGATGATATGTGGACACACAGTATGGTGACTGAATGTCAAGGATGTGATGGGTGTCAAGAGGAGTTTGTCATATTATTATTATCTGTCTTGTTATGTTACATGTTAACTGAAATACACTATTTGATCATAACGCTAGATTCGAACCTCATACTATTACTTGCTAGACATAGCACCACATGGCGCAGTCGGTATTTTAATTCGAGTTTAGTGAAGTGATTCTTTGTCGTCTTTTGTTACGAATTTCTGGAAGATGCCTCCCAAAAAGGAACAAGCCAGTTCGTCTCTGACGGTTCCCACGGATCCTCAGGAACTAATGAAACTGTTGATGCAGCAACAAGCTGTACTCAACACATTGACCACACAAATCGCAAACATGGCGACAACTGCTGCAGGAACACTTCCAACATCACCGAGCCACCCTCCACCGGTAAAGACACTCCCAATGCCTAAACTCAGCTCTCCAGAAACTCTGACTATTCCACAGTTCAGGGATTGGAGACAACGTTGGGAAGACTACAGCAGATCTCAGCAGCTTCAGAGCCAACCCATTGATTCCCAACAAGGAATTCTAAGGTCAGCCCTGGATAATGAATGGACCATGCTCTGGAACTCTAGTAGAATCAGAATTGCACCATCTACAGATCTCTCTATCATAATCGAATTGATGGAAGCATATTTACGCCGTCGCCGTAATCCATTATTGGATCGTCAGGCATTCCACCGACGAGATCAACAGCCTGGTGAGTGTGTTGACCGCTACTTTGCAGCGCTAAAAGAGCTCGATGATGCCTGCGACCACGACGCAGAGTTCAAATGCAAAACTTGCAATGATCCTTGCCACACAGAGTGCAATAAGTGTAGCATAGCGTTCCCGTTAACAAGCCATCTTCAAGAGATCCGGATACGGGACCGACTAATCTGTGGACTTATCGACAAAGACATGCAACGGAGAGTTTTAACTGAACAATACACCTCAGAGATAACTCTGGACCATGTGTTATCTATTTGCACAGCAGTAGAAAATTCGAAAAAGGTGGGTGCTTCGTTAGCTAATACCACGCATTTCTCAATAGACATAGCTGCAGCTAGGAGCAAGTCATCTTACAAGAAAGAGCAGCAATCAATCAAGAAAACTGGGTACAATTCAACAACATGTTTACGCTGTGGAAAAGATAGACACCTCAATGAAGAGTGTCCCGCAAGAAATCACAAGTGTGAGTACTGTAACCGTGTTGGGCACTACAAGAAAATTTGTATGAAGCGGTCAAGGGCAGTTAACAAGAAGGACACAAGACCGTCATCAGCTACGTCACCAAATTCAGCTAACAACGCGAACATTGGTTCATCTCCAGTACTACTCCAGATTCCAACACTTATCAGCGAAGTTATACACCATATCAACTGGCTTCCTGATACTGGCGCAGACGTTATGGCAATCAGTCTGAAAGACTTAGAGAAACTAGGTCCTGTAGCAATCAAATCTCTAAAGGAGGAAATTGTCGATGTTAACGCTACCAACGGCATTGGTTTAGGACCTGTCGGCACTATACCAGCAATCACCCTCTTGTTAAATGGAAAACAGTTCACAGCAAAACTGGGCGTTTTCAAAGACGTACACCAGCCTTTACTCAGCCGTGAAGCCTGCATGGCATTGGGTTTGATTGATGAAGATTGGCCACTTTCAAAGGTCAACTCTATCAAAAATGTTCAGAGCATATCACGTGGGACATCAGAACTAATCACTGTCAATCCCACAGTTACTTTGAACGCGGAAGAAGAGACGAAGAAGCTCATCGCTGAATTTTCTTCTGCTTTTAATGACACTGTCTTACGTCCTATGGAGGGTCCTCCAATGAAAATAGAAATAATAGAAGGTGCAGTACCAGTTAAACGTTACAAGCCACATACAGTCCCTTTTCACTGGAGAGATCAGGTACAACAACAACTTTCTATCATGGAACAAAAAGGAGTCATCGAACGTGTCCCAATTGGCGAACCAGTGGATTGGTGCCATCCGATGGTGGTTGTGCCTAAGAAAGGTTCAGCTGAACCACGTATCACTGTTGATCTCACTGGTCTTAACAGGTTCGTACGAAGACCAGCTTATCCAATGCGAGTCCCTAGAGAAGAAATAGCAAACATTCCACCTGGAAACATCTTCTTCACCACACTAGATGCTCGTCATGGATACTGGCAGGTCCCACTGGATGAAGAATCTAAGAAATTGACATCTTTTATCACCCCGTGGGGCACGTATCGCTATTGTCGCAATGTGATGGGTCTCATTTCAGCAGGCGATGAACACAATCGTCGTGGAGACGAAGCACTCCAAGGAATTTCCAATGTTGTCAAGATCGTGGAAGACATTCTGATTTATGACATTGACTATGACACTCACATCAAACGTGTCAAATCTGTAATCAAACGATGCGATGAGTACGGGATTACATTAAACGCCAAGAAGGTCGTTCTTGCTCAACCGGAAGTTGACTGGTGTGGATTCAGGATCAACAAGTTCGGATATACCCCTGCTCCACATCTTGTATCAGCTCTCAGAAATTTTCCTACTCCAGCTTCCAAAACAGATGTTCGATCATTCTGTGGACTAGTTCAGCAATTCGAAGCATTTTCTCATACATTAACGGAATTGTTGGCACCCATTCGATGTTTACTTTCTGGAAAAGCAGTCTTTATTTGGGAAGCCACACAGGAACGGGCATTTCGAGCAGTTATCGACGAGTTAACTAGCCCCAGGATCCTATCTCACTTTCAGGGAGGAAATCCGTTGCGTCTTGAGACAGACGCTGCACAATCAAGAGGACTAGGATATGCCCTCTGGCAAAAGCAAGACGATGTATGGAAGCTTCTCCAAGCAGGATCTCGCTTCGTGACACCCACAGAATCGCGCTATTGTGCAACTGAAGTGGAGCTATTGGCAGTTGTCTGGGCTGTAAAAAAATGTAGATTATATCTTCTTGGACAACCTTTCGAGCTTATAGTGGACCACCGCCCACTTATAAGTATCATCAACAGTAAAACACTGGATGAAGTGGAAAATCCACGGCTACAGCGAATGAAGGAGAAACTTCTTTCCTTCCGCCCACAAGCGGTTTGGAGACCTGGCATCAAGCATACCGTTGTCGATGTGTTCTCTCGTTATCCCGTCGCAGATCCAGATGAAGAAGATCTAGACGAGGAGCTAGATGCTGATCCCATTCTGCTTCATATTGCGGTACTCGAGAGGAATCAATGTGGTCCCTCTGTTATCTCAGATCCCATCATGATTGGTGTTCGACAAGCTGCTCAGATAAGCAGCGAGTACCAACGTTTGAAAGATGTCATCATCCATGGATTTCCAGAGAAATGCAAGCTTGATGTGGATTTACATCCATATTGGCGACTTCAGGATGACCTCTTTCTCGAAGACAACCTCATCTTCATGGGTTCACGATTACTTATCCCCACAACACTCCGACCAGCTGTACTCAAGAGTCTGCATGCTTCCCACCAAGGACAAGAGCGAACACTTCGTCGGGCGAGACAAGCTGTATTCTGGCCTGGCATAACAAATGACATTCGGAACGTGGTGAGAACTTGCAGAGAGTGCGCTACACATCTACCGCAGCAACAGAAAGAACCTAGGTACGATGACACACTGCCGACCTTTCCATTCCAGGCAGTATCTGTTGACCTGTTCACCTACGCTGGATATGAATACATCGTCATGGTGGATCGTTTCTCTGGATGGATCCACGTTGCCAGATGCGGACGAAGTGTCACGACATCAACAGTAACCACAATTTTACAGCAATGGTTCTGTGATGTTGGAATTCCAATGAAACTCAACAGTGACAACGGTCCTCAGTTTGCATCACTAGAATTTCAGAAGTGGGCAGAAAGATTGAATATCAATCACGTTACCTCTTCCCCTTACTACCCTCAATCAAACGGCTTGGCAGAATCAGCTGTCAAGGCAGCCAAGTCATTATTGATGAAAACAGCACCAAATGGAGACGTTCACTCGCAGAAGTTTCTCCTCGGTTTGATGGAATTACGAAACACTCCAAGAGCGGATGGAAGAAGTCCTGCACAGCTTGTATATGGCGCTCCAACCAGAACTACTGTCCCCTTGGCTCGCCACCAGTTCGACGAGTCATGGAAAACAAAAATTTTTGAAGTGGATCGTCGCGCTGTGAGCCTGAGAGAAAAAGCAAGCATCCGATACAATGCTAATGCCAAGCCTCTCGGTGAGCTCAAGCCTGGAGATATCGTATTAGTATACGACTTCAAAACGAAAACATGGGGTCAACTTGTGGAAGTTATCGAGAAACTACCTCGAAGAAGTTACCTAGTCAAATCTGAATCAGGGCGACTTTTTCGACGTAATCGTCGGTTCCTTCGTCGATTCTCTCCAACTCAGGTTGATGCACCAACATCTGAAGTCACGTCTCTTCAGATTCGTCGATCACCAAGGTTGCAAGAACCCTCTTACGTCGGATGTGTCCAAAGGTCACATCTTAAGGGAGGGCATGAGATGATATGTGGACACACAGTATGGTGACTGAATGTCAAGGATGTGATGGGTGTCAAGAGGAGTTTGTCATATTATTATTATCTGTCTTGTTATGTTACATGTTAACTGAAATACACTATTTGATCATAACGCTAGATTCGAACCTCATACTATTACTTGCTAGACATAGCACCACAATACTCGAAATTTCTTGTTCTGCCTATTGTGTGCGTTATACTTGCTTCGATGTCGTCTCATATGATCGTTGCGAAATAATATGCTTCAGAGGTATCCATGTGAGATGATAGGATACAGAGATACAGTGTGCATACTGATGTTGTCGAAGAATCTTCACTTGCTCATTGTTTCCGTTGAATGTCCTTCGAAGTCTTCTTCTATGGTCAGTACGATCGTATCTGCTATACCTGTAGGCATGTCAGATGCTAGAATGCGGAGTTACAGTGTGAACATAGTCGGAGTCGAAGTTTCTTGTTTCGCCTGTTGTGTGCGTTATACCTGCTTCGATGTCGTCTTATATTGTCGTTGCGAACTAATATGCTCCAAAGGTATCCATGTGAGATGATAGAATACAGAGACACAGTGTGCAGACTGATGTTATCGAAGAATCTCTACTTGCTTATTGTTCTCGTTATATGTCCTTCGAAGTCGTCTTTTATGGTCAGTGCGATCGTTTCTGGTATAGCTGTAGACATGTCAGATGCTGAAATGCGAAGTTTCAATGAGAACATAGTCGGAGTCGGAGTTTCTGATTTGCCTGTTGTGTGCGTTATACCCGCTTCGATGTCGTCTTATACGATAATTGCGAACTAATATGCTCCAAAGGTATCCATGTGAGATGATAGCATACTGAGATACAGTGTGCAGACTGATGTAGTCGAAGTAACTTCACTCTACCTATTAATCTCGTTATATATCCTCCAAACTTGTCCTATATGGTCAGTGCGATCGTATCTGTTTCAACTGTAGGCATGTCAGATGCTCGAATTCCGAGCCACAGTGTGAACATGGTCGGAGTCAAAGTTTCATGTTCTGCCTGTTGTGAGCATTATACCCGCATCGATATCGTCCTATATGATCGTTGCAATCTAATATGCCTCGGAAGTTTCCATGTGAGATGATGGAACATAGAGATACAGAGTGCAGACTGATGTTGTCGTTGTATCTTCACTTGCCTATTGTTCTCGTTATATGTCCTTTAAAGTCGTCTCTTATGGTCAGTGCGATCGTATCTGCTATGGGTGTAGGCATATCAGATTCTAGAATGTGAAGATACAGTGTAAACATAGTCGAAGTCGAAGTTTCCTGTTCTGCCTGTTGCCTGCGTTATACCCGCTCCAAAAGTATTCATGTGAGATGATAGAATGATGAGATACAGTGTGAAGACTGATGTAGTCGCGGTATATCGACTTATATGTTCTTCAAACTCGTCCTATATGGTCAGTGTGATCGTATCAGTTCCAACTGTTGGCATTTCAGATGCTTGGATTCAGAGCCACAGTTTAATCATAGTCGGAGTTTCTTGTCCTGTCTGTTGGCTGCGTTATTCCGGCAACACTTGACAATGTCTACCTGTAAGATGTATAACCGACTTATTATCAAGATTGAAGAGTTTGAAGTTTTTGCGAACACGCCGGTTCATCGACTCTTGATTGTATGAATCGAAGTTTCTGGTAGATATGAAAAAATGTATTCCACTCGCATATAATGAGCTGTCATATTATATGCTTCTTGAATAGGCATCACAGATGCTAGAATCAGAGTTACAGTGTAAACATAGTCGAAGTCGAAGATTCTTGTTCTGCCTGTTGTGTGCGTTATACCCACTTCGATTTCTTATTTGATCGTTGCGAACTCGAATGCTCCAAAGGAATTCGTGTGAAATGAAAGAATTCAGAGATACGGTTCGCAGACTGATGTTGTCGAACTATCGTCACTTGTCTATTGTTCTCATCACATGTCCTGCGAAGTCGTCCAATATATTCAGTGCGATCGTATCTGCTTCAACTGAAACCATGTCGAATGCTAGAATCCAGAGCCACACTGTAAACATATTCGAAGTCGAAATTTTTAGTTCTTCCTGATATGTGAGTTATGTCCCCTTCGATGCCATTTTATATTATCGTTGCAAACTCAAATGCTTCGAAGGCACACATGTGAGATGATAGAAAACAGAGATACAGTGTGCAGACTGATTATGTCCAAATATCTTAACTTGCCTATCGTTCTCGTTATTTGTCCTTCAGAGTCGTCTCATATGATTAGTTCGATCGTATCTGCTATAACTGTAGGCATGTCAGATGCTAGAATGCGGAGTAACAGTGTGAACATAGTCGGAGTCGAAGTTTCTTATTCTGCCCATTGTGTGCGTTATATCCGCTTCGGTGACGTCCTATATAATGGTTGAGTACTGATATGCCTCGGAAGTATCCATGTGAGATGATAGAATACAGAGATAAAGTCTGCACGACTGATGTCGAGGTATCTTCACTTGCCTATTGTTCTCGTTATATGTCCTTCGAAGTTGTCTTTCACGGTCAGTGCGATCGTATCTGCTATAACTGTAGCATAACAGATTCTAGAATGCAAAGTTACAGTGCGAACATTGTCGAAGTTTCTTGTTCTGCCTGTTGTGTGCGTTATACCTGCTTCGATGTCGTCTTATGTGATCGTTGCGATATAATCTGCTCCAGAGGTATCCACGTGAGATGTCAGATTACAGAGATACGTTGAGCAGACTGATATTGTCGAAATACCATCACTTGCCTATTGTTCTCGTTATATGTCCCTCGGAGTCGTCTTATATAGTCGATGCGATCGTATCTGCTATGAATGTAGGCATGTCGGATGCTAGAATGCAAAGTAAGAGTGTGAACAAAGTCGAAGTCGAAGATTCTTGTTCTGCCTGTTGTGTGCGTTATACCCGTTGTGATGTCGTCCAATATGTTCTTTGCGAATTGATATGCTTCAGAGGTATCCATGTGAGATGATATATAACAAAGATACAGAGTGCAGACTGATGTTGTCGGAGAATCTTCACCCGCCTATTGTTCTCGTTATATGTCCTTCTAAGTCGTCCCAAATTATCAGTGCGATCGTATCTGTTATAACTGTAGGCATGTCGGATGCTAGAATGCAAAGTTACAGTGTAAACATAGTCGAAGTAGCAGTTTCATGTTCTACCTGTTGTGTGCGTTATACCCGTTTTGATGTCGTCTCATATGATCGTTGCGATCTGATATGCTCCAGAGGTATCCATGTGAGATGATAGAATACAGAGATACAGTGTGCAGACTGATGTTGTCGAAGTATTTCCACTGCCTATTGTTCTCGTTATATGTCCTTCGAAGTCATCTTATATGGTCAGTGAGATCGTATATACTATAATTGCTGCATATCGGATTCTAAGATGTGAAGTTACAGTATGAACTTAGTCGAAAGCAAAGTTTCTTGTTCTGCCTGTTGCGTAAGGTATACCTGCATCGATGTCGTCTTAAATGATCGTTGCGAATCGATATGCCCCAAAAGTATCCATGTGAGATCATAGAATACAGAGATACAGTGTGCAGACTAATGTTGTCGAGGTATCGTCACTCGCCTATTGCTCTCGTTACATGTCCTTCGAAGTCGTCTTTTATGGTCAGTGCGATCCTATTTGCTATAGCTGTAGGCATGTCGATTGCTAGAATGCGAAGTAACAGTGTAAACATAGTCGATGTCGAAGTTTCATGTTCTGCCTGTTGTGTGCGTTATACCTGTTTTGATGACGTCTCATATGATCGTTGCGGACTGATATGCTCCAGAGGTATCCATGTGAGATAATGGAATACAGAGAAAACCAATGTGCAGACTGATGTTGTTGAAGTATCTCCACTTGCCTATTGTTCTCGTTATATATCCATCGAAGTCGTCCTATATGGTCAGTGCGATCGTATCTGTAATAACTGTAGGCATGTCAGATACAAGAATGCAGCAATACAGTGTAAACATAGTCGAAGTCGAAGTTTCATGTTCTGTCTGTTGTGTGCGTTAAACCCGTTTTGATGTCATCTCATATGATCGTTGCGAGCTGATATGCTCCAGGTATCCATTTGAGATGATAGAATACAGAGATACAGTGTGCAGACTGATGTCGAGGTATCTTCACTTGCCTATTGTTCCTGTTATATGTCCTTCGAAGTCATCTTATTTGGTTAGTGCGATCGTATCTACTATAGCTGTTGGCATATCAGATTCTATAATGTGAAGTTACGGTGTAAACATAGTCGAAGTCTAAGTTTCTTGTTCTGCCTGTTGCGTGCGATATACCCGCTTCGATTACGTCTTATATGATCGTTGCGAACTAATATGCCTCAAAAATATCCATGTGGGATGATAGAATACAGAGATGCAGTGTGCAAACTGATGTTGTCAAGGTATCTTCAGTTCTCGTTATATATCCTTCGAAGTCATCTTATTTGGTCAGTGAGATCGTATATACTATAGCTGTAGGCATATCAGATTCTAGAATGTTCAGTTACAGTGTGAACATAGTCGAAGTCGAAGTTTCTTGTTCTGCCTGTTGCGTGCGATATACCCGCATCGATGTCGTCTCATATGAACGTTGCGAACTGATATGCCTCGAAAGTATCCATGTGAGATGATGGGATATGGAGATACAGTGTGCAGACTGATGTTGTCGAGGTTCCTCCACTTGCCTATTGCTCTCGTTATATGTCCGTCGAAGTAGTTTTTTATGGTCAGTGCGATCATATCTGCTATAACTGTAGGCATGTCAGATGCTAGAATGCGAAGTAACAGTGTGAACATAGTCGAAATCGAAGTGTCATGGTCTGCCTGTTGTGTGCGTTAAACCGATTCTGCTGTCGTCTCATATGATCGTTGCGAACTAATATGCTTCAGAGGTATCCATGTGAGATGTCAGAATACAGAGATACGGTGAGCAGACTGATGTAGTCGAGGTATCCTCACTTGCCTATTGTTTTCGTTTAATGTCCTTCGGAGTCGTCCTATATGATCAGTTCGATCGTATCTGCTATAGCTGTAGGCATGTCAGATGCTAGAATGCGAAGTTACAGTGTAAACATAGTCGGAGTGAAAGTTTTTTGTTTTGCCTGTTGTGTGCGTTATACCCGCTTCGATGTCGTCTGATATGATCGTTGCGATCTAATATGCTTCAGAGGTATCCATGTGAGATGATAGAATACAGGGATACAGTATGCAGACTGATGTTGTCGGAGAAACTTCACTCGCCAATTGTTCTCGTTATATGTCCTTCGAAGTCGTCCTATTTGATCAGTGCGATCGTATCTGCTATAACTGTAGGCATGTCGGATCCTAGAATGCAAAGTTACAGTGTAAAAATAGTCGAAGTCAAAGTTCCTTGTTTTGCCTGTTGCGTGCGGTAAATCCGCATCGATGTCGTCTTATGTGATCGTTGCGAACCAATATGCCTCAAAAGTATCCATGTGAGATGATAGAATACAGAGATACAGTGTGCAGAATGATGTTGTCGAAGTATCTTCTCTTGCCTATTGTTCCCGTTATATGTCCTTCAAAGTCATCTCATATGGTCAGTGCGATCGTATTTACCATAGCTGTAATCATATCGGATCCTAGAATGTGAAGTATGAGTGTGAACATAGTCAGAGTCAATGTTTCTTGTTCTGCCTGTTGCGTGCGTTATACCCGCTCCGATGTTAGATGATAGAATACAAAGATATAGTGTGCAGACTGATGTTGTTGTAGAATATTCACTTGCTCATTGTTCTCGTTATATGTCTCTCGAAGTCGTCTTTCATGGTCAGTGCAATCGTTTCTGCTATTGCTGTAGGCATGTCAGATGCTAGAATGCGAAGTTAGTGTGAACATAGTCGGAGTCTAAGTTTCTTGTTTCGCCTGTTGTGTGCGTTATACCCGCTTCGATGTCGTTTTATATGATCGTTGCGAACTAATATGCTCCAGAGGTATCCATGTGAGATGATAAAATACAGAGATACAGTGTGCATACTGATGTTGTCGAAGAATCTTCACTTGCTCATCGTTCTCGTTAAATGTCCTTCGAATTCTTCTTCTATGGTCAGTGCGATCGTATCTGCTATACCTGTAGGCATGTCAGATGCTAGAATGCGGAGTTACAGTGTAAACATAGTCGGAGTCGAAGTTTCTTGTTTTGCCTGTTGTGTGCGTTATACCTGCTTCGATGTCGTCTTATATGGTCGTTGCGAACTAATATGCTCCAAATGTATCCATGTGAGATGATAGAATACAGAGACACAGTGTGCAGACTGATGTTGTCGAAGAATCCCTACTTGCTTATTGTTCTCGTTATATGTCCTTCGAAGTCGTCTTTTATGGTCAGTGCGATCGTATCTGCTGAAGCTGTAGACATTACAGATGCTGGAATGCGAAGTTACAGTGAGAACATAGTCGGAGTCGAAGTTATTGTTTTGCCTGTTGTGTCCGTTATACCCGCTTCGAAGTCATTTTATACGATAATTGCGAACTTATATGCTCCAAAGGTATCCATGTGAGATGATAGCATACTGAGATACAGTGTGCAGACTGATGTAGTCGAAGTAACTTCACTCTACCTATTAATCTCGTTATATATCCTCCAAACTCGTCCTATATGGTCAGTGCGATCGTATCTGTTTCAACTGTATGCATGTCAGATGCTCGAATTCCGAGCCACAGTGTGAACATGGTCGGAGTCAAAGTTTCATATTCTGCCTGTTGTGAGCATTATACCCGCATCGATATCGTCTTATATGATCGTTGCGATCTAATATGCCTCGGAAGTTTCCATGTGAGATGATAGAACATCGAGATACAGAGTGCAGACTGATGTTGTCGTTGTATCTTCACTTGCCTATTGTTCACGTTATATGTCCTTTAAAGTCGTCTCTTATGGTCAGTGCGATCGTATCTGCTATAGGTGTGGGCATATCAGATTCTTGAATGTGAAGTTACAGTGTGAACATAGTCGAAGTCGAAGTTTCCTGTTCTGCCTGTTGCGTGCGTTATACCCGCTTCGATGTCGTCTTATATGATCGTTGCGAACTAATTTGCTTCAGAGGTATCCATGTGAGATGATAGAATACAGAGAGACAGTGTGCAGACTGATGTTGTCGAAGAATCTTCACTTGCTCTTTGTTCTCGTGATATGTTTTTCTAATTCGTCTCATATGATAAGTGCGATCGTATCTGCTATAACTGTAGGCATGTCAGATGCTAGAATGCGAAGTTACAGTGTCAACATAGTCATACTCGAAATTTCTTGTTCTGCCTATTGTGTGCGTTATACTTGCTTCGATGTCGTCTTATATGATCGTTGCGAAATAATATGCTTCAGAGGTATCCATGTGAGATGATAGGATACAAAGATACAGTGTGCAGACTGATGTAGTCGAAGTAACTTCACTCTACCTATTAATCTCGTTATATATCCTCCAAACTCGTCCTATATGGTCAGTGCGATCGTATCTGTTTCAACTGTAGGCATGTCAGATGCTCGAATTCCGAGCCACAGTGTGAACATGGTCGGAGTCAAAGTTTCATGTTCTGCCTGTTGTGAGCATTATACCCGCATCGATATCGTCTCATATGATCGTTGCGATCTAATATGCCTCGGAAGTTTCCATGTGAGATGATGGAACATAGAGATACAGAGTGCAGACTGATGTTGTCGTTGTATCTTCACTTGCCTATTGTTCACGTTATATGTCCTTTAAAGTCGTCTCTTATGGTCAGTGCGATCGTATCTGCTATAGGTGTAGGCATATCAGATTCTAGAATGTGAAGTTACAGTGTAAACATAGTCGAAGTCGAAGTTTCCTGTTCTGCCTGTTGCGTTCGTTATACCCGCTCCAAAAGTATTCATGTGAGATGATAGAATGATGAGATACAGTGTGAAGACTGATGTAGTCGCGGTATATCAACTTGCCAATTGATCTCGTTATATGTTCTTCAAACTCGTCCTATATGGTCAGTGCGATCGTATCAGTTCCAACTGTTGGCATTTCAGATGCTTGGATTCAGAGCCACAGTTCAATCATAGTCGGAGTTTTTTGTTCTGTCTGTTGGTTGCGTTATTCCGGCAACACTTGACAATGTCCACCTGTGAGATGTATAACCGACTTATTATCAAGATTGAAGAGTTCGAAGTTTTTGCGAACACGCCGGTTCATCGACTCTTGATTGTTTGGATCGAAGTTTCTGGTAGATATGAAAAAATGTATTCCACTCGCATATAATGAGCTGTCATATTATATGCTTCTTGAATAGGCATCACAGATGCTAGAATCATAGTTACAGTGTAACATAGTCGAAGTCGAAGATTCTTGTTCTGCCTGTTGTGTGCGTTATACCCACTCCGATTTCTTATTTGATCGTTGCGAACTCAAATGCTCCAAAGGAATTCGTGTGAAATGGAAGAATTCAGAGATACAGTTCGCAGACTGATGTTGTCGAACTATCGTCACTTGTCTATTGTTCTCATTACATGTCCTGCGAAGTCGTCCAATATATTCAGTGCGATCGTATCTGCTTCAACTGAAAGCATGTCGAATGCTAGAATCCAGAGCCACACTGTAAACATATTCGAAGTCGAAATTTTTAGTTCTTCCTGATATGTGAGTTATGTCTCCTTCGATGCCATTTTATATTATCGTTGCAAACTCAAATGCTTCGAAGGCACACATGTGAGATGATAGAATACAGAGATACAGTGTGCAGACTGATTATGTCGAAATATCTTAACTAGCCTATTGTTATCGTTATTTATCCTTCAGAGTCGTCTCATATAATAAGTTCGATCGTATCTGCTATAACTGTAGGCATGTCAGATGCTAGAATGCGGAGTAACAGTGCGAACATAGTCGGAGTCGAAGTTTCTTATTCTGCCCATTGTGTGCGTTATATCCGCTTCGGTAACGTCTTATATGATGGTTGAGTACTGATATGCCTCGAAAGTAACCATGTGAGATGATAGAATACAGAGATAAAGTCTGCACGACTGATGTCGAGGTATCTTCACTTGCCTATTGTTCTCGTTATATGTCCTTCGAAGTTGTCTTTTATGGTCAGTGCGATCGTATCTGCTATAACTGTAGCATAACAGATTCTAGAATGCAAAGTTACAGTGCGAACATTGTCGCAGTTTCTTGTTCTGCCTGTTGTGTGCGTTATACCTGCTTCGATGTCGTCTTATGTGATCGTTGCGATATAATCTGCTCCAGAGGTATCCACGTGAGATGTCAGATTACAGAGATACGTTGAGCAGACTGATATTGTCGAAATACCATTACTTGCCTATTGTTCTCGTTATATGTCCCTTGGAGTCGTCTTATATAGTCGATGCGATCGTTTCTGTGAATGTAGGCATGTCGGATGCTAGAATGCAAAGTAACAGTGTGAACAAATTCAAAGTCGAAGATTCTTGTTCTGCCTGTTGTGTGCGTTATACTTGTTGTGATGTCGTCCAATATGTTCTTTGCGGATTGATATGCTTCAGAGGTATCCATGTGAGATGATATATAACAAAGATACAGAGTGCAGACTGATGTTGTCGGAGAATCTTCACTCGCCTATTGTTCTCGTTATATGTCCTTCTAAGTCGTCCCAAATTATCAGTGCGATCGTATCTGTTATAGCTGTAGGCATGTCGGATGCTAAAATGCAAAGTTACAGTGTAAACATAGTCGAAGTAGCAGTTTCATGTTCTACCTGTTGTGTGAGTTATACCCGTTTTGATGTCGTCTCATATGATCGTCGCGATCTGATATGCTCCAGAGGTATCCATGTTAGATGATAGAATACAGAGATACAGTGTGCAGACTGATGTTGTCGAAGTATTTCCACTGCCTATTGTTCTCGTTATATGTCCTTCGAAGTCATCTTATATGGTCAGTGAGATCGTATATACTATAATTGCTGTAGGCATATCGGATTCTAGGATGTGAAGTTACAGTATGAACTTAGTCGAAGTCGAAGTTTCTTGTTCTGCCTGTTGCGTGAGGTATACCTGCATCGATGTCGTCTTGAATGATCGTTGCGAACCGATATGCCCCGGAAGTATCTATGTGAGATCATAGAATACAGAGATACAGTGTGCAGACTAATGTTGTCGAGGTATCGTCACTCGCCTATCGCTCTCGTTATATGTTCTTCGAAGTCGTCTTTTATGGTCAGTGCGATCCTATCTGCTATAGCTGTAGGCATGTCGATTGCTAGAATGCGAAGTAACAGTGTAAACATAGTCGATGTCGAAGTTTCATGTTCTGCCTGTTGTGTGCGTTATACCTGTTTTGATGACGTCTCATATGATCGTTGCGGACTGATATGCTCCAGAGGTATCCATGTGAGATAATGGAATACAGAGAAAACCAATGTGCAGACTGATGTTGTTGAAGTATCTCCACTTGCCTATTGTTCTCGTTATATATCCATCGAAGTCGTCCTATATGGTCAGTGTGATCGTATCTGTCATAACTGTAGGCATGTCAGATACAAGAATGCAGCAATACAGTGTAAACATAGTCGAAGTCGAAGTTTCATGTTCTGTCTGTTGTGTGCGTTAAACCCGTTATGATGTCATCTCATATGATCGTTGCGAACTGATATGCTCCAGGTATCCATGTGAGATGATAGAATACAGAGATACAGTGTGCAGACTGATGTCGAGGTATCTTCACTTGCCTATTGTTCCTGTTATATGTCCTTCGAAGTCATCTTATATGGTTAGTGCGATCGTATCTACTATAGCTGTAGGCATATCAGATTCTATAATGTGAAGTTACGGTGTAAACATAGTCGAAGTCTAAGTTTCTTGTTCTGCCTGTTGCGTGCGTAATACCAGCTTCGATTCCGTCTTATATGATCGTTGCGAACTAATATGCTTTAAAAATATCCATGTGGGATGATAGAATACAGAGATGCAGTGTGCAAACTGATGCTGTCAAGGTATCTTCAGTTCTCGTTATATATCCTTCGAAGTCATCTTATTTGGTCAGTGAGATCGTATATACTATACCTGTAGGCATATCAGATTCTAAAATGTTTAGTTACAGTGTGAACATAGTCGAAGTCGAAGTTTCTTGTTCTGCCTGTTGCGTGCGATATATCCGCATCGATGTCGTCTCATATGAACGTTGCGAACCGATATGCCTCGAAAGTATCCATGTGAGATGATGGGATACAGAGATACAGTGTGCAGACTGATGTTGTCGAGGTTTCTTCACTTGCCTATTGCTCTCGTTATATGTCCGTCAAAGTAGTTTTTTATGGTCAGTGCGATCATATCTGCTATAACTGTAGGCATGTCAGATGCTATAATGCGAAGTAACAGTGTGAACATAGTCGAAATCGAAGTCTCATGGTCTGCCTGTTGTGTGCGTTAAACCGGTTCTGCTGTCGTCTCATATGATCGTTGCGAACTAGTATGCTCCAGAGGTATCCATGTGAGATGTCAGAATACAGAGATACGGTGAGCAGACTGATGTAGTCGGAGTATCTTCAATTGCCTATCAATCTCGTTATATGTCCTTCAAACTCATCCTATATGGTCAGTGCGATCGTATCTGTTTCGTCAGATGCTTGAATTCCGAGACACAGTGTGAACATAGTCAGAGTCGAAGTTTCTTGTTCTCTTTGTTGTTCGCGTTATTATAATCTAAGAAACACATGACAATGTCTACTTATGAGATGAATAACCGACGTTTTATTAAGATTGATGAGTTTGAAGTTTTGGCGAATACTCTTGTTTGGTGGATATGAAAAAGTATAGTATTCCACTCGCACAGAATAAGCTGTTATATATGCTTCTTGAATAGACGTATCAGATTCTAGAATCAGAGTTACAGTGAAAACATAGTCGAAGTCGAAGTTTCTTGCTCTGCCTGTTCTTTGCGTTATACCCATTTCGATGTTGTCTCATATATGATCGTTGCGAATTGATATGCTCCAGAGGTATCCATGTGAGATAATGGAATACACAGAAACAATGTGCAGACTGATGTTGTTGAAGTATCTCCACTCGCCTATTGTTATATATCCATCGATGTCGTCCTATATGGTCAGTGCGATCGTATCTGTCATAACTGTAGGCATGTCAGATACAAGAATGCAGCAATACAGTGTGAACAAAGTCGAAGTCGAAGTTTCATGTTCTGTCTGTTGTGTGCGTTATAATCGTTTTGATGTCACCTCATATGATCGTTGCGAACTGATATGCTCCAGAGGTATCCATGTGAGATGATAGAATACAGAGATACAGTGTGCATACTGATGTTGTCGAAGAATCTTCACTTGCTCATCGTTCTCGTTAAATGTCCTTCGAAGTCTCCTTCTATGGTCAGTGCGATCGTATCTGCTATACCTGTAGGCATTTCAGATGCTAGAATGCGAGGTTACAGTGTGAACATAGTCGGAGTCAAAGTTTATTGTTTTGCCTGTTGTGTGCGTTATACCTGCTTCGATGTCGTCTTATATGTTCGTTGCGAACTAATATGCTCCAGAGGTATCCATGTGAGATAATGGAATACAAAGAAACAATGTGCAGACTGATGTTGTTGAAGTATCTTCACTTGCCTATTGTTCTCGTTATATATCCATCGACGTCGTCCTATATGGTCAGTGCGATCGTATCTGTTATAACTGTAGGCATGTCAGATACAAGAATGCAGCAATACAGCGTGAACATAGTCGAAGTCGAAGTTGCATGTTTTGTCTGTTGTGTGCGTTATAATCGTTTCGATGTCATCTCATATGATCGTTGCGAACTGATATGCTCCAGAGGTATCCATGTGAGATGATAGAATACAGAGATACAGTGTGCATACTGATGTTGTCGAAGAAACTTCACTTGCTCATCGTTCTCGTTGAATGTCCTTCGAAGTCTCCTTTTATGGTCAGTGTGATCGTATCTGCTATACCTGTAGGCATGTCAGATGCTAGAATGCGGAGTTACATTGTGAACATAGTCGGAGTCGAAGTTTCTTGTTTTGCCTGTTGTGTGCGTTATACCTGCTTCGATGTAGTCTTATATGTTCGTTGCGAACTAATATGCTCCAGAAGTATTCATGTGAGATGACAGAATACAGAGACACAGTGTGCAGACTGATGTTGTCGAAGAATCTCTACTTGCTTATTGTTCTCGTTATATGTCCTTCGAAGTAGTCTTTTATGGTCAGTGCGATCGTATCTGCTATAGCTGTAGACATGTCAGATGCTGGAATGCGATGTTTTAGTGAGAACATGGTCGGAGTCGAAGTTTCTTGTTCTGCCTGTTGCGTGCGATATACCCGCATCGATGTCGTCTTATATGAACGTTGCGAACGGATATGCCTCGAGAGTATCCATGTGAGATGATGGGATACAGAGATACAGTGTGCAGACTGATGTCGGATTTCTTCACTTGCCTATTGCTCTCGTTATATGTCCGTCGAAGTAGTTTTTTATGGTCAGTGCGATCATATCTGCTATAACTGTAGGCATGTCAGATGCTAGAATGCGAAGTAACATTGTGAACATAGTCGAAATCGATGTGTCATGGTCTGCCTGTTGTGTGCGTTATACCGGTACTGCTGTCGTCTCATATGATCGTTGCAAACTAATATGCTCCAGAGGTATCCATGTGAGATGTCAGAATACAGAGATACGGTGAGCAGACTGATGTAGTCGAAGTATCTTCACTTGCCTATCAATCTCGTTGTTTGGTGGATATGAAAAAGTATAGTATTCCACTCGCACAGAATGAGCTGTCATATATGCTTCTTGAATAGGCGTATTAGATGCTAGAATCAGAGTTACAGTGAAAACATAGTGTCACAACAAAAGAGTTGTGTTTCCACCATGTCACGATATAATAGATGGTTAGCCCATCCATATCGATTTATAATATAAGGGGTAATGCTTGGCTCAATAGTTTGCGAGAGGTAATATTCAAATAGGCACTAATAGTTTTGGGGTAACTGAAAGTACGAGATTATATTCAAACATATAACAAAATATATTATAGCATGAAACATTATGGGTAGTGATTATAAATATGAGTAAACAACAATGAATATAAAGACTGAATAACAACTTACATTATAAAGACCATAACGACGAGCTCTTGTCAAGTCAAGAGTAGCCCCAGACCAGACTAGCTTCGGAACCCTCACTTCCAATATTTATATACATCATTTTATTAGATATGCACGTTTCTCATGAGAGTTCCTTGGTCAGTTTTTATAATTCAATGTCAACGGATGATTTGATTTACTTTATGTTTATAAAACCCTCATGATTCGAAATTACTGATATACCGTATGTTCTACTCGTGACATGACCCCTCTCTCCGAGAAAACTGGACCCCAGTTTTGAAATTACCACCTACCTAAATAATCGAGGAGAACATCAATTATTCATTAACATGTACAAAAAGTTTCAGAAAAAAAAATATCCACAAACATTCAAAGTTTAGTGTCTACAATGCACACTCACACCTTAACTTAGTCCGGCACTGGCTATTTAACTGAAGCATTTCAATCAGACTTTTCTCGGTGGGACTCCTGGCAGCTCGGGGTAGGGAATGACGATTGGGCATGGCATCCTCCAATCGTCATGGGAATTTTGGCAGGATCCTTTTGGGCTCGAAGGTATCCTTGTCCTGGGCATCGGGATGAAATCTTCTGGGCTTCAAGACTTTCAAGACTGTGTCTCGAGGTAGTTGGCAGCTGAACGAAGGGAACTGCTGGCTTCTTGGGGTAGCGACTGACGACTGATGGGCATCCTTCAATCGTCGTGGGAAATTTGGCGGGATCCTTTTTGGGCTCGAAAGGTATTCTCGTCCTGGACATGATGACGGCACAACATCTTGGTATATTCGTCTCAAAGTCGTCTCAATGAAGCTAGTTGACGTCCATGGGCGGCAACGACGGATTCCCGTCATGTCAGAGGCTGATCAGGAATCTCGTGGAATGAATTTCGTGGTCTCCCCTCGTCAAACTTCTATGAGATATCCACAAGCATTTCCACTTGTTTCCTCTTCGTTCCTGGGCTACCCAGCTACCATCGAATCATGTTGTACAGTCAAACAGTCCTTGGTTTGTTCATGTTTGGCCATTTGGCTGCATGGCTGCATCCCCTTGGGTGTCTGATTTCTAGATGAGTGTTGTATGCCAGTGCTCAGTGTGTGTGCATTTTGTTCCGTGCTCGGTTTTGTGTAATACCGTGAAATCATGCAAAAAAAAATGTATTGTCAAATAGCTACGTTATTATTCACAGTAAAATGGGGAATCCCTCAATGACTCTATTAATATTAAATGAATAGTTTAAATTACCTATACTAGAATATGATTAGCCTATTGTGAGATCTATTATATGTATACACCTACTTTATTTAAACTCCATAAATATGGATCCTAGTTCAAAAATCCGTCCTAATTTACATTGATTTATTCCATATAAATATTTACATTATAGAGGTACTGCAATCACATCGTACGCTATTTGAGCAACCGATTACTCTAACTAATTTATTTCCAAAAAATCAAAAATAACTCCGTGATATTCAAAACCTATTATTGATGTTCGATTTTCATAATATAATAATATATGTATCTACCTTTTCTATGTTATTTGGAGCGTTATTCATTATTAAACCTATTTGTATATGAAATGTTATATCATCAACATGCAACTTGAACCAAGTGTCAAGTTCATGATTATTTACCTAATCGAGTTCGAAGATGGCCGGCTATTAAATTCTAATACTTCTAGTAACCTAGTAAGCGATATTATGAAACATAAGAATTGTTGGGAAGTTCTTGTTCATTTCAGGGAAATTTGAAATGCGTCTTTTTCTTCTGAGAAAAAAAAATCATTGCAAATAGTGTCGCGCTTTTAAATTGAATGATTGAGTGAATGAATGAAAAATAAATCTTGAGTTACCTACCTATACCTGTAATTTTCGTATGTGTGCGAAATTATGAAGAATTTTTCGATTGGCTTCCATTCGATTTAATTACTCAATGAATTCGAATGCATTTTCTGTGATAAGTGATCTTTCTTGAGTTTGAGATAAGAATGATTTGTCAATATTGCCATTTGAGAATTATTTATATGAACAGGTAAATTGAACTTATGGTTAAAAAATAATTTGAGTCATGTTAACATACCAACGTGCCTATTCGTAGAAAAATTTCAATTGAAAAAAAATTTACAAATTTGATGAATTATTAATCAAAACTGTTATCATGTTATTTCATACATATATTGATCATTCTTGACATTCCAGAGCCAATCCGTAAGATTTAAAAGAATATTCATCTGACAACATTTGTTGGCAGCTTGAATAAACTGATGAACCGTCCGAGAATCGGTACTTTCATGTACTTTGAGCAATATTTTGACTCAAGGGCCCTTGAGAATATTTTTTGTTTAATATGAAATATTATTAGAACTTTATTCGATTTATTTATTTATCTTTGGTGTAACCGGTTACACAATGAATTAGCGTTTATTCAATTAAAAAAAATATATCAATTCCCCTATTCACCATGTTTCGGTGAATTCAAGTAGTAAGATAGTTTATTATTAGAAAATTGAAAAATATGTTGTGATATTTCATCACTTATACATTATTGAACTGATTGAAAATACTCCTGTTGAATACCGCATGCTCATTCCTCCAATTTTTTTTTTTTTGTTAGCACTAGACCGTACATTTCTTTGTCTAACAACTCGCAAATATTTTCCATTATTTGAAAAAATCCTCCCCGGGGGTAAATATCATTATAATCATCTTCATAATTCATAAATATACATAATCATCATATACGAGCTCATTATTTCACATAAAAACATCATTTCATGTCCTATCAATTCGAGGACAAAATATCTTCAGTAAGGTTAATCCTTCATGCCTTAGTGTGGCACATCTTCCAGGATTCCCTCCTATTTACTGTTATAGTGCACACTTTCAACTATAACACTTCGTACTTTTCAGAATATCAACCAAACAGCTACTTCTCTGGATGTGGTTTGGCTAGGACCACGGGAGACGCTGTGATTATTCTGTACGGAAACGGTTAACACTTGTAACCAAGTAACAATCTCTTCATTGAGAGTTTACATACACATCATTATTCTTGAGCTCAATTAATTCATTTCATATCATATTTCCATAACATATCATATCATATTCATTTCAGGAGGAATGACAAGAAATGGTAAACGATATCAACGTTTAAGAGTATTTTTAATATTCAAGGTCATATATATACTGACTAAGATATTTTGAATCGAAACATTCTCAACTATCACTTGAATTATAAATTATTTGCTTTCGCACCAGCATCGAAATTTATTATGATTAATGTCGAGCATGTCGAGAATTTGTTATTATTGTTTTCATTTCGTATTGTTATAAAATTATAGGCACGTTGTGAATGACTTATTATATTCTCAATTGAGTGTTAATGGCATTGGCATTGCATTTTTTGAATGATTTTATCAACTAAAAATAAAAATATTCGAAATTATCTTGATATGAGAAATAAAAAACTGGCAAGAATGGGATATAGGAAAAACTTGTTCCCAAATTCAAATAGAAAATTACGAGTAGAGAAAAAAAATAACAAAGTTCAGAGATAAGCTCCAAACTTTGTGAGTCTGGTCCGATGCTTTATATCATGTCTTTGAATAGAAATGGAATGATTGTTATTCAACTTTTCAAGCTTAATGGTATTCAAAATATTTAAAAAATTTTGGATTTCTAATTCAAATGACTTTCTCACTTTGTTATCACCCATAATTCATGCTGCTATACTTAATTACTTTCAAATAACCCTTTCTACTAGTGCCTTTGTATGAAAAATAAAATTGACATAAATCGATGTATGCAAAAAAAAATTGATGAGTCCATTATGAGGAATGAGACTCAAGGAAAGAAGCTTAGGCGCCTCCACCATGTCACAACAAAATGGTTAAAGGGTTGTTTGTTATTGAAAATGAATGAATATTATTTTACTTGTCACAATAAATGAGTTCTTTTTGTTGAAAATAAATTAATATTTTTTACTTAGTTTTTGTATGGGTACAGATGGTTTTAGCATGCCTATCTGTGTGCACTACCAGGAACGCCCCATTTGAAGATCAAACCGAGGCAGTCCAGTTTTAGCATGCTGGACCGTTCGCAAATCCTGGCCAGATGCCCCATATAAAAACACATTCTTATATTGAATACAAAATAAGGAAAACTGTCTAACACGATATAAATAGATGGTTACTGTCCACCCAAATCGATTTGAAAAGGGTAATGCTTGGCTTAATAATTCTCCTCCACCATGTCACGACAAACGAGATGTTTAGTTCATACATATCTATTAATAAGGGGTAATGCTTGGCATAATAGTTTGCGAGAGGTAATATTCAAATAGGCACTAATAGTTTTGGGGTAACTGAAAGTACGAGACTACATTCAAACATATAACAAAATATATTATAGCATGAAACATTATGGGTAGTGATTATAAATATGAGTAAACAACAATGAATATAAAGACTGAATAACAACTTACATTATGAAGACCATAACGACGAGCTCTTGTCGAGTCAAGAGTAGCCCCAGACCAGACTAACTTCGGAACCCTCACTTCCAATATTTATATACATCATTTTATTAGATATGCACGTTTCTCATGAGAGTTCCTTGGTCAGTTTTTATAATTCAATGTCAACGGATGATTCGATTTACTTCATGTTTATAAAACCCTCATGGTTCGAAATTACTGATATACCGTATGTGCTACTCGTGACATGAATCTCGAAGTCGAAGTTTCTTGCTCTGCCTGTTCTTTGCGTTATACCCGTTTCGATGTTGTCTCATATATGATCGTTGCGAATTGATATGCTCCAGAGGTATCCAAGTGAGATGATAGAATACAGGGATATGGTGTGCAGACTGATGTTGTCGAAGAATCTTCACTTGCCTATCGTTCTCGTTATATGTCCTTCGAAGTCGTCCCATATGGTCAGTGCGATCGTATCTGCTATAACTGTAGACATGTCAGATGCTAGAATACAAAGTTACAGTGTGAACATAGTCGAAGTCTAAGTTTTATATTCTGCTTGTTGTGTGCGTTATACCCGTTTCGATTTCGTCTTATGCGATCGTTGCGAACTGATATGCTCCAGAGGTATCCATGTGGGATGATACAATACAGAGATGCAGTGTGCAGACTGATGTTGTCGAGGTATCTCCACTTGCCTTTTGTTATCGTTTCATGTCCTTCGGAGTCGTCTCTTATGGTCAGTGCGATCCTTTCTGCGATAGCTGTAGGCATATCAGATGCTTGAATGCGGAGTTACAGTGTAAACATGGTCGGAGTCAGGGTGTTTCTTCCACAGAATGGGTGGTAGTGAAACTAGTCTCAGGGGAGGTAGTAAAACTATCAGATTTGGGAATTATTGTTCCAGGGTTTTTTCTTTCTTTCGGTGATGGAATGGAACCTCGATAGAAAGTGTTAATGTCCTGTATTCAATTATTCTTTAATACAAAAGTCGTACTAGTACTATATAGGCCAGATCCAGTACACTTACTCGGGTGTACCTCCGGAGCAACCAAATGAACGTACCTGAATTCTCAAGTTGACAGCTTCGGATTTGATGGTTAGAAAATCTCAAATGATACAATAACAAACTTGATCGGGAATGGGAGTGAGCTATTATGTAAAAAGCGAGAGGAAAATGGATATCGAGCATAAAAAGCAGTATATGTTGCAGAAGCACAATAATACACACCAGGACTTACCTTAGGTATAGCTATACCGCCAGTCTTTCAGAAAAAGTACAATATTATGGGGATAATGTATAAGGTGTGAAAATATGTTTTCCCACTCAAAATCGAAATATACCATCAATTTCCTTACACTACTAGTGATCAACTCTGTATGTGCTTGATCTATATGGTTACCTACTTAAGAAATGCAATATGTAAGTAAAATCACTTCATTGTGTGACAAGAATGTTTTGATAAATGGATATTCTACAGTTCCAATGATTTCATTCTATTTTTCAGATTAAAGACTGAGAATAATAGGCATCTACTAATATCTGATTACTCTACAATCAATTGAGGATGACTTGATCCAGGTTCCAGTAAAATTATCAAATTGAGAGCTAGACTATCACTGCATGTTATGTTCAAGAAAATGTAATACCATTGATCTGTCAATATATAGTTGAAAGCATCAAACTAGAATCTTATATCTAGGCTTATCTGATTGTTATAAGGGTGCTCCCAGGAGATGATCTTGAAGCCTGTTCGGAGCAGTGACTCTGGATCCTTATGTTGCCTGTTCACACTGTCGAAGGATGATTTTATGGCAACAAGCTACTAACTATTGACTACCAAGCATTCAACTACCAACTACAAATCAAGGCACAAGGAGGCGTGA
The DNA here is from genome assembly GCA_918026855.4 of Phaedon cochleariae. Taxonomy (NCBI): domain Eukaryota; kingdom Metazoa; phylum Arthropoda; class Insecta; order Coleoptera; family Chrysomelidae; genus Phaedon; species Phaedon cochleariae. Next base: position 18,106,103 of record OU896718.1, on the reverse strand, counting down.
TGGTGAAGCAAAGCGGTGAAGGCCTGAAATTACATGTTTCGAATAAGCATTATATTAAGCAGGATTGCGAGACAAACTGAGGGTGTTATCATCAGAAATGAATATGAAGATTGATAAGCATCATTCAAGACCTTACCTTGTTGTTGGGATGCCTAGAAAGTGATTTCCATGTGTGAAAATAAATCAGTGGGATATTTTCTTCCTTATGCTGATTCAGCTCCAACACTTATGTTGATTGTTATATCAGCATCCAAATGCCAGGATTATAACGATGATTCATCAGATAAGGAGATATCTCACTTGGAAAATCCGAAAAATTCGGGAAGCTTCTTCTGAGATTCAGAAATTTCAAAATGGTTACCAAAAAGTGACAAAAAAATGTCTATTATTCACTGTAGGAATGATGTCAAGTGTCAAACCAGACATGCGATTTGGAAGATGGCATTGATGACAGATATCATGTCCAGAGATGGAAAAGAAATGGAACATCTAGTAGTTGCTGTGAACTCAAGGAATATAATGGTAAAATACTACAAATTGAATGCTCAACCCATATGGTACTCAAGCATTATTTATTTTTAGGTTAATGACTCCTTCTATTTATTAATTGCCTGTGCGTTTAGAAGAACAGGAGGAGGTGGTGGTGGTGGGGAAGAATTGATATATAAAGGGTGAATCATTTATATTGTACCCATTTTATATAAATGAAAATCAATGTTTGCTACTGGTATTAATTTTAAATGTGAGTTAGGGATATAATGGAGAATCGAGAGTTGACAACATGGGTATGAATGATTGAATCAATGATTGAATAGCAGATATAAGGTGAGATATCTTCCGGCAAAATCAACCCGTAACAACACCTCCCTTCCCTATAAAAAAGTATCGAAGATACTTTTCAATACCTCCGTACAAGTCCAAGACACTAACACAAAAAAAAACTAAACTTACCTAAAGTTACACTAAGTATAACTAATCTGGAGGATGTGACTTTAGATCTTTGGCATTCCAGATGCCGATAGACTTATGTCTCTCATCCTCAAGTTCATACGACCAAGGTGACGTAATTCGAATTATCTCGAAAGGGCCCGTGAATTTGCGTGCTAATTTCGACGTGAAATTTTTCGAAGCGTCTGATAAAGTATAATTCCTTTTCCAAACGAGTTGACCAAATGAAAACTTCTCGTTTCGATGACGTAAGTTGTAGGTTTTTTTACTCTTTTCATAAGCCTTCATTAATCGTTGTCGAACATCCTGGACTAATTTTCCCAATGCTTCTCTCCGCATATCCATGTCGATTGGTGTTTCTTGTGCAATAACGGTGTCTTCCACATCATTGAGGTGCACCTCTCTCCCAAAATTAATCAGGTTTGGTGTCACTCCTGTCACCTCGTGTTTTGCTGAACGCAAAGCATAGGCGACTTTTGCCAGGTATTTGTCCCACTCTTTTTGGTTATCAGTCACATAGGCTGTCAGCATGGTCTTGAGAATTCTATGCACCCTTTCGACCGGATTCGCCTGAGGGTGGTGATTGGCCGTAAATTTAATTCGAACGCGATACTTCTCCATTGTCCCTTTGAACAGAGAACTTCTGGATTGAGCTCCATCATCCACAATTATGCTCTTAGGGGCACCATAGATGAGGATCACATGATCCTCTAACCATTTGACAACATTTGCCGAAGTGGCAGTTCTGATTGGAAAGAGTAAAACGTATTTGCTTGAACAATCCATCACAGAGAGAATGTATGAAAACCCGGAAGAAGATCGAGGCAGTGGTCCAACTAGATCAGCGCTTATCAATTCCCAAGGTCTAGTTGCTATCACTTGGGCAGAAAGCATTTGCCCTATCGGCGGCTTCTGCTCAGGCTTAGTCTCAATACACGTGGAACATTTCCTTATATACCTACTAACATCTACTCGCAATTTAGGCCAGTAATAAGTCTGTGCTATACGTCCAACTGTTTTTGATACACCTAGGTGTCCACTGGTGGGTGGGTTATGATGGTCTTTAATAATGTCTTTTCGTCTGTCACGAGGCACGACAATGAGCCACTCAGATTCCGAAAGCCCTGGGAATCGAATTTTAGTTTTGCGAAATAGTTTTCCATCCTGTATTCTCCATAGGGGATATTTTGCTGGCAAAGTTGACACCTTATCACACATTCCTGAGAACCATTTGTCGGTTGATGTCTCCGGCATAACAGTAATATCGTTTAGGAGGTCGATCATAGGAACAGCCCTTGAAAGTGCATCTGGCACGAGGTGGTCTTTACCCTTTCTATGAACGACCTCTAAGTCTAAGGGCCCAACGAGCAATACGGCCTGTAGGCTCCTTTATATTGAAAAGCCATTTAAGTGCCCAATGATCGGATATCACGGTAAATTTTGTCGCTTCTAAATAGGGTCTCAACTTTACCACTGCGAAGAGTACCGCCAAGCACTCTTTTTCTGTGGTTGAAAACTTACGTTCATTTTTTGTAAGTGATCTACTTAAATAACATATAACCCTCTCTCCGTCAGGGTGATGTTGGGATAGTAAAACCATAATCCGAAGCGTCTGTTTCAACAAAAAATTTCATATTGAAATCTGGGCAGGCAAGTATCGGTGCTGACATCTGGTATTGTTTCACCGCATTAAGTGCGTCATCACACTCTTTATCCCATACGAAAGCTCTATTCTTTTGAGTAAGACGGGTCAGTGGAGCAACAACCGTAGAAAAGGAGGGAATGAACCGTCTATACCATGAAGCGAGACCAACCACTCTTCTCACTTCCGTAACTGTGCGAGGTGAAGGTATATTTAAGATGGCTTCCACCTTTTCGAGATCCACTAATAGGCTTGAAGCGTTTACAACGTACCCTAAATATCGGAGTTCAAGGCGACAAAAAATACACTTTTCCCTATTGAGGGTAAGACCTGCATTTCCCAGTCGCTCTAACACTACTCATAGAACCTGAAGGTGTTTATCAAAATCGGGAGTACAAATAATAAGGTCGTCTAAATAGACAAAGACAAAATTTTCCAAATCGGCCCCTATAACCTGATCAATCAATCGCTGCCAAGTGGCAGGCGCCGAATGAAGGCCGAAGGGCATCCGTTTGAACTGAAACAGCCCCCTGTTTGGGACCGTGGAAGCGGTTAATGGACGCGAACTTTCGGCGACAGGTATCTGCCAATAAGCGGATTTTATGTCCAAAGTTGACAGATATCTGCATCACGAAGTTTGTCGAGAATGGCACTCACGTATGGTATTGGGTATGCATCTGGGACACTGACGGCATTGAGACGCTTATAATTAATACAGAATCTCCACCCACCATCTCGTTTTCTCACCATCACAATGGGAGACGACCATGGCGAGGTTGATGGTTCGATTTTGTCCTTTGACAGCATGTCATCCAACTCTGCATTCACTATCTTCTGAAGTGCGGGAGAAATTGGGTAGTACCGTTGTTTTATAGGGGCTGAAGTTGTCCGAATTTCGTGCTCAACAAGATGGGTGCAGCCCAGTACCGTTTTCATCAAACTAAAAGCTTCATTAACTACACCGTCCAGTTTCTCTCGTTGTTCGTCAGACAAGGAGTCAGAATCATGAATTTCACTCAGGTGAATATTAGTCCTCGTATCATCAGACTTGAAATGCCAATCACTAGTCCTAAGATCCGGAATAATTTCCATACCAGACCAAAAGCCGACGCCCAATATTAAACTATGCGGAATATCTGGGACCACTAAGACCTTGAGAACCCGTGTACGGTCTCTAAGCTGAATCGGAAGAGAAAGATAACCTATAATTTCACAACTTTGTCCATTTGCTACTGTGCAGTTTTTCCGTTCACCTATTTTCAAACGACAAAGATCGGATAGAATTTTCCATCCATGACCCCCTAATACCGTTCGTGAAGCGCCACTGTCTAGGAGACCAAGAAAATTATGACCGTGAATTGTGACGTTGAGATAGGGACGTTCATCGTCTCTGGCGTGTGCGAGTACATAATCCAAAATGATTTTATTGTCTGTAATGGCCGTGCTATCCTGAACAACAGACAATGGAGACAGTTGGCCTACTGCTCCGTCTGCCTCACGTTTTTTGAGCAATTTGGAGAAGACAAACGTGTCGTATTTGTCCTACCACACTTAAAACAAAGAATTTTCCGTGGTTCCTTACAACGCTTGAACCTATGACCGCGTTTTCGACAATTCCAGCAAATAACCTGACTTTGTTCTACATTTGACTGACCTTGACTGTTATTTACTCTACTCGCGTTGTCGACAACACTCACTTCCGGATCGAAAACCCTATCTTGATTCTAAGATACTGCTGATACTCCAGTACCACGACGGTACGCTAAATCTGGTTCAATTAAACTACGCAAATTGGTTGGTGGAGGACAGAACCTTTGAACCCTCCATTCAGTCTCCTCAATAACCCTGGCCAACTGAATTAAAGAAGATATTGACTCTAGATTATGAACAGATAATTGAGTTTGTATGTAGGGTAATAAATTCCTTCTGATTATCTGGACACGTATATTTTCCGATGGTATATTTGTCAACTTCCTAAACAAATTCACCAATACGGAAACATAATTTATCACTCTCTCCTGTGAGCCTTGAGTCCGCCGACGAATCTCATCCCAAAGAGTTTGCTCGTAGTCGTGAGGTTGAAATGCATCTCGTAGCTTGGTAATCAAATCCTCCCAAGAAATGAATCGATTCATCCTATACCATAGGAGTGCATCTTTCTTAAATAATTCCGCCGCGGATTGTAGTAACCTATCCTTCGAAATACCTCTAGAAACTCTAAGTTCTTCTAACCGTTCCAGAAAGTTTGTCACGCTCGATAAACCATCATATTGTAGATTCCATCTACTTATATCTAGGTTATTATTTTCGAATGTATAAGCTTGTGGCTTCACATAACCCGAAAAGTCATTGGTCCGAGTTGGGAGAGAATTATTAGTCGAAAAATCGTTTAGATGGAGTGGTGATAGCTGTATATTTCTTAGACGAGTAGAAAAATCATGGGATGAATTTACACGATTTGAAGTATCGTTTCGCCTGCACTCAAAGTCACCTATCTCCGCTACGTCATCGCAAAACCGTACGCTATTAGAATGCCGAGGAAGAGAAGGCCCTTGCCTGGAAATATTTTCCCTATCAATCATATTCAGATGGTCGACGGAAAGTCCAGGTTTTCCTTCCCGAGAACTAGGTATTCCTAACCCGAAGTCATCACGAGAACCTAAATCACGACCTGACTGACCGCTAGATGTCGTTGTCGACGACGAATGATTTTGACGTGAACCTGTCAAAAAAGTATGAGGTTCCGGATCGTGTGACTGACTATCTCTCATATTTTCATTAGATCGCCCAAAACCGTCACTACTATCTCTCGAAGGTTTGGTACAAACAATTTCGGGAATGAGTGGTACAGGTTCGCCAGAAATTGACTGACTTAGAACTGGTTGTGTGGAGATTTGTTGGGGAACCGTTCCTTCCAGTGCAAGAGTTGCATCTGCAATCAATTGCTTACACCATGATAACAACGCATTTCGTTTAATTACTTGAGGGGCACTGCACTGTTATCTACCTAAACGTGAGTTCAGGTGTAAAAGACGAGAATATATACGTTTAAATTCATTATCTCTATTCCCTAAATCGAAATTTTGAATAAAGTCAGCCAAATCTCCTAACTTTCCTTCACAAATCGAAAGCTCATAATCAGAATCTAAATTTACCACTTGTGGTGGACTAGTGTCACCTGCACGCTCCATTCTAAGTATTTCGCGAAATTGAGCACGTTTTTCATTGACTGTACCTGCGTAAGGTAAACCCCTAATTCGCAGCTCGTAGGTGATTTAATCACCCAATAGCCTGTTTACTTCCATAACTAACAAATTTTCTTGAAAAACCAGACAAATTCAGTGTTCAATTAATGTGGATAGATGATAAAACCTGTGTGCCTACAACACAGACCCTACCACCACCATCGAGAAAAAAAAATAAAAAAAATTAAAAAAAAAAACAAAAAAAATATATTGAATCTGACAGCAAAGTCCGACACGAAGCCGATACTGAATAAAATATCCGCGGAAATATACCGTAGCAATTAACTCAAACCGCCTAAAAAAAATGCAAGTTGCTCATAAACATCAACCACCTCCTTATCAGACTCCAAGATAACTTCTTTGAATCTAGTACCCAAATTCAAGTGAAAGAAATAATTTTAGAAAAATTAAAAGAAAAAAATTTCAATTGTCAGAGTTACCCTCCAATGGAATGCTGATTCAGAGTCTGGACGTGAACATCAGAGTTCAAGATTTTTTTCAAATCAAAGATATCTACCAAAACAACTACAACTATGCACGAACAAGTAGTAGGTAGGTACCTAATCAATCGAACACTTTCTTCGGAAATTCATCCAAAACTCGAAAAAGAGAAAAAAGAGATCTTGAACATACCCTGTATACTGATGGAACACGTTGAAGGCGCCACTTTGTTACTTCCACAGAATGGGTGGTAGTAAAACTAGTCTCAGGGGAGGTAGTAAAACTATCAGATTTGGGAATTATTGTTCAAGGGTTTTTTCTTTCTTTCGGTGACGAAATGAAACCTCGATAAAAAGTATTAATGTCCTGTATTCAATTATTCTTTAATACAAAAGTCGTACTAGTACTATATAGGCCAGATCAAGTACACTTACTCGGGTGTACCTCCGGAGCAACCAAATGAACGTACCTGAATTCTTAAGTTGACAGCTTCGGATTTGATGGTTAGAAAATCTCAAATGCAATAACAAACTTGATCATAAAATGGGAGTGAGGTATTATATAAAAAGCGAGAGGAAAATGGATATCGAGCATAAGAAGCAGTATATGTTGCAGAAGCACAATAATACACACCAGGTCTCACCTTAGGTATAGCTATACCGCCAGTCTTTCAGAAAAAGTACAATATTATGGGGATAATGTATAAGGTGTAAAAATATCTTTTCTTACTCAAAACCGAAATATACCATCAATTTCCTTACACTACTAGTGATCAACTCTGTATGTGCTTGATCTAAATGGTTACCTACTGAAGGAATGCGATATGTAAGTAAAATCACTTCATTGTGTGACAAGAATGTTTTGATATATGGATATTCTACAGTTCCAATGATTTCATTCTGTTTTTCAGATTAAAGACTGAGAATAATAGGCACCTACTAATATCTGATTACTCTACAATCAATTGAGGATGACTTGTTCCAGGTTCCAGTAAAATTATCAAATTGAGAGCTAGACTATCACTGCATGTTATGTTCAAGAAAATGTAATATCATTGATCTGTCAATAAATAATTGAAAGCATCAAACTAGAATCTTATATCTAGGCTTATCTGATTGTTATAAGGGTGCTCCCAGGAGATGATCTTGAAGCCTGTTCGGAGCAGTGACTCTGGATGTTGCCTGTTCACACTGTCGAAGGATGATTTTATGGCAACAAGCTACTAACTATTGACTACCAAGCATTCAACTACCATAGCTATCTACAAATCAAGGCACAAGGAGGCGTGATGGTGAAGCAAAGCGGTGAAGGCCTGAAATTACATGTTTCGAATGAGCATTATATTAAGCAGGATTGCGAGACAAACTGAGGAAATGAATATGAAGATTGATAAGCATCATTTAAGACCTTACCTTGTTGTTGTGAGGCCTAGAAGTGATTTCCATGTGTGAAAATAAATCAGTGAGATATTTTCTCCCTAATGCTGATTCAGCTCCAACACTCATGTTGAATGTTATATCAGCATCCAAATGCCAGGAATATAACGATGATTCATCAGATAAGGAGATATCTCACTTGGAAAATCCGAAAAATTTGGGAAGCTTCTTCTGAGATTCAGAAATTTCAAAATGGCTACCAAAAAGAGACAAAAAAATGTCTATTATTCACTGTAGGAATGATGTCAAGTGTCAAACCAGACATGTGATTTGAAAGATGGCATTGATGACAGATATCATATCCAGAGATGGGAAAAAAATGGAACATCTAGTAGTTGCTGTGAACTCAAGGAATATAATGGTAAAATACTACAAATTGAATGCTCAACCCATATGGTACTCAAGCATTATTTATTTTCAGGTTAATGACTCCTTCTATTTATTAATTGCCTGTGCGTTTAGAAGAACTGGAGGAGGTGGTGGTGGTGGGGAAGAATTGATATATACAGGGTGAATCATTTATATTGTACCCATTTTATATAAATAAAAATCAATGTTTGCTAATGGTATTAATTTTAAATGTGAGTTAGGGATATAATGGAGAATCGAGAGTTGACAACATGGGTATGAATGATTGAATCAATGATTGAATAGCAGATATAAGGTGAGATATCTTTCGGCAAAATCAACCCGTAACAACAGTTTCTTGTTTTGCCTGTTGTGTGCGTTATACCCGCTTTGATGTCGTCTAATATGATCGTCGCGAACTAATATTCTCCAGAGGTATCCATGTGAGATGATTGAATACAGAGATACAGTTTGCCGACTAGAGTTGTCGAAGAATCTTCACTTGCTCATTGTTCTCGTTATATGTCCTTCAAAGTCGTCCTATATGGTCAGTGCGATCGTATCTGCTATAACTGTAAGCATGTCAGATGCTAGGATGCAAAGTTACAGTGTAAACATAGTCGAAGTCGATTTTCATGTTCTGCCTGTTGTGTGCGTCATACCCGTTTCGATGTCGTCTCATTTGATCGTTGCGAACTGATATGCTACAGAAGTATTCATGTGGGATAATAAGAAACAGAGATACAGTGTGCAGACTGATGGTGTCGAGGTATCTTCACTTGCCTATTGTTCCCGTTATATGTCTTTCGAAGTCGTCTTTTATTTATGGTCAGTGCGATCGTATCTGCTATAGCTGAAGGCATGTCAGATGCTAGAATGCGGAGTTACAGTGTAAAAATAGTCGGAGTCGAAGTTTCTTGTTTTGTCTGTTGTGTGTGTTATACCCGCTTTGATGTCGTCTAATATGATCGTCGCGAACTAATATGCTCCAGAGGTATCCATGTGAGATGATAGAATACAGAGATACAGTGTGCAGACTGATGTTGTCGAAGAATCTTCACTCGCTCATTGTTCTCGTTGAATGTCTTTCGAAGTCTTCTCCTATGGTCAGTGCGATCGTATCTGCTATACCTGTAGGCATGTCAGATGCAAGAATGCGAAGTTACAGTGTAAACATAGTCGGAGTCGAAGTTTCTTGTTTTGCCTGTTGTGTGCATTTCACCTGCTTCGATGTCGTCTTATATGTTCGTTGCGAACTAATATGCTCCAAAGGTATCCATGTGAGATGATAGAATACAGAGACACAGTGTGCAGACTGATATTGTCGAAGAATCTCAACTTGCTAATTGTTCTCGTTATATGTCCTTCGAAGTCGTCTTTTATGGTCAGTGCGATCGTATCTGCTATAGTTGTAGACATGTCAGATGCTGGAATGCGAAGTTTCAGTGAGAACATAGTCGGAGTCGGAGTTTTTTGTTTTGCCCGTTGTGTGCGTTATACCCGCTTCGAAGTCGTCTCATACGATAATTGCGAACTAATATGCTTCAAAGGTATCCATGTGAGATGATAGCATACTGATATACAGTGTGCAGACTGATGTAGTCGAAGTATCTTCACTCTACCTATTAATCTCGTTATATGTCCTTCAAACTCGTCCTATATGGTCAGTGCGATCGTATCTGTTTCAACTGTAGGCATGTCAGATGCTTGAATTCCGAGCCACAGTGTGAACATGGTCGGAGTCAGAGTTTCATGTTCTATGCCTCGGGAGTATCCATGTGAGATGATAGAACATAGAGATACAGAGTGCAGACTGAAGTTGTCGTTGTATCTTCACTTCACGGTCCTTTAGAGTCGTCTTTTATGGTCAGTGTGATCGTATCTGCTATAGCTGTAGGCATGTCAGATGCTGGCATGCGATGTTTCAGTGAGAACATAGTCGGAGTCGAAGTTTCTTGTTTTGCCTGTTGTGTGCGTTATACCCTCTTCGATGTCGTCTTATATGATCGTTGCGAACTGATATGCTCCAAAAGTATTCATGTGAGATGATATAATAATGAGATACAGTGTGAAGACTGATGTAGTCGAAGTATCTCCACTTGCCTATTAATCTCGTTATATGTCCTTCAAACTCGTCCTATATTGTCAGTGTGATCGTATCAGTTCCAACTGTTGGCATGTCAGATGCTTGGATTCAGAGCCACAGTTCAATCATAGTCGAAGTTTCTTGTTCTGTCTGTTGTATGCGTTATTCCGATCAAGGCAACACGTGACAATGTCTACCTATAAGATGTATAACCGACTTATTATCTAGATTGAAAAGTTCGAAGTTTTAGCGAACACGCCGGTTTATCGACTCTTGATTGTTTGAATATAAGTTTCTGGTGGATATGAAAAAATGTATTCCACTCGCATATAATGAGCTGTCATATCATATGCTTCTTGTATAGGCATTTCAGATGCTAGAATCAGAGTTATAGTGTGAACATAGTCGAAGTCGAAGATCCTTGTTCTGCCTGTTGTGTGCGTTATACCCAATTCGATGCCTTATTTGTTCGTTGCGAACTCAAATGCTCCAAAGGAATTCGTGTGAAATGAGAGAATTTAGTGATACAGTTCGTAGACTGATGTTGTCGAACTATCGTTACTTGTCAATTGTTCTCATTACATGTCCTGCGAAGTCGTCCAATATATTCAGTGCGATCGTATCTGCTTCAACTGTAGGCATGTCAAATGCAAGAATTCAGAGCCACACTGTAAACATATTCGAAGTCGAAATTTTTAGTTCTTCCTGATATGTGAGTTATGTCCCCTTCGATGCCATTTCATATTATTGTTGCGAACTCAAATGCTTCAAAGGCACACATGTTAGATGATAGAATACAGAGATACAGTGTGCAGACTGATTATGTCGAAGTATCTTAACTTGCCTATTGTTCTCGTTATTTGTCCTTCGGAGTCGTCTCATATGATGAGTTCGATCGTATCTGCTATAACTGTAGGCATGTCAGATGATAGAATGCGGACTAACAGTGTGAACATAGTCGGAGTCGAAGTTTCTTGTTCTGCCTATTGTGTGCGTTATTACCGCTTCGATTATGTCTTATATGATGGTTGCGTACTGATATGCTCTGGGAGTATCCATGTGAGATGTTAGAATACAGAGATGAAGTCTGAACGACTGATGTCAAGGTATTTCCACTCGCCTATTGTTCTCGTTATATGTCCTTCGAAGTTGTCTTTCATGGTCAGTGCGATTGTATCTGCTATAGCTGTAGGCATGTCAGATGCTAGAATGCGAAGTTACAGTGTAAACATAGTCGAAGTAGAAGTTTCATGTTCTACCCGTTGTGTGCGTTTTACCCGTTTTGATGTCGTCTCATATGATCGTTGCTATCTGATATGCTCCAGAGGTATCCATGTGAGATGATAGAATACAGAGATACAGTGTGCAGACTGATGTTGTCGAAGTATCTTCTCTGCCTATCGTTCTCGTTATATGTCCTTCGAATCGTATCTGCTATACCTGTAGGCATGTCAGATGCTAGAATGCGGAGTTACAGTGTGAACATAGTCAGAGTCGAAGTTTCTCCTTTTGCCTGTTGTGTGCGTTATACCTGCTTCGATGTAGTCTTATATGTTCGTTGCGAATCGATATGCTCCAGAGGTATGCTAGAATGCGAAGTTACAGTGTGAACATAGTCGGAGTCGAAGTTCCTTGTTTGGCCTGTTGTGAGCGTTATACCCGCTTCGATGTCGTCTTATATTACCGTTCCGAACTGTTATGATCCAGAGGTATCTATGTGAGATGATAAAATACAGAGATACAGTGTGAAGACTGATGTTGTCGAAGAATCGTCATTTGCTTATTGTTCTCGTCAAATGTCCTTCGAAGTCGTCCTATATGGTCAGTGCGATCGTATCTGCTATAACTGTAGGCAGGTCAGATTCTGGAATGCAAAGTTACAGTGCGAACATTGTCGAAGTTTCTTGTTCTGCCTGTTGTGTGCGTTGAACCTGCTTCGATGTCGTCTTATATGATCGTTGCGATCTAATATGCTCCAGAGGTATCCACGTGAGATGTCAGATTACAGAGATACGGTGAGCAGACTGATATTGTCGAAATATCATCACTTGCCTATTGTTCTCATTATATGTCCCTCGGAGTCGTCTTATATAGTCGATGCGATCGTATCTGCTATGAATGTAGGCATGTCAGATGCTAGAATGCAAAGTAACAGTGTGAACAAACTCGAAGTCGAAGATTCTTGTTCTGCCTGTTGTGTAAGTTATACCCGTTGTGATGTCGTCCAATATGATCGTTGAGAATTGATATGCTCCAGAGGTATTCATGTAAGATGATATATAACAGAGATACAGAGTGCAGACTACTGTTGTCGGAGAATCTTCACTCGCCTATTGTTCTCGTTATATGTCCTTCAAAGTCGTCCTAAGTTACCGGTGCGATCGTATCTGTTATAACTGTAGGCATGTCAGATGCTAGAATGCAGAGTTACAGTGTAAACATAGTCGAAGTAGAAGTTTCATGTTCTACCTGTTGTGTGCGTTTTACCCGTTTTGATGTCGTCTCATATGATCGTTGCTATCTGATATGCTCCAGAGGTATCCATGTGAGATGATAGAATACAGAGATACAGTGTGCAGACTGATATTGTCGAAGTATCTTCTCTGCCTATCGTTCTCGTTATATGTCCTTCGAATCGTATCTGCTATACCTGTAGGCATGTCAGATGCTAGAATGCGGAGTTACAGTGTGAACATAGTCAGAGTCGAAGTTTCTCCTTTTGCCTGTTGTGTGCGTTATACCTGCTTCGATGTCGTCTTATATGTTCGTTGCGAATCAATATGCTCCAGAGGTATCCATGTGAGATGATAGAATACAGAGACACAGTGTGCAGACTGATGTTGTCGAAGAATCTCTACTTGCTTATTGTTCTCGTTATATGTCCTTCGAAGTAGTCTTTTATGGTCAGTGCGATTGTATTTGCTATAGCTGTAGACATGTCAGATGCTGGAATGCGAAGTTTCAGTGAGAACATAGTCGGAGTCGGAGTTTCTTGTTTTGCCTGTTGTCGCCCGCTTCGAAGTCGTCTCATACGATGATTGCGAACTAATATGCTCCAAAGGTATCCATGTGAGATGATAGCATACTGAGATACAGTGTGCAGACTGATGTAGTCGAAGTATCTTCACTCTACCTATTAATCTTGTTATATATTATGTCCTTCAAACTCGTCCTATATGGTCAGTGCGATCGCATCTGTTTCAACTGTAGGCATGTCAGATGCTTGAATTCCGAGCCACAGTGTGAACATGGTCGGAGTCAGAGTTTCATGTTCTGTCTGTTGCTTGCATTATACCCGCATCGATATCGTATTATGTGATCGTTACGATCTAATATGCCTCGAAAGTATCCATGTGAGATAATAGAACATAGAGAAACAGAGTGCAGACTGAAGTTGTCGTTGTATCTTCACTTGCCTATTGTTCTCGTTATATGTCCTTCAGAGTCGTCTTTATTGGTCAGTGTGATCGTATCTGCTATAGCTGTAGGCATGTCAGATGCTGGAATGCGATGTTTCAGTGAGAACATAGTCGGAGTCGAAGTTTCTTGTTTTGCCTGTTGTGTGCGTTATACCCGCTTCGATGTCGTCTTATATGATCGTTGCGAACTGATATGCTCCAAAAGTATTCATGTGAGATGATAGAATAATGAGATACAGTGTGGAGACTGATGTAGTCGAAGTATCTCCACTTGCCTATTAATCTCGTTATATGTCCTTCAAACTCGTCCTATATGGTCAGTGTGATCGTATCAGTTCCAACTGTTGGCATGTCAGATGCTTGGATTCAGAGCCACAGTTCAATCATAGTCGAAGTTTCTTGTTCTGTCTGATGTATGCGTTATTCCGATCTAGGCAACACTTGACAATGTCTACCTATAAGATGTATAACCGACTTATTATCTAGATTGAAAAAGTTTGAACTTTTGGCGAACACGCCGGTTTATCGACGTGCGATCGAATCTGCTATGAATGTGGACATGTCAGATTCTAGAATGCGAAGTAACAGTGTAAACAAAGTCGAAGTCGAAGATTCTTGTTCTGCCTGTTGTGTAAGTTATACCCGTTGTGATGTCGTCCAATATGATCGTTGAGAATTGATATGCTTCAGAGGTATCCATGTGAGATGATATATAACAGAGATACAGAGTGCAGACTGATGTCGGAGAATCTTCACTCGCCTATTGTTCTCGTTATATGTCCTTCGAAGTCGTCTTAAATTATCGGTGCGATCGTATCTGTTATAACTGTAGGCATGTCAGATGCTAGAATGCAAAGTTACAGTGTAAACATAGTCGAAGTAGAAGTTTCATGTTCTACCTGTTGTGTGCGTTTTACCCGTTCTGATGTCGTCTCATATGATCGTTGCGATCTGATATGCTCCAGAGGTAACCATGTGAGATGATAGAATACAGAGATACAGTGTGCAGACTGATGTTGTCGAAGTATCTTCAGTGCCTATTGTTCTCGTTATATGTCCTTCGAAGTCATCTCATATGGTCAGTGAGATCGTATATACTAAAATAGCTGTAGGCATATCGGATTCTAGAATGTAAAGTTACAGTATTAACATAGTCGAAGTCAGAGTTTCTTGTTCTGCCTGTTGCGTGCGGTATACCCGCATCGATGTCGTCTTAAATGATCGTTGCGAACCGATATGCCCCGAGAGTATCCATGTGAGATCATAGAATACAGAGATACAGTGTGCAGACTAATGTTGTCGAGGTACCGTCACTCGCCTATTGCTCTGGTAATATGTCCTTCGAAGTCGTCTTTTATGGTCAGTGCGATCCTATCTGCTATAGCTGTAGGCATGTCAGATGCTAGAATGCGAAGATACAGTGTGAACATAGTCGATGTCGAAGTTTCATAGTCTGCCTGTTGTGTGCGTTATACCTGTTTTGATGACGTCTCATATGATCGTTGCGAACTGATATGCTCCAGAGGTATCCATGTGAGATAATGGAATACAAAGAAACAATGTGCAGACTGATGTTGTTGAAGTATCTCCACTTGCCTATTGTTATATATTTATCGAAGTCGTCCTATATGGTCAGTGCGATCATATCTGTCATAACTGTAGGCATGTCAGATACAAGAATGCAGCAATACAGTGTGAACATAGTCGAAGTCGAAGTTTCATGTTCTGTCTGTTGTGTGCGTTATAATCGTTTTGATGTCATCTCATATGATCGTTGCGAACTGATATGCTCCAAAGGTATCCATGTAAGATGATAGAATACAGAGATACAGTGTGCATACTGATGTTGTCGAAGAATCTTCACTTGCTCATCGTTCCCGTTAAATGTCCTTCAGAGTCTCCTTTTATGGTCAGTGCGATCGTATCTGCTATACGTGTGCTATAGTGAAAACATAGTCAAAGTCGAAGTTTCTTGCTCTGCCTGTTCTGTGCGTTATACCCGTTTCGATGTTGTCTCATATATGATCGTTGCGAATTGATTTGCTCCAGAGGTATCCAAGTGAGATGATAGAATACAGAGATATGGTGTGCAGACTGATGTTGTCGAAGAATCTTCACTTGCCTATCGTTCTCGTTATATGTCCTTCGAAGTCGTCCTATATGGTCAGTGCGATCGTATCTGCTATAACTGTAGGCATGTCAGATGCTAGAATACAAAGTGACAGTGTGAACATAGTCGAAGTCTAAGTTTTATGTTTTACTTGTTGTGTGCGTTATACCCGTTTCGATATCGTCTTATGCGATCGTTGCGAACTGATATGCTCCAGAGGTATCCATGTGGGATGATACAATACAGAGATGCAGTGTGCAGACTGATGTTGTCGAGGTATCTACACTTGCCTTTTGTTCTCGGTTCATGTCCTTCGAAGTCGTCTCTTATGGTCAGTGCGATCGTATCTGCGATAGCTGTAGGCATGTCAGATGCTTGAATGCGGAGTTACAGTGTAAACATGGTCGGAGTCAGGGTTTCTTGTTTTGCCTGTTGTGTGCGTTATACCCGCTTTGATGTCGTCTAATATGATCGTCGAAGTCGTCCTAATTTATCGGTGCGATCGTATCTGCTATAACTGTAGGCATGTCAGATGCTAGGATGCAAAGTTACAGTGTGAACATAGTCGAAGTCGATTTTCATGTTCTGCCTGTTGTGTGCGTCATACCCGTTTCGATGTCGTCTCATTTGATCGTTGCGAACTGATATGCTCCAGAAGTATCCATGTGAAATGATAAAAAACAGAGAAACAGTGTGCAGACTGATGGTGTCGAGGTATCTTCACTTGCCTATTGTTCTCGGTATATGTCTTCCGAAGTCGTCTTTTATGGTCAGTGCGATCGTATCTGCTATAGCTGTAGGCATGTCAGATGCTAGAATGCGGAGTTACAGTGTAAAAATAGTCGGAGTCGAAGTTTCTTGTTTTGTCTGTTGTGTGTGTTATACCCGCTTTGATGTCGTCTAATATGATCGTCGCGAACTAATATGCTCCAGAGGTATCCATGTGAGATGATAGAATACAGAGATACAGTGTGCAGACTGATGTTGTCGAAGAATCTTCATATCTGCTATATCAATTATTCTGTCAACTTCGGTCAGAGGTGAAAGTCTCAATAAAAAAAGATTATAAAAGATATGTGTCTAATACCGAAGACAACATTAAAACCAATATTAAGTCATTCTGGTCATTCGTTGCTGGAAAATCTGGGAATAAATCACAACCCAAATTTATGACAGTTGATGGTAAAAATGTATCTGATGACAAGTCAATCTGTGAGGCTTTTTTTAAATATTTTTCGTCAGTATTTGAAGGAAATGATACTCCCTCCAACATAGAAAAACTCGAAACCTCAAACATGTGTTATTCCATAGACTTCATCACAGAAGACTCTATACGAAATCATATATTAGAGCTAGACAATAATAAAAGTGCTGGACCGGATGGAATACCCCCGATATTCATCAAATCCTGTGTTTCTTCGCTTACCATACCTCTGTATCTGATTTATAACAAATCTCTTTCACATGGAGTTTTTCCAAGAATCTGGAAAAAGGCACATGTGGTTCCAGTATTTAAAAATGGTAAAAAGGATCAGGTCAGTAATTATCGCCCTATATCTTTATTATCATTATTTGGTAAAATTTTCGAAGCAGTTATAACTAAAGAATTATTTTTCAAAATCAAGCACTGCATAAATGAGAATCAACGTGGTTTTTACCAGGGAAGGTCAGTAATCACAAACTTGATGCCGTTCATCCAAAGTATTTACGAATCAATGGATGGACATCACCAAGTTGATGCCGTGTACACTGATTATTCTAAAGCTTTTGATAAAGTCCATCATCCCACTTTGCTAGTTAAACTGAACAACTTCGGTGTACACGGCAAACTTCTGACTTGGTTGAGTTCCTACTTAGAAGGCAGAACACAATCTGTGGTAATAAACGGGACTGAATCAAATTTCTCAAAAATTACATCCGGCATTCCTCAAGGCTCTCACTTGGGCTCGATATTATTTGGCCTCTTTATAAATGACATTGGTTCCTGCTTTCATAGATCGCACTACAGTTTGTATGCTGATGATCTGAAAATCTTCTCCTCCATCACGTGTCCGAACGACTGCCTGGAGGTTCAGGATGACTTGAACAGGCTTGGTATATACTGTCAATCCAATAGATTATTTCTCAATATCGACAAATGTTACACTATTACTTTCTCCAGGCTGAAAGACACCATACATCTCACATATAATATTAATAATAATAATTTATCAAGAGTCGGAAAAATTAAAGATCTCGGAATAGTATTGGATGAAAAGTTAACATTTGAACAGCATATTGATTCCATAGTTCGGAAATCACTAAAGAATCTTGGTTTCATATCTCGAGTAACGAAACAATTTCAAAATCCGCATTCATTAATAATACTGTACAATTCATTTGTGAGGAGCCACCTAGAATATGGATCTTTAATATGGGATCCTTGTTACTACAAATATATAGATAGAATCGGAAGAGTCTAAAAAAAATTCTTAAATGTTCTTAACTACAGATATAACAGAGATCTTCAATTTTTGCCGTACGAACGTAGACTAAATCACTACAAAATGTGCAAACTAACCTCTAGGAGACTGGTTGCAGGTATGATATTTCTGTACAAGCTATTCAACAATAAAATTGATAGTACCGAAATATTGGGAAAAATAGATATACGAGTCAAATCCGTTTCTTCTCGATCCTGTTACTTGTTTTATGCACCCTATTTCACTACGAACTATGGAAATAACTCACCCATCAGCAAACTACAGAGAAATTATAACACTTTTTTCAGTCAGATTGACATTTTCAGTATCAC
This sequence comes from Phaedon cochleariae, assembly GCA_918026855.4. Taxonomy (NCBI): domain Eukaryota; kingdom Metazoa; phylum Arthropoda; class Insecta; order Coleoptera; family Chrysomelidae; genus Phaedon; species Phaedon cochleariae. The sequence continues at coordinate 18,087,634 of OU896718.1, read as the reverse complement.
CTTGCGTAGCTTGAAAGTTATATCATACTCTATACTGGGTCAGCAGCAGTGACAGTGAATTAAATATTTCCAAACTATAGAATGTAAATTGTTTAAAATTAAAATACTTATCTATAGCATAACATGAAAATATACTACTATTAAGGCATTTTCTTTTTTAGCAAATTAGGTTTTTTTTTTTTCTTTTTGTTTTAGTTTTTTTTTGCTCTCATGCTATCACTTTTATAGTAAGACTGATTTATTGTATGTGCCATTATTTTCCTTCGAGCGACCCTGTTATTGGCATTAAATTGTTTGTTGGGTCGCCAAATTGTTAAATAAATAAATAAATAAATAAACTGTAGGCATGTCAGATGCTAGAATGCGAAGTAACAGTGTGAACATAGTCGAAATCGAAGTGTCATGGTCTGCCTGTTGTGTGCGTTATACCGGTTCTGCTGTCGTCCCAGATGATCGTTGCGAACTAATATGCTCCAGAGGTATCCATGTGAGATGTCAGAATACAGAGATACGGTGAGCAGACTGATGTAGTCGGAGTATCTTTACTTGCCTATCAATCTCGTTATATGTCCTTCAAACTCATCCTATATGGTCAGTGCGATCGTATCTGTTTCGTCAGATGCTTGAATTCCAAGACACAGTGTAAACATAGTCAGAGTCGAAGTTTCTTGTTCTCTTTGTTGTTCGCGTTATTATGATCTAAGACACACTTGACAATGTCTACCTATGAGATGAATAACCGACGTATTATCAGGATTGATAAGTTTGAAGTTTTGGCGAACACGCCGGTTTACCGACTCTTGTTTGGTGGATATGAAAAAGTATAGTATTCCACTCGCACAGAATGAGCTGTTATATATGCTTCTTGAATAGGCGTATCAGATGCTAGAATCAGAGTTACAGTGAAAACATAGTCGAAGTCGAAGTTTCTTGCTCTGCCTGTTCTGTGCGTTATACCCGTTTCGATGTTGTCTCATATATGATCGTTGCGAATTGATTTGCTCCAGAGGTATCCAAGTGAGATGATAGAATACAGAGATATGGTGTGCAGACTGATGTTGTCGAAGAATCTTCACTTGCCTATCGTTCTCGTTATATGTCCTTCGAAGTCGTCCTATATGGTCAGTGCGATCGTATCTGCTATAACTGTAGGCAAGTCAGATGCTAGAATACAAAGTGACAGTGTGAACATAGTCGAAGTCTAAGTTTTATGTTCTACTTGTTGTGTGCGTTATACCCGTTTCGATATCGTCTTATGCGATCGTTGCGAACTGATATGCTCCAGAGGTATCCATGTGGGATGATACAATACAGAGATGCAGTGTGCAGACTGATGTTGTCGAGGTATCTACACTTGCCTTTTGTTCTCGGTTCATGTCCTGCGATCGTATCTGCGATAGCTGTAGGCATGTCAGATGCTCGAATGCGGAGTTACAGTGTAAACATGGTCGGAGTCAGGGTTTCTTGTTTTGCCTGTTGTGTGCGTTATACCCGCTTTGATGTCGTCTAATATGATCGTCGCGAAATAATATTCTCCAGAGGTATCCATGTGAGATGATTGAATACAGAGATACAGTTTGCCGACTGAAGTTGTCGAAGAATCTTCACTTGCTCATTGTTCTCGTTATATGTCCTTCAAAGTCGACCTATATGGTCAGTGCGAACGAATCTGCTATAACTGTAGGCATGTCAGATGCTAGGATGCAAAGTTACAGTGTCAACATAGTCGAAGTCGATTTTCATGTTCTGCCTGTTGTGTGCGTCATACCCGTTTCGATGTCGTCTCATTTGATCGTTGCGAACTGATATGCTCCAGAAGTACCCATGTGGAATGATAAAAAACAGAGATACAGTGTGCAGACTGATGGTGTCGAGGTATCTTCACTTGCCTATTGTTCTCGGTATATGTCTTTCGAAGTCGTCTTTTATGGTCAGTGCGATCGTATCTGCTATAGCTGTAGGCATGTCAGATGCTAGAATGCGGAGTTACAGTGTAAAAATAGTCGGAGTCGAAGTTTCTTGTTTTGTCTGTTGTGTGTGTTATACCCGCTTTGATGTCGTCTAATATGATCGTCGCGAACTGATATGCTCCAGAGGTATCCATGTGAGATGATAGAATACAGAGATACAGTGTGCAGACTGATGTTGTCGAAGAATCTTCACTTGCTCATTGTTCTCGTTAAATGTCCTTCGAAGTCTTCTCCTATGGTCATTGCGATCGTATCTGCTATAACTGTAGGCATGTCAGATGCTAGAATGCGGAGTTACAGTGTAAACATAGTCGGAGTCGAAGTTTCTTGTTTTGCCTGTTGTGTGCATTTTACCTGCTTCGATGTCGTCTTATATGTTCGTTGCGAACTAATATGCTCCAAAGGTATCCATGTGAGATGATAGAATACAGAGACACAGTGTGCAGACTGATATTGTCGAAGAATCTCTACTTGCTTATTGTTCTCGTTGTATGTCCTTCGAAGTCGTCTTTTATGGTCAGTGCGATCGTATCTGCTATAGTTGTAGACATGTCAGATGCTGGAATGCGAAGTTTCAGTGAGAACATAGTCGGAGTCGGAGTTTCTCGTTTTGCCTGTTGTGTGCGTTATACCCGCTTCGAAGTCGTTTCATACGATAATTGCGAACTAATATGCTCCAAAGGTATCCATGAGAGATGATAGCATACTGAGATACAGTGTGCAGACTGATGTAGTCGAAGTATCTTCACTCTACCTATTAATCTCGTTATATGTCCTTCAAACTCGTCCTATATGGTCAGTGCGATCGTATCTGTTTCAACTGTGGGCATGTCAGATGCTTGAATTCCGAGCCACAGTGTGAACATGGTCGGAGTCAGAGTTTCATGTTCTATGCCTCGGAAGTATCCATGTGAGATGATAGAACATAGAGATACAGAGTGCAGACTGAAGTTGTCGTTGTTTCTTCACTTGCCTATTGTTCTCGTAATATGTCCTTTAGAGTCGTCTTTTATGGTCAGTGTGATCGTATCTGCTATAGCTGTAGGCATGTCAGATGCTGGAATGCGATGTTTCAGTGAGAACATAGTCGGAGTCGAAGTTTCTTGTTTTGCCTGTTGTGTGCGTTATACCCGCTTCGATGTCGTCTTATATAATCGTTGCGAACTGATATGCTCCAAAAGTATTCATGTGAGATGATAGAATAATGAGATACAGTGTGAAGACTGATGTAGTGGAAGTATCTCCACTTGCCTATTAATCTCGTTATATGTCCTTCAAACTCGTCCTATATGGTCATTGTGATCGTATCAGTTCCAACTGTTGGCATGTCAGATGCTTGGATTCAGAGCCACAGTTCAATCATAGTCGAAGTTTCTTGTTCTGTCTGTTGTATGCGTTATTCCGATCAAGACATTGACTTATTATCTAGATTGAAAAGTTCGAAGTTTTAGCGAACACGCCGGTTTATTGACTCTTGATTGTTTGAATATAAGTTTCTGGTGGATATGAAAAAATGTATTCCACTCGCATATAATGAGCTGTCATATTATATGCTTCTTGAATAGGCATTTCAGATGCTAGAATCAGAGTTACAGTGTAAACATAGTCGAAGTCGGAGATCCTTGTTCTTCCTGTTGTGTCCGTTATACCCAATTCGATGCCTTATTTGTTCGTTGCGAACTCAAATGCTCCAAAGGAATTCATGTGGAATGAAAGAATTTAGTGATACAGTTCGTAGACTGATGTTGTCGAACTATCGTCACTTGTCTATTGTTCTCATTACATGTCCTGCGAAGTCGTCCAATATATTCAGTGCGATCGTATCTGCTTCAACTGTAGGCATGTCGAATGCTAGAATTCAGAGCCACACTGTGAACATATTCGAAGTCGAAATTTTTAGTTCTTCCTGATATGTGAGTTATGTCCCCTTCGATGCCATTTCATATTATCGTTGCGAACTCTGCCTTTTGTGTGCGTTAAACCTGCTTCGAAGTCGTCTTATATGATCGTTGCGATCTAATATGCTCCAGAGGTATCCACGTGAGATGTCAGATTACAGAGATACGGTGAGCAGACTGATATTCTCGAAATATCATCACTTGCCTACTGTTCTCGTTATATGTCCCTCGGAGTCGTCTTATATAGTCGATGCGATCGTATCTGCTATGAATGTAGGCATGTCAGATTCTAGAATGCAAAGTAACAGTGTAAACAAAGTCGAAGTCGAAGATTCTTAATCTGCCTGTTGTGTAAGTTATACCCGTTGTGATGTCGTCCAATATGATCGTTGAGAATTGATTTGCTTCAGAGGTATCCATGTGAGATGATATATAACAGAGATACAGAGTGCAGACTGATGTCGGAGAATCTTCACTCGCCTATTGTTCTCGTTATATGTCCTTCGAAGTCATCTTATATGGTCAGTGAGATCGTATATACTATAATAGCTGTAGGCATATCGGATTCTAGAATGTAAAGTTACAGTATGAACATAGTCGAAGTCAAAGTTTCTTGTTCTGCCTGTTGCGTGCGGTATACCCGCATCGATGTCGTCTTATATGATCGTTGCGAACCGATATGCCCCGAAAGTATCCATGTGAGATCATAGAATACAGAGATACAGTGTGCAGACTAATGTTGTCGAGGTACCGTCACTCGCCTATTGCTCTGGTAATATGTCCTTCGAAGTCGTCTTTTATGGTCAGTGCGATCCTATCTGCTATAGCTGTAGGCATGTCAGATGCTAGAATGCGAAGATACAGTGTGAACATAGTCGATGTCGAAGTTTCATTGTCTGCCTGTTGTGTGCGTTATACCTGTTTTGATGACGTCTCATATGATCGTTGCGAACTGATATGCTCCAGAGGTATCCATGTGAGATAATGGAATACAAAGAAACAATGTGCAGACTGATGTTGTTGAAGTATCTTCACTTGCCTATTGTTATATATCCATAGAAGTCGTCCTATATGGTCAGTGCGATCGTATCTGTCATAACTGTAGGCATGTCAGATACAAGAATGCAGCAATAAAGTGTGAACAAAGTCGAAGTCGAAGTTTCATGTTCTGTCTGTTGTGTGCGTTATAATCGTTTTGATGTCATCTCATATGATCGTTGCGAACTGATATGCTCCAGAGGTATCCATGTGAGATAATAATATACAGAGATACAGTGTGCATACTGATGTTGCCGAAGAATCTTCACTTGCTCATCGTTCTCGTTAAATGTCCTTCGAAGTCTCCTTCTATGGTCAGTGCGATCGTATCTGCTATACCTGTAGGCATTTCAGATGCTAGAATGCGGAGTTACAGTGTGAACATAGTCGGAGTCGAAGTTTCTTGTTTTGCCTGTTGTGTGCGTTATACCTGCTTCGATGTCGTCTTATATGTTCGTTGCGAACTAATATGCTCCAGAGGTATCCATGTGAGATGATAGAATACAGAGACACAGTGTGCAGACTGATGTTGTCGAAGAATCTCTACTCGCCTATTGTTCTCGTTATATGTCCTTCGAAGTAGTCTTTTATGGTCAGTGCGATCCTACCTGCTATAGCTGTAGGCATGTCAGATGCTAGAATGCGAAGTTACAGTGTAAACATAGTCGATGTCGAAGTTTCATTTTCTGCCTATTGTGTGCGTTATACCTGTTTTGATGACGTCTCATATGATCGTTGCGAACTGATATGCTCCAGAGGTATCCATGTGAGATAATGGAATACAAAGAAACAATGTGCAGACTGATGTTGTTGAAGTATCTTCACTTGCCTATTGTTCTCGTTATATATCCATCGAAGTCGTCCTATATGGTCAGTGCGATCGTATCTGTCATAACTGTAGGCATGTCAGATACAAGAATGCAGCAATACAGTGTGAACATAGTTGTTCGGTATTCTCTTCCTTAGCGGAAATTGTATATGTATGTATATGTATATAGATATATGTGTTTACTAGGTACTCTTTCAATTATATAACAATTATTCGAGGGATGTTTGAAACATTATCTTCTTTTCTTTATTTTCTTTATTACAGATTTTCAAATGGTGATATGTAAAGAAAACTTTGCGCGCTTATTGTGTTCAATTTCAAACTCGCGAAACAGTTGATTTGCACAATACGCCTGCGCGGAGTTTTTCCATCCGGCTGGATGGAGAGCAAGTGGGGACATACAGACGAAAAAGTCACGTGGGCCCTGCGGTGCTACCTGTGGTACCTGTGTACAAATTGCTAAAGGCATCTCGCAGAAATTTGGGTAAGTGCTTATCAACTGCCGATTTTTTTCCATATTTATTCTCGCTCACTCGCTCATGCTATATACCTTGACATTTGGTCCTATTCGAGCCCGATTTCATCAAAGTTTTCTTTGCATTTTCGCTAAATCAATCTCGCAAAAATATATTCCAAGGTCATATAGCACCTGCTGTTCTTTCCTTATTTATATCGCATAGATTCTTCGCTGACTACTTTTTGTTTCTAATAAAACGACATAGGCGTATCACGGGAAATTGCCCAAATATAATATATATATATATATATATATATATATATATATATATAGAGAAGGGAAGTCGTTGCTGACAAGTTAGAGATGAAACTTAGTAGTGGGGAAGCAGCAAGTAAAAGTGAAACTCATGCAAGTTCGTCCAAGCTTTCGGAAAGTTATATTTCCATCATCAGGGCCAGACTACAAAATGTTATAACAATTATAAGCAAAGCTAGTTGACTAAGTGGTGCAGTACTTACAACTCATTGAGGTTGGTTACATAGATGTTACTAACAAGTGATGTATAAATAAAAAAATGTTTGTATAACATATCTGGAACATGACAAATTCAAAAAATTAAAATATTAGGTCAATATCAAAAACGTTGTTGATTTAAAATCATGATGAAACTTTTCTTTTCACAACGTGTGTCAGAATAAAAATCTTTGGTTAGGAAAACTGAACCTTATTCTTCCAATTCACTGGTGACATGGAGCTTAAGTGTGATGACCTTGGTCTTATGGTACCTAGTGCTATTGTGACTAACACACAATAGCACTAGGTACCATAAGACCAAGGTCATCACACTTAAGCTCCATGTCACCAGTGAATTGGAAGAATAAGGTTCAGTTTTCCTAACCAATATATATATATATATATATATATATATATTTACATCCTCTTATCAATATTGCGTCTGACTCTGGAACTAATTTGTTGCGTCCCCTAGAAGGGAGCCACTTAGAACAAAACTGACTGAAGTATATTAAAGACCGCGAAATTCTGTACAGGACCTGCTATTTCATTTCCCTCCAAATCGACTTTTATATATACATTTTCCTTTCATTTTGTATTATTAGCAACTCCTTTCACAGTCCTATCAATTCAAACTCCAGCGTATATTCTAGTTTTCATTTCTCGTTTATTACTGCAACCAATTTGTATATCATGTTTCAATGCCTCAATAATGCTGCGACCGCATTGTTGCCAGATCGACGTCAAGAATAAACATTCATATTTAATGATTCTGGGCATCATGCGTCCATTTCATCAGTGATTTAATTAGACAAGAGTGCTATTTCTGCATAAACTATGAGATACACAGTTCCTGTCTGAAATCAGTCTATACTTTCCAATGCATCGAGATGATACTTCTCAATTCAGGAATGTAGAATTCGATGACGTGAATTATTCTTCTAGTTGCAAATATTTGATTTTTGAAAATGATGGCGGCATGACATCATTTTGGTTGAACATTTCAAATTAGGTATTAGGGGGGTTTTTATGGTCGGAGATTATGATTCTTCTGTCAGAATTGAAATATGCAAGATGGCGGCTCCAACATGGCGGATGAAATATGTAATTATGATCCGATTCTATTCAAAATTGGTATCTGGGGGTTTTTGAGGTTGGAGATTATGATGATACTGTCAAAATTGGAAAATTCAGAATGGCTGCTTCAATATTGGCGGACAAGTTTCGTAATTATGATCCGATTCTATTAAAAATTGGTATCTAGGGGTTTTCAGGGTTGGAGATTATGATTATGCTGTCAAAATTGAAAAAATCGAAATGACGGTTCCAATTTGGCGGACGGTTTCCGTGATTATGATCCGATTTCATTCAAAATTGGTTTCTAGAGGTTTTCGAGGTTGGAGATTATGATTGCCGTGTGAAAATTGGAAAATTCATGAAGGCGGCTCCAATATAGCGGACGGGTTAAGTAATTATGATCCGATTCTATTCAAAATTGCTATCTGGGCGTTTTCAGGATAGGAGATTATGAATATCCTTCCACAATTAGGAGATTCAGAATGGCGGCTCCAATATGGCGGACGAGTTTTGTGATATGATCCTATTCTATTTAAAATTGGTATCTGGCGGTTTTCTGGTCGGATATTATGATTATCCTGTCAAAATTGAATAATTCAAGATGGCGGCTTCAATATGGCGGACATGTTCTGTAACTTTGATCCGATTCTATTCAAAATTGGTATCTATGAGTTTTCGAGTTCGGAGATCATGATAATCTTGTCAGAATTGAAAAAATCAATATGGCGGATCCAATATGGCACACGAGTTTCGTTATTATGATACGATTCTATTCAAAATCTTTATCTGGCAGTTTTCTGGGTTGGAGATTATGATTCTCCTGTCGGAATTGGAAAATTCAAGATGGTGGCACCAATATAGCGGACGAGTTTTTTGTTCATGGTTTTATTCGGTTCGAAGTGATATACGGGGGTTTCCAGGGTCGGAGATCATGATTATTTTGTAAAAATCAGAAGATGGCGGCTCCAAAGTGGCGGACTAGTTTTGAGATTATGGTCCTATCCTATTTTGGTATATATAGGAAAGAAGGGGGCTCAAAATCTTTTCTTTCTATGAATATACACTCCACATCGAGCAAACATGGACTACTATCAGAGATTCAGAATTGGTATTCGAAATCGATTACAAGGCTAAAAGGGAGAAAATAAAATAATATGAAGAAACTTTTTGAAAACCACGCTTATATTTAGATGCACTAAGAAAAGTTTAACACGACATCCTGTATAGGTGAGTCATTTCTTGGTATTTTGTTGATTATTTGACATAATTATCATTGCAGGTTCTACACCTAAGTTATTGCTGAGCTGTGTTTACATTTTGCAGTTGAGAATGTAAGATAAATAGTGCATGACAATGATCGCATTGGACTCTAGGGTGTCCAACTAGGAGATGAGAGTGGGTTAGTTAAGAAGTCCACCTGAGCAAGCGATAGCTCGATGTCAGGCAAGTCTATTCGTCATC
>OU896718.1:18025391-18075391 GCA_918026855.4 Phaedon cochleariae | reverse complement strand
TCGGTTATTCATCCCATCGAAATATAGCAAACAACAGAGAGAACAGGAAACTTCGACGCTGACTATGTTTACACTGTGGCTCGGAATTCAAGCATCTGACATGCCTGCAGTTGAAACAGATACGATCGCACTGACCATATGGAATGAGTATAAAGGACATATAACGAGATTGAGAGGCAAGTGAAGATACTTCGACCACATCAGTCTGCCCACCGTATCTCTGTTTTCTGACATCTCACATGGATACCTCTAGAGCATATCAGTACGCAACGATCATATGAGACGACAGTAGAACGGGTATATCGCACACAACAGGCAGACCATGACACTTCGACTTCGACTATGTTCACACTGTTACTTCGCATTCTAGCATCTGACATGCGTACAGCTATAGCAGATATGATCGCACTGACCATAAAGAACTACTTCGACGGACATATAATTGTTAGGTAATAATAACATTGATCTGCTTCGAAATGTATATTACTATCCACTTTATTGACTAAGCTGGATTTCGACTCAATGAACAAAACGAGTGTTGACTTCATTAATTGTATTCTGACTGAAGTTTCTTCCTATCTGACATCTATCACATTTTATTTACTACCATGTGTAGAATATAAATGGACATTATAATCAGAATGAGTATATGGAAAATTGCACAACACAATGTGACCAACATATAAAACAACTGTTAAAACTATATGTTAACACCTCCCCTTGTTGGGCACATCCTGTGAGATAAATTGCAAAGTAAATCGATGAACAGTGCCATATAACACTCAATTAAAACAACTTATGCCAACACGAATAAATAAATGAACAAATATTATAGATTACTTGAGCCCTAAGCTTTGACACCAATATTTGGTCATCTTAGAGTTCAATACTTTGGTGAAAATATCTGCACGATTTGCCTTGGAATTTACATATTTTAGCATAATGAATTTATTCCTGATGAGTTCTTGAACGTGGTGATACTTGACATCAATGTGTTTGGACCTCTCAGACACAATGTTGTTCTCAGCAACTGCAATGGCACCCTGGTTGTCCACATGAATGTTGATGGGTTCTGCAACTAAATGTTCAAACCCAATGTCACGAAGTAGCCCACAGATCCAAGTGACCTCTTGAAACATCACTCAGAGCGATGTATTCTGCCTCCACGGTAGATAGACTCACAGAAGTTTGTTTCTTACTGCGCCAGCTAACTACTCCACCAGCTAAGGAGAGACAGAACCCAGTAACAGATTTTCTGTCAGACCTTTCATTAGCCCAGTCTGTATCCACATAAACTTCCAGTTGTTGTCCACCTCTCTTGTAGACCAATTTAAAATTTTTGGTCCCTTTCAAATATCTGTATAGATATTTCACTTCATTCCAGTCTTTTCTTGAGGGATTTTGGTTCTTTTGACATAGTTTGTTCACAGCATAAGCTATGTCAGGTCTCGAGTTGTTGGCAAGATGCAGCAGGGACCCTGTTCCTTCTCTGTATATTTTTGGGTCGAAAAGACACATTTCATGCTGATCTTCTTGGCTCTGTGATGATGGAAGTTGGACGGTAACTTCTGTTGCCCTCTCCAAGTTGAAATGTTTCAGTTTTTCTTCTATATATAGTGTCTGGTCTATATATACAGCACCTTCTTGATCTCTTGAAATTCTCATCGAGAGAATGTTTTTCACCGGTCCTAAATCCTTGACAGAGTAAACTTCACCAAACCTTTTCTTGAAACCACTAATGGCTGCTTTGGTTCCAGTAATATAAAAATCATCCACATAGACTCCTACTATGAGAATTTTATCTTCTGATATGTACAGACATGGATCGTATTTGGACTTCTCAACTCCATGCCTTCCATAGTTTTATTAAGGTCCTCATTCCAATTCTTGCCGGACTGATGTAGACCATAGATGCTTCTTTTGAGTTTGCACACGTAGAGATTAGGTTCTTTCAATTCAAAACCTGGAGGTTGCTCCATATACACTTATTCCTCAAGCTTGCTGTTCAAATAAGCTGCATCAACATCTACATGATGAATTTCCCAATTTCTTTCAGCCGCAACAGCGAGTATACACCTGAGTGTAGATCTCTTGATCACTGGGGAATATGTATCGAAAAAATCTTTTCCTTCTATCTGGGTTAATCCTCGTGCCACCAATCTTGCTTTATGATTTGAAATATGTCCATCACTGTCATATTTGGTTTTGTATATCCATTTGCAGCTCACAACATTTTTGTTGGTTGGGCGTTCAACAATGTCCCACGCATTTATAACTTGAAATTTTTGAAGCTCTTGGTGCATGGCTTGTTCCCAATGCTTTCCTTTTGGACCACTTACTGCTTCTCTTAAAGTTATTGGATCTCTAGTTAGGTTATATGTTCTAACAGTGCAGCATATTCCATCACACACATGTTTATTCTTACATTGTCTTGTTGATCTTCTCAATGGTAGTGTTGTTGATGACAAATCTTGATTTTCGTCTTGTTCTTGATTAACAGGTTTCTCCATATTTTCTTCTCCAGAAATTGTTACAGTTTCTAAAGGAGCGCCGACACCTTGACTGTTGTATTCACAGTCAGTTGCATCTTCATTGTCCAAATCGAGTTCCAAGTCTTCTAAGAAAGCGTCCAAGCGAGCGCTGCTGTCATCCTTCTGTTGTTCTGTAGTTTCCACCTGCTTGAAAGGAAACGATTCTTCGAAAAATTTCACATCCCTTGCGATAGTCATCTTCTTTCCTCCGATCTTGTATAATTTGGAACCTTTCTTTCCATGTTCCAGACCAATGAACACACACTTGGTTCCTCGCGCTTCAAGTTTGTTGTTTCGAGTTACCGCAGTCCAAGCTTCACAGCCGAATACTCTGATACACTCTATGTCCTTGAGTGTCATTTCCTTTCCCCTCCACAATTCCAATGGGGCATTTCCTTCTATTACTGTGGTGCAACATCTGTTTCTCAAATACGCTGCATACACTATTGCTTCGGCCCAAAAACAGGGTGGCAGGCCTGATCTGATGAGCATGCACCTCACCATATTCAGCAAAGTAAGGTTGAGTCGTTCTGCCCTGCCATTCTGCTGTGGTATTCCAGGGATGGAAAACCGATGCTCTATCCCCTTCCCTTCCATGAAAGTCTTCATTTCTTTCGAAATATATTCTCCTCCGTTGTCTGACATCAATATCTTGAGTTTCTTCTCATGTTTTCTTTCATTTTTAGCTTGATAGATTTTGAACTCACTTGAAGCTTCACTTTTCTTCTTGATGGGCTTCACTTCAACATATCTTGAATAATCATCTAAGAATGTTGAGACGTATCTAGATTTTCCTATTGATTCAACAGGTAGTGGTCCCATGATGTCAGAGTGAACTAATTCTAGCACATCTGAGGCATGAGATTCACTTGTCTTGAATGGTAGTCTCTGTAGTTTCCCTTCTAGACATATATCACACTTTGGCATTGGTTGTTTTACTTCACATATGTTAGGTAAGTTATTCAGGTGTCCAAATCTGTTATGCCACAATTCGACTCTTGAGCATTTCGCCGCAACTATTCTTTCTTCATGCTTCTGATTTGCTCTCAATTGTATCTTTCCACCATTTATCAAGAAATGTTCACACTTCAGTTGATACATCTTCGCATTCTCGCTCCAAAAACCTGTCATGAATAACTCTTTGCCATCATAAATTTTCTTTTCTCCATTTTTAGTAATGATTTTAAAACCTTTCTCTTCTAGTCTCCTTTCTGAGATGAGAGTACAGTCGAGTTCTGGGACTAAATAAACTTTCTGCAGAGTTATTTGATAACCCCCACACTTCTTTGTAAGCTGTGCAATCATAGTGCCTCTTTCAGTTACCTTCAGACAATTTCCACTGGCTGTCTTCACCTTTCCTCCGTAACTTTTATCTAGATCTTGAATTAGTTCTTCATGAGGGGTTGAATAATCACTTGCTCCTCCATCAATAAAAATTGCATGGGACTCGGACTTTCTAATTAGAGAACTCATACCTGCCATGAGAGCTTTCGACTTGACGGTTTTTATCGATGCTTTCTTTGCACTGCATTTCACCTTTTTTGATTTTTCCTCTTCACTTTCACTGTCACTCTCCTCAGTTGAGCTTGAATCTGATTCGAACTCAGCAGATCTTGCAGTTTTCTTTTGATGTCTTGACTTCGAATGGTGCTTTCTATCTTCTATCTGATACTTCTTCTCTCCTTTCTTTTTGTAGTATCTTTTTGAATCTTCTGCCTCCTAAAAATATGGGCACTCACGAGCTATAGGCCCAGGTTCTTTGCAGAAAAGCATACAAATCTCTTCTCCTTCGACAGATCACTTTTGTAACTGCCTCCCCTGGAATCGTTTCTCCAACCTTCACTGTTTTCAAATTTCGTAGCTCTCTCGAACCTTGAAACAAGAGCAGTAACTTCATCTTGACTCTTGTTCGTCTCGTTTGATGACTTGTAGCTTTCTCTTCTTGCATCCTCAGCCATTAATCTAGCCATAACTTCTTCCAAATCTATTTGTTCTCCTTGGTCTATGGTGGTAATTAGCACTTCATACTTATCAAGCGGGAGACCACCAATAATGAATCTTGCTATAACTTTGTCACCGAAATCTGCTTTTGTTGCTTTCAATCTTCTGTTTATGTTGAAGAATTTTCCGAAGTAATCTTCCATTGGTTCATCATCTTCTTTCTTAATAGATATCAGTTCGCGAAGCAGCAATGTTTGGTTTATGGGTCCTGCTTTGGTATACAGCTTTTCAAGCTTGTTCCACATAAACTGTGCGACATTTATAGCGCCGACGAAGTTGATTGTCTTCGAACTCAATGTCAAAAGTATGATCGATATTGCTCTATCATTCTTCTTCACTTCATCAGCTAAGAATGTGTCTATCTCATCCGCATCGCCTATCTGAAGATAACCTGGGGAGACAGCGTCCCAGCAACCCCTTTGACGCAGTAGAGCTTTCGTGGTCAACGACCATGAAAAGTAGTTGTCCTTGTCCAGCTTCAAATATTTCCTTACTGCTTCGTCTTCTGCCATTATTACTTTTTTATCTTTTCTTTCGTCTTTCCTTGATCGCACTTGGTTTCGCTAATTCTAACTTTCTAACTTCACTCGTTAACTTTCTTTCTTTCTTCAGTCTTCAGCACTGTTAAGTCTCATAATATGTTAGGTAATAATAACATTGATCTGCTTCGAAATGTATATTACTATCCACTTTATTGACTAAGCTGGATTTCGACTCAATGAACAAAACGAGTGTTGACTTTATTATTTTATTCTGACTGAAGTTTCTTTCAATCTGACATCTATCACATTTTATTTACTACCATGTGTAGAATATAAATGGACATCATAATCAGAATGAGTATATGGAAAATTGCACAACACAATGTGACCAACATATAAAACAACTGTTAAAACTATATGTTAACAATAATGAGAGCAATAGGCAAGTGAAGAGACCTCGACATCAGTCTGCACACTGTATCTCTTTATCCCTTCATCTCACATGGATACTTCCGAGGCATATCGGTTCGCAAAGATCATATGAGACGACATCGATGCGGGTATATCGCAAGCAACAGGCAGAACAAGAAACTTCGATTTCGACCATGTTTACACTGTAACTAAACATTCTTGAATCTGATATGCCTACAGCTATAGTATATACGATCTCACTGACCATATAAGATGACTTCGAAGGATATATAACGAGAAGTAAAGATACCTCGACAACATCAGTCTGCACACTGCATCACTGTATTCTATTATCTCATATCGATATTTTAGAGGCATATTAGTTCGCATTGATCATATAAGACGAAATCGAAGCGAGTATAACGCACGCAACAGGCAGAACAAGAAACTTAGACTTCGACTATGTTTACACCGTAACTTCACAGTCTAGAATCTGATATGCCTACAGCTATAGTAGATACGATCGCACTGACCATATAAGATGACTCCGAAGGACATATAACAGAAACAATAGGCAAGTGAAGATACCTCGACATCAGTCTGCACACTATATCTCTGTATTCTACTATCTCACTTGGATACCTCTGGAGCATATCAGTTCGCAACGATCATATGAGATGACATCAAAACGGGTATAACGCACACAACAGACAAAACAAGAAACGTCGACTCCGACTATTTTTACACTGTTACTCCGCATTCTAGCATCTGACATGCCTACAGCTATAGCAGATACGATCGCACTGACCATAAAAGACGACTTCGAAAGACATATAACGAGAACAAAAGGCAAGTGAATACCTCGACACCATCAGTCTGCACACTGTATCTCTGTTTTCATCATTCCACATGGATACTTCTGGAGCATATCAGTTCGCAACGATCATATGAGACAACATCGAAACGGGAATAACGCACACAACAGGCAGAACATGAAAATTCGACTTCGACTATGTTCACACTGTAACTTTGCATTCTAGCATGTGACATGCCTACAGTTATAGCAGATACGATCGCACTGATTATATAGGACGACTTTGAAGGACATATAACGAGAACAATGAGCAAGTGAAGATTTTTCGACAACATCAGTAGGCACACTGTATCTTAGTATTCAATCATCTCACATGGATACCTCTGGAGATAATTAGTTCGCGACGATCATATAAGACGAAATCGAAGCGGATATAACGCACACAACAGGCAAAACAAGAAAACCTGATTCCGACTATGTTTACACTGTAACTCCGCATTCAAGCATCTAACATGCCTACAGCTATAGCAGATACGATCGCACTGACCATAAAAGACGACTTCGAAGGATATATAACGAGAACAATAGGCAACTGAAGATACCTCGACAACATCAGTCTGCCCACTGTATCTCTGTATTCTATCATCTCACACGAACACCTTTGGAGCATTCGAGTTCGCAACGATCATATAAGACATCGATGTGGGTATAACGCACACAACAGGCAGAACAAGAATTCTCGATTTCGACAATGTTTCCACTGTAACTCTGATTCTAGCATCTGGAATGCCTATTCAAGAAGCATATATGACAGCTCATTATATGCGAGTGGAATACTATACTTTTCCTTATCCACCAAAAACTTCGATTCTAACATTCAAGAGTCGGTAAACCGGCGTGTTATCTGTATTATAGCATCTCACATTAATACCTTTGGAGCATATCAGTTCGCAACGATTATATAAGACGACATCGGAGCGAGTATAACAAACACAATAGGCAGAACAAGAAACATCGACTATGACTATGTTTACACTGTAACTTTGCATTCTAGAATCTGACATGCCTACAGTTATAGCAGATACGATCGCACTGACCATATAGGAAGACTTCGAAGGACATTTAACGAGAACAATGAGCAAGTGGAGAATCTTCGACAACATCAGTCTGCACACTGTATCTCTGTATTCTATCATCTCACATGAATACCTCTGGAGCATATCAGTTCGCAATGGTCATAAAAGACGACATCGAAGCGAGTATAACGCACACAACAGGCAAAACAAGAAACTTCGACATCGACTATGTTCACACTCTAACTTCGCATCCTTGCATCTGACATGCCTACAGCTATAGCAGATACGATCGCACTGAACATTGAAGACGACTTCGAAGTACATATAACAAGAACATTAGTGAAGTGGAGATACCTCGACAACATCAGTCTGCACACTGATTCTCTGTATTTTATCATCTCACATGAATACTTTCGAGGCATATTAGTTCGCAACGATCATATAAGACGACATCGAAGCGGATATAACGCACGCAACAGGCAGAACAAGAAACTTCGACTTCGACTATGTTTACACTGTAACTTCACATTCTAGAATCTGACATGCATACAGCCATAGTAAATACGATCGCACTGACCATATAAAATGACTTCGAAAGACATAACGAGAACAATGGGCAAGTGAACATACTTCGACAATATCAATCTGCACACTGTATTTCTGTATTCTATCATCTCACATGGATACCTCTAGAGCATATCAATTCGCAACGATCATATGAGATGACATCGAAACGGGTATAACGCACACAATAGGCAGAACAAGAAACTCCGACTCAGACTATTTTCACACTGTAACTCCGCATTCAAGCATCTGACATTCCTACAGTTATAGTAGATACGATCGCACTGACCATATAAGATGACTTCGAAGGACATATAACAGGAACAATAGGCAAGTGAAGATACCTCGACATCAGTCTGCACACTATATCTCTGTATTCTATCATCTCTCATGGATATCTCTGGAGCATATTAGTTCGCAACGATCATATGAGACGGCAGCAGAACGGGTATAACGCACACAACAGGCAGAACGTGACACTTCGACTTCGACTATGTTCACACTGTTACTTCGCATTCTAACATCTGACATGCCTACAGCTATAGCAGATATAATCGCACTGACCATGAAAAACTACTTCGACGGACATATAACGAGAGCAATACGCAAGTGAAGAAACCTCGACAACATCAGTCTGCACACTGTTTCTCTGTATCTCATCATCTCATATGGATACTTTCGAGGCATATCGGTTCGCAACGATCATATAAGACGACATCGATGCGGGTATATCGCACGCAAAAGGCAGAGCAAGAAACTTCGACTTCGACTATGTTTACACTGTAACTAAACATTCTAGAATCCGATATGCCTACAGCTATAGTATATATGATCTCACTGACCATATAAGATGACTCCGAAGGATATAGAACGAGAAGTGAAGATACCTCGACAACATCAGTCTGCACACTGCATCTCTGAATTCTTTCATCTCACATGGAGATTTGAGAGGCAAATTAGTTCGCAACGATCATATAAGACGAAATCGAAGCGGGTATAACGCACGCAACAGGCAGAACAAGAAAATTGGACTCCGACCATGTTCACACCGTAACTTCACATTCTAGAATCTGATTTGCCTACAGCTATAGTAGATACGATCGCACTGACCATATAAGATGACTTCGAAGGACATATAACAGGAACAATAGGCAAGTGGAGATACCTCGACATCAGTCTGCACACTATATCTCTGTATTCTATCATCTCACATGGATACCTCTGGAGCATATCAGTTCGCAACGATCATATGAGATGACATCAAAAGGGGTATAACGCATACAACAGACAGAACATGAAACTTCGACTCCGACTATGTTCACACTGTAACTTTGCATTCTAGCATCTGACATGCCTACAGTTATAGCAGATACGATCGCACTAACCATATAGGACGACTTTGAAGGACATATAACGAAAACAATGAGCAAGTGAAGATTCTTCGACAACATCAGTAGGCACACTGTATCTCTGTATTCAATCATCTCACATGGATACCTCTGGAGAATATTAGTTCGCGACGATCATATTAGACGACATCGAAGCGGATATAACGCACACAACAGACAAAACAAGAAACTCTGACTCCGACTATGTTCACACTGTAACTCCGCATTCAAGCATCTGACATTCCTACAGCTATAGCAGATACGATCGCACTGACCATAAAAGAGGACTTCGAAGGACATATAACGATAACAATAGGCAAGTGAAGATACCTCGACAACATCAGTCTGCACACTGTATCTCTGTATTCTATCATCCCACATGGATACCTCTGGAGCATATCAGTTCGCAACGATCGTATAAGACGATATCGAAACGGGTATAACGCACAAAACGAGTAGGACATGAAACTTTGACTTCGACTATGTTTACACTGTAACTTTGTATTCTAGCATCTGACATGCTTACCGTTATATCAGATACGATCGCACTGACCATATAGGAAGACTTCGAAGGACATATAACGAGAACGATAGGCAATTGAAGATTCTTCGACAACATCAGTCTGCACACCATATCTCTGTATTCTATCATCTCACTTGGATACCTCTGAAGCATATCAATTCGCAACGATCATATAAGACAACATCGAAACGGGTATAACGCACAGAACAGGCAGAGCAAGAAACTTCGACTATGTTTACACTGTAACTCTGATTCTAGCATCTAATACGCCTATTCAAGAAGCATATATGACAGCTCATTATGTGCGAGTAAAATACTATACTCTTCCATATTCAACAAACAAGAGTCGGTAAACCGGCGTGTTCGCCAAAACTTCAAACTCATCAATCTTGATAATAAGTCGGTTATTCATCTCATAGGTAGACATTGTCAAGTGTTCCCTAGATCGAAATAGAGCAAACAACAGAGAGAACAGGAAACTTCGACGCTGACTATGTTTACACTGTGGCTCGGAATTCAAGCATCTGACATGCCTGCAGTTGAAACAGATACGATCGCACTGACCATATGGAATGAGGTTAAAGGACATATAACGAGATTGAGAGGCAAGTGAAGATACTTCGACCACATCAGTCTGCCTACCGTATCTCTGTTTTCTGACATCTCACATGAATACCTTTAGAGCATATCAGTACGCAACGATTATATGAGACGACAGTAGAACGGGTATAACGCACACAACAGGCAGCCCATGACACTTCGACTTCGACTATGTTCACACTGTTACTTCGCATTCTAGCATCTGACATGCCTACAGCTATAGCAGATATGATCGCTCTGACCATGAAGAACTACTTCGACGGACATATAATGAGAGCAATAGGCAAGTAAAAAAACCTCGACATCAGTCTGCACACTGTATCTCTTTATCCCTCCATCTCACATGGATACTTCCGAGGCATATCGGTTTGCAACGATCATATGAGACGACATCGATGCGGGTATATCGCAAGCAACAGGCAGAACAAGAAACTTCGATTTCGAATATGTTTACACTGTAACTAAACATTCTTGAATCTGATATGCCTACAGCTATAGTATATACGATCTCACTGACCATATAAGATGACTTCGAAGGATATATAACGAGAAGTAAAGATACCTCGACAACATCAGTCTGCACACTGCATCTCTGTATTCTATCATCTCACATCGATATTTTAGAGGCATATTAGTTCGCATTGATCATATAAGACGTAATCGTAGCGAGTATAACGCACGCAACAGGCAGAACAAGAAACTTAGACTTCGACTATGTTTACACCGTAACTTCACATTCTAGAATCTGATATGCCTACAGCTATAGATGATACGATCGCGCTGACCATATAAGATGACTTCGAAGGACATATAACAGGAACAATAGGCAAGTGAAGATACCTCGACATCAGTCTGCACACTATATCTCTGTATTCTACCATCTTACATGGATACCTCTGGAGCATATCAGTGTGCAACGATCATATGAGACGGCAGCAGAACGGGTATAACGCACACAACAGGCAGAACATGACACTTCGACTTCGACTATGTTCACACTGTTACTTCGCATTCTAACATCTGACATGCCTACAGCTATAGCAGATATAATCGCACTGACCATGGAGAACTACTTCGACGGACATATAACGAGAGCAATACGCAAGTGAAGAAACCTCGACAACATCAGTCTGCACACTATATCTCTGTATCTCATCATATCATATGGATACTTTCGAGGCATATCGGTTCGCAACGATCATATAAGACGACATCGATGCGGGTATATCGCACGCAAAAGGCAGAGCAAGAAACTTCGACTTCGACTATGTTTACACTGTAACTAAACATTCTAGAATCCGATATGCCTACAGCTATAGTATATATGATGTCACTGACCAAATAAGATGACTCCGAAGGATATATAACGAGAAGTGAAGATACCTCGACAACATCAGTCTGCACACTGCATCTCTGAATTCTTTCATCTCACATGGAGATTTAAGAGGCATATCAGTTCGCAACGATCATATGAGACGAAATCGAAGCGGGTATAACGCACGCAACAGGCAGAACAAGAAAATTAGACTTCGACTATGTTCACACCGTAACTTCACATTCTAGAATCTGATTTGCCTACAGCTATAGTAGATGCAATCGCACTGACCATATAAGATGACTTCGAAGGACATATAACAGAAATAATAGGCAAGTGGAGATACCTCGACATCAGTCTGCACACTATATCTCTGTATTCTATCATCTCACATGGATACCTCTGCAGCATATCAGTTCGCAACGATCATATGAGATAACATCAAAACTGGTATAACGCATACAACAGACAGACCATGAAACTTCGACTCCGACTAAATTCACACTGTAACTTTGCATTCTAGCATCTGACATGCCTACAGTTATAGCAGATACGATCGCACTAACCATATAGGACGACTTTGAAGGACATATAACGAGAACAATGAGCAAGTGAAGATTCTTCGACAACATTAGTAGGCACACTGTATCTCTGTATTCAATCATCTCACATGGATACCTCTGGAGAATATTAGTTCGCGACGATCATATTAGACGACATCGAAGCGGATATAACGCACACAACAGACAAAACAAGAAACTCTGACTCCAACTATGTTCACACTGTTACTCCGCATTCAAGCATCTGACATGCCTACAGCTATAGCAGATACGATCGCACTGACCATAAAAAAGGACTTCGAAGGACATATAACGATAATAATAGGCAAGTGAAGATACCTCGACAACATCAGTCTGCACACTGTATCTCTGTATTCTATCATCCCACATGGATACCTCTGGAGCATATCAGTTCGCAACGATCGTATAAGACGATATCGAAACGGGTATAACGCACAAAACGAGTAGAACATGAAACTTTGACTTCGACTATGTTTACACTGTAACTTTGTATTCTAGCATCTGACATGCCTACCGTTATATCAGATACGATCGCACTGACCATATAGGAAGACTTCGAAGGACATATAACGATAACAATAGGCAAGTGAAGATACCTCGACAACATCAGTCTGCACACCATATCTCTGTATTCTATCGTCTCACTTGGATACCTCTGAAGCATATCAATTCGTAACGATCATATGAGACAACATCGAAACGGGTATAACGCACAGAACAGGCAGAGCAAGAAACTTCGACTATGTTTACACTGTAACTCTGATTCTAGCATCTAATACGCCTATTCAAGAAGCATATATGACAGCTCATTATGTGCGAGTGGAATACTATACTCTCTCATATTCAACAAACAAGAGTCGGTAAACCGGCGTGTTCGCCAAAACTTCAAACTCATCAATCTTGATAATAAGTCGGTTATTCATCTCATAGGTAGACATTGTCAAGTGTTTCCTAGATCGAAATAGAGCAAACAACAGAGAGAACAGGAAACTTCGACGCTGACTATGTTAACACTGTGGCTCGGAATTCAAGCATCTGACATGCCTGCAGTTGAAACAGATACGATAGCACTGACCATATGGAATGAGTTTAAAGGACATATAACGAGATTGAGAGGCAAGTGAAGAAACTTCGACCACATCAGTCTGCCCACCGTATCTCTGTTTTCTGACATCTCACATGGATACCTCTAGAGCATATCAGTACGCAACGATCATATGAAACGACAGTAGAACGGGTATAACGCACACAACAGGCAGACCATGACACTTCGACTCCGACTATGTTCACACTGTTACTTCGCATTCTAGCATCTGACATGCCTACAGCTATAGCAGATATGATCGCACTGACCATAAAGAACTACTTCGACGGACATATAATGAGAGCAATAGGCAAGTGAAGAAACCTCGACATCAGTCTGCACACTGTATCTCTTTATCCCTTCATCTCACATGGATACTACCGAGGCATATCGGTTCGCAACGATCATATGAGACGACATCGATGCGGGTATATCGCAAGCAACAGACAGAACAAGAAACTTCGATTTCGACTATGTTTACACTGTAACTAAACATTCTTGAATCTGATATGCCTACAGCTATAGTATATACGATCTCACTGACCATATAAGATGACTTCGAAGGATATATAACGAGAAGTAAAGATACCTCGACAACATCAGTCTGCACACTGCATCTCTGTATAGTAGATACGATCGCACTGACCATATAAGATGACTTCGAAGGACATATAACAGGAACAATAGGCAAGTGAAGATACCTCGACATCAGTCTGTAACAAGCCCACCTTATTTAGAAAATAAGTGTTAGAATAGGTTTAGAGATTAAGATATTTCGGAATTTATACAGTGAAACTAGATTATATAGTGAGCATTGTTGAAGTGCGTTGATGTTTCGAGAAACGGACGTTAGTGACGTTCCTGGAATACGCGCCAGAATGAACCAATGGGATGGGGTAGCTAAGCTTCACCGGCGTCAAAGGCGCGGGGAAAGATAGAAAGAGCTAGAGGATGTCAAAGAGGTCAGAGGTGATTGGGAGTTGGTGCGGAGCACATCGCTTCCGTATCTAGATTGCGTATACCTACGCACAGCTCGTTATCTTTTGCCATCTCTGGTGGAGATGTACTTAAAAAGTGCCATTGTAATAATATGTTAACAGTAGTGGAGTATATACAAAGTATATACTTGGTACCCTCAAAGCTTCAACGAGTGGTATGCTGGTGATGATTCCTGCTGGCTGCTTGACCACGTTTGCTGCTAGCTGTACTCGTCTATATTGTGCGTGAGATGGACACCTATTCTCGGACTCTAAAGAAAGGACTCGAGGTATTTCTAGTTTGAGTTTAGTCGCGGTTTATTGTATTAGATTTTCAATAAATCTGTTTGTATGCATTTTATCTATATAATGGACACCTTTTTCATAATTTGAGCTTGCTAACTCACGAACCCTTTGAGATATACGGAGTCCAGTTCATTTGTCGCCCAACTTAGAGGCAGGTTCAATTGTGAGGAAGGTGGAATTTACTACTTGTTGGCTCATGTAGAGATCAGTGTCGTGCTTGTGGGGTTTTGTTCGTATATTTTCTTGTAGAGCTGTTAAAATGGGCAGGAGTGATAAGAAAAAGGAAGGTGATGTAAATAAAGTAGATGAATCTGTAGAAAAGTCGGATGAAATGTCTCGGGCAACAGGATCAAAAAATGATCAGGGTAATTCTGATTCTTTATCGGACAGTATGTCAGAATTTATGAGAGATATAAATACAAATTTGTCGTCAGTTGTAGGTGGTGTTTTAGAAAATGCTCTAGATAATTTCAATGCTAGGTTAGCAAATGGGTTCTCTACGTTGAGCTTTGAAATTGAGAAAAAGTTAAGATTAGGAGGTGAACCATCTCTATCGAGTTCGAATTCATTGAATGATGCTAAAGTAAAAGCAAGTAGTGGCAATGATTCTGCGCAGAGAGGTTATGTAACAGCTTGGAAGGATGTGGGGGGTGCGAGCTTGCACTTTTCTCCGAATGGTACGATGCATCCTGTATTGTTTATCAAAAAATTGTCGAGTATGTTTGATGAGGCTGGTGTGCCAGATGAAAAACAGGTATTTTTCGCAGTGAATTGTCTGAGAAATTCAGCTTTGGACTGGGCAGAGATTAAAGAATTCAATGATTTTCAAAATTTTAAAAGAAAATTTCTGGCACGTTATTGGAGTGTAGAACATGAACGTGAGACGTTATGTAAAGTAAAGTATGGTACTTATGAAAATGGATCTAGAGCAGACTATTTTTTACGTATTATAAAGGAAGCTAAGTATTTAACGCAACCATTTAATGAGTGTGAACTTATCAGTTTGGCAATTAATCATTTTTCCCCTGATATAAAGAGAGGAATTCTCAATTCGGGTTTTCAGTCAATTGATGAAGTAGAGTTACATCTTAGGAAGATTGATTCTACCTATAATTTACAAAATGTATCTAACAATACGGGGGGTCATACTACGATAGCTTCACAGAATCGTTCAAATAATCAAAATTTCCGTTCAAATACTGGAAATAATAATAGTCATCGGGAATATCGGGATAATAATTATAAAGCGGGCCCTGTACAAAGTAGGCAAAATTGGAGACGGAATAATGATAGTCGGAATCATGATCAAAATGTTAGTCGAAACGAGAATGAGGGCACAGGCCAAGTGTCTACTATTTTCAATAATAATTATGAGGAATTACTCGAAGAAAACTCTGATAATAAAATAAAATCTGTCGCGGTAGTGCCGATTGTAAACGTAGTGGCGGCATCGGTTCAAACGACTGCGCTTGTTGACTCAGGATCGCAGATAACAGGTGTTTCGGAGAAATTTTTAAAACGTATTTTGATGCATAATTCTTTTGTGCCGCGAATACCGACAAAGTGTGCGACTTTAACCGGAGCATCTGGTAATAAGAATACTCAAGTAAAGGAGCAAGTTTACTTGACGGTCAAGTTAGGTGATTTTGAATTTGATTATGTGTTTTTGGTTGTTCCTAATCTTGTACGTGATTTGATATTTGGTTGTGATTGGATGCGAGATCACGGAGTTGTTATTGATTTTACAAAAACTGCATTAACCGGAATGTTTGATGGAAAACTTAAGCAAGTAGAATTTTTGGGTGAACCAAATGCTGGGGTTCAGATTATGATTAGCGAAATATGTGATGATGAAATACTTATTACCGAAAGTCAAAATCGCAGGATTTTGTATACAGATCAAGAAATTAGAGATATTGCGCAGAAGGCTGTTACTTTTACTGAGAATGAGCAAGTACAGTTGCGGAACTTGCTATTGGCTAATAGGGAAATATTTTCTAATCAGCCGGGTCTAATTAAAAATTACGAACATGAAATAATTTTGAAAGATTATACACCGTTTTGTTGTCGTCAATATCCAATACCGTTTACGTTTCGGAATGAAGCGCGAAGACAAATAGAGGAGATGAGAGAGTGGGGGGTGATTGAGATGAGAAAGACAGAGTATGTTAGCCCACTTGTTATTGTAAAAAAAAAGATAATACGGCTCGTGTTTGTTTAGATGCAAGCTTTTCAAATTCGCGGATGGAGAAGGATCGGGTGGTTCCCCCGAATCCATCGGAACTTATCTATAATTTTTCACCAGGGCAGTGTTTGAGTACACTGGATCTTACTGCTTCATATTGGCAGGTAGCCATAGTTAGGGAACACCAAAAATATACTGGTTTCTCATTTGAGGGACATACTTATGTGTTTAAAACTTTGTCATTCGGGTTGAGTACTTCTGTGGGTAGTTTTATCAGGGCACTGTACAATATATTAGGACCTGAGGTAATCGATTGGGTCATTCCATACGTAGATGACTTATTGATATATTCGTCGAATCCGGATTTGCATCTACAACATTTGAAGATAATCTTTGATAAATTTAAAGCAGCTGGGGTGACGATCAAATTGAAAAAATGTTTCTTTGCACGACCTAGTGTAAGTTTTTTGGGACATATCATTTCGGCGACTGGGGTGGAAATGGACCCTGATAGGGTGTCTTCTATTCAGAAGTTCCCTACGCCACGAAATATTAAGCATTTAAAATCTTTTTTGGGATTAGTCAATTATGATCGACGTTTCTGTCATCATTTTGCAGATTTGACAATTCCTCTATTGCGGTTATTGAAGAAAAATGAGAGTTGGCGTTGGGGAGAGATAGAAGCTATATCTTTCGAGAATTTGAAAAAAGCTTATTTAAATGCCGTTGTTTTGAAGCATCCTAATATGTCTAAACGCTTCTTTGTATATACCGATGCATCTGGGTACGCATTAGGTGCGTGTTTATTTCAAAAAAATGAATTAGGCGAAAATAACATTGTGGCTTTTGCAAGTAGGTCCTTGCATGGGCCTGAATTGAGATATTCGGTGACCGAGAAGGAGGCTCTAGCGATTGTGTTCGCATTGCAAAAATGGCGAGTATTTGTGCTTGGACGCGAAATTACCGTTTTGAGTGACCACAAAGCTCTATCTTTCATAAAATCTTGTAGGCTTCTGAATTCGAGAATAACGCGATGGGTGCTTTATCTGCAGGAATATGATATTCATTTCGAGTATATCAAGGGATCCGAAAATAGGATCGCCGACGCGTTATCGCGGTATCCTATTAAAGATTCAGATCATCAAGATATTGAAGTACCAGAGTCGGTGGAAATAGAAGTTGCAGCAATTAAGCGATCTGATTTGTTTAAAAGGGTAGTTCGAAATTTCAGAAATCTGGTGGATTCGCAAAAACATGATGAATTTTGTAGTCGTATTAGGGGTGACTTAGAAAAGGACGAAATACCTTCAAGAATTTTGAAATGGTATTTTTTATACAATGATGTTTTGTATAAAAAAGGTTCTCAGAATAGTAGGGGTCATAAAATTTGTATCCCGAAAAATGATGTCCTATCCTTAGTAAAACAAGAGCATGAAGAAAATGGTCACTTTGGATCTGAAAAATGTTTCCAATCTCTTCAAGAATTTTATTTTTTTCCTAAAATGCGAAAAAATATAAGGAAAATAGTTTCAGGTTGTCTTCTTTGTCAAAAAACAAAGATAGCTCCACATTTGTCAGGGGAAATGAGAAGTGTAGTACCGTCAACCCTGAATGAAATAGTATGTGTTGATTTAATGGGGCCCTTACCGCGATCCAGGTCAGGCGCGACGTTTTTGTTAGTTTTCGTTGATGCTTTCAGTAAGTTAGTTAAACTATATGCATTAAAACGAGCTACTACCAAAGCAATCCTTCGATGTTTACACAAATATATAGAGAGTGTAGCCAAACCAAGCGTAATATTATCTGATAATGGCAGTCAGTTTATAAGTATGTTGTGGAATTCTTCTTTAGATGAATTAAATATAAAACCTGCTCATACTCCAACTTATTTCCCACAAGGGAATATGACCGAGCGTGTAAATAGAGAAATTGGCCGTCTTCTTAGACTAATCTGCAATGAAAAACATACAAAATGGGCCAGTATCTCAGTAGAAGTTGAGTCATGGTTAAACAATGTTTATCATGAGAGTACGGGTTTTATTCCTAAAATCCTTCATTTTAATGAAAATAGAAGTAACCCATTTTTGAAATTTGACGGTCCACAGCCAGAATATGAAAAGTTGAGTCATGATGGAATGATTCTTCTAGCACATGAGCGTCTGATCAGTAAGGCCGAAAGGCGTAAAATGCGTTATGATCGTGATAAAAAATTAGTAAAATTCAATATCGGGGATAAGGTGTTGGTGCGAACCCATCCACAATCTGATGCTGAGTTAGGTAAAATCAAGAAATTATTTTTGCTTTTTGATGGACCATGCACTGTTACTGCACAGCGGGGCTTTAATTCTTATGAATTACGGAGGGATATAGATGGTTCATTTATGGGGGTGCACAATATTTATAATTTAAGACCGTTTGTGTATCCTGCTTTAACCGTATATTGATTCTTCTAATGTTATTATATGAATCAATAGGGGGATATTGTAACAAGCTCAGCTTATTTAGAAAATAAGTGTTAGAATAGGTTTAGAGATTGAGATATTTCGGAATTTATACAGTGAAACTAGATTATATAGTGAGCATTGTTGAAGTGCGTTGATGTTTCGAGAAACGGACGTTAGTGACGTTCCTGGAATACGCGCCAGAATGAACCAATGGGATGGGGTAGCTAAGCTTCACCGGCGTCAAAGGCGCGGGGAAAGATAGAAAGAGCTAGAGGATGTTAAAGAGGTCAGAGGTGATTGGGAGTTGGTGCGGAGCACATCGCTTCCGTATCTAGATTGCGTATACCTACGCACAGCTCGTTATCTTTTGCCATCTCTGGTGGAGATGTACTTAAAAAGTGCCATTGTAATAATATGTTAACAGTAGTGGAGTTTATACAAAGTATATACTTGGTACCCTCAAAGCTTCAACGAGTGGTATGCTGGTGATGATTCCTGCTGGCTGCTTGACCACGTTTGCTGCTAGCTGTACTCGTCTATATTGTGCGTGAGATGAACACCTATTCTCGGACTCTAAAGAAAGGACTCGAGGTATTTCTAGTTCAAGTTTAGTCGCGGTTCATTGTATTAGATTTTCAATAAATCTGTTTGTATGCATTTTATCTATATAATGGACACCTTTTTCATAATTTGAGCTTGCTAACTCACGAACCCTTTGAGATATACGGAGTCCAGTTCAAGTCTGCACATTATATATCTGTATTCTATCATCTCACATGGATACCTCTGGAGCATATCAGTTCGCAACGATCATATGAGATGACATCAAAACGGGTATAACGCATACAACAGACAGAACATGAAACTTCGACTCCGACTATGTTCACACTGTAACTTTGCATTCTAGCATCTGACATGCCTACAGTTATAGCAGATACGATCGCACTAACCATATAGGACGACTTTGAAGGACATATAACGAGAACAATGAGCACGTGAAGATTATTCGACAACATCAGTAGGCACACTGTATCTCTGTATTCAATCATCTCACATGGATACCTCTGGAGCATATCAGTTCGCAACGATCGTATGAGACGATATCGGAACGAGTATAACGCACAAAACGAGTAGAACATGAAGCTTTGACTTCGACTATGTTTACACTGTAACTTTGTATTCTAGCATCTGACATGCCTAACGTTATATCAGATAGGATCGCACTGACCATATAGGAAGACTTCGAAGGACATATAACGGGAACGATAAGCAATTGAAGATTCTTTGACAACATCAGTCTGCACACCATACCTCTGTATTCTATCATCTCACTTGGATACCTCTGAAGCATATCAATTCGCAACGATCATATGAGACAACATCGAAACGGGAATAACGCACAGAACAGGCAGAGCAAGAAACTTCGACTATGTTTACACTGTAACTCTGATTCTAGCATCTAATACGCCTATTCAAGAAGCATATATGACAGCTCATTATGTGCGAGTGGAATACTATACTCTTTCATATTCAACAAACAAGAGTCGGTAAACCGGCGTGTTCGCCAAAACTTCAAACTCATCAATCTTGATAATAAGTCGGTTATTCATCTCATAGGTAGACATTGTCAAGTGTGTCCTAGATCGAAATAGAGCAAACAACAAAGAGAACAGGAAACTTCGACGCTGACTATGTTTACACTGTGGCTCGGAATTCAAGCATCTGACATGCCTGCAGTTGAAACAGATACGATCGCACTGACCATATGGAATGAGTTTAAAGGACATATAACGAGATTGAGAGGCAAGTGAAGATACTTCGACCACATCAGTCTGCCCACCGTATCTCTGTTTTCTGACATCTCACATGGATACCTAGAGAGCATATCAGTACGCAACGATCATATGAGACGACAGTAGAACAGGTATAACGCACACAACAGGCAGACCATGACACGTCGACTTCGACTATGTTCACACTGTTACTTCGCATTCTAGCATCTGACATGCCTACAGCTATAGCAGATATGATCGCACTGACCATAAAGAACTACTTCGACGGACATATAATGAGAGCAATAGGCAAGTGAAGAAACCTCGACATCAGTCTGCACACTGTATCTCTTTATTCCTTCATCTCACATGTATACTTCCGAGGAATATCGGTTCGCAACGATCATATGACACGACATCGATGCGGGTATATCGCAAGCAACAGGCAGAACAAGAAACTTCGATTTCGACTATGTTTACACTGTAACTAAACATTCTTGAATCTGATATGCCTACAGCTATAGTATATACGATCTCACTGACCATATAAGATGACTTCGAAGGATATATAACGAGAAGTAAAGATACCTCGACAACATCAGTCTGCACACTGCATCTCTGTATAGTAGATACGATCGCACTGACCATATAAGATGACTTCGAAGGACATATAACAGGAACAATAGGCAAGTGAAGATACCTCGACATCAGTCTGCACACTATATCTCTGTATTCTATCATCTCACATGGATACCTCTGGAGCATATCAGTTCGCAACGATCATATGAGATGACATCAAATTGGGTATAACGCATACAACAGACAGAACATGAAACTTCGACTCCGACTATGTTCACACTGTAACTTTGCATTCTAGCATCTGACATGCCTACAGTTATAGCAGATACGATCGCACTAAACATATAGGACGACTTTGAAGGACATATAACGAGAACAATGAGCAAGTGAAGATTATTCGACAACATCAGTAGGCACACTGTATCTCTGTATTCAATCATCTCTCATGGATACCTCTGGAGAATATTAGTTCGCGACGATCATATAAGACGACATCGAAGCGGATATAACGCACACAACAGACAAAACAAGAAACTCTGACTCCGACTATGTTCACACTGTAACTCCGCATTCAAGCATCTGACATGCCTACAGCTATAGCAGATACGATCGCACTGACCATAAAAGAGGACTTCGAAGGACATATAACGATAACAATAGGCAAGTGAAGATACCTCGACAACATCAGTCTGCACACTGTATCTCTGTATTCTATCATCCCACATGGATACCTCTGGAGCATATCAGTTCGCAACGATCGTAGAAGACGATATCGAAACGAGTATAACGCACAAAACGAGTAGAACATGAAACTTTGACTTCGACTATGTTTACACTGTAACTTTGTATTCTAGCATCTGACATGCCTACCGTTATATCAGATAGGATCGCACTGACCATATAGGAAGACTTCGAAGGACATATAACGAGAATGATAGGCAATTGAAGATTCTTCGACAACATCAGTCTGCACACCATAGAGCAAGAAGCATATATGACAGCTCATTATGTGCGAGTGGAATACTATACTCTTTCATATTCAACAAACAAGAGTTGGTAAACCGGCGTGTTCGCCAAAACTTCAAACTCATCAATCTTGATAATAAGTCGGTTATTCATCTCATAGGTAGACATTGTCAAGTGTTTCCTAGATCGAAATAGAGCAAACAACAGAGAGAACAGGAAACTTCGACGCTGACTATGTTTGCACTGTGGCTCGGAATTCAAGCATCTGACATGCCTGCAGTTGAAACAGATACGATCGCACTGACCATATGGAATGAGTTTAAAGGACATATAACGAGATTGAGATGCAAGTGGAGATACTTCGACCACATCAGTCTGCCCACCGTTTCTCTGTTTTCTGACATCTCACATGGATACCTCTAGAGCATATCAGTACGCAACGATCCTATGAGACGACAGTAGAACGGGTATAACGCAAACAACAGGCAGACCATGACACTTCGACTTCGACTATGTTCACACCGTTACTTCGCATTCTAGCATCTGACATGCCTACAGCTATAGCAGATATGATCGCACTGACCATAAAGAACTACTTCGACGGACATATAATGAGAGCAATAGGCAAGTGAAGAAACCTCGACATCAGTCTGCACACTGTATCTCTTTATCCCTTCATCTCACATGGATACTTCCGAGGCATATCGGTTCGCAACGATCATATGAGACGACATCGATGCGGGTATATCGCAAGCAACAGGCAGAACAAGAAACTTCGATTTCGACTATGTTCACACTGTAACTAAACATTCTTGAATCTGATATGCCTACAGCTATAGTATATACGATCTCACTGACCATATAAGATGACTTCGAAGGATATATAACGAGAAGTAAAGATACCTCGACAACATCAGTCTGCACACTGCATCTCTGTATTCTATCATCTCACATCGATATTTTAGAGGCATATTAGTTCGCATTGATCATATAAGACGAAATCGAAGCGAGTATAACGCACGCAATAGGCAAAACAAGAAACTTAGACTTCGACTATGTTTACACCGTAACTTCACATTCTAGAATCTGATATGCCTACAGCTATAGTAGATACGATCGCACTGACCATATAAGATGACTTCGAAGGACATATAACAGGAACAATATGCAAATGAAGATACCTCGACATCAGTTTGCACACTATATCTCTGTATTCCACCATCTCACATGGATACCTCTGGAGCATATCAGTTCGCAACGATCATATGAGATGACATCAAAACGGGTATAACGCACACAACCGACAGAACATGAAACTTCGACTATGACTATGTTCACACTGTATTGCTGCATTCTTGTATCTGACATGCCTTCAGTTATGACAGATACGATCGCACTGACCATATAGGACGACTTCAATGGATATATAACGAGAACAATAGGCAAGTGAAGATACTTCAACAACATCAGTCTGCACACTATATCTCTGTATTCTATCATCTCACATGGATACCTCTGGAGCATATCAGTTCGCAACGATCATATGAGATGACATCAGATTGGGTATAACGCATACAACCGACAGAACATGAAACTTCGACTCCGACTATGTTCACACTGTATTGCTGCATTCTTGTATCTGACATGCCTACAGTTATGACAGATACGATCGCACTGACCATATAGGACGACTTCAATGGATATATAACAGGAACAATAGGCAAGTTAAGATACCTCGACATCAGTCTGCACACTATATCTCTGTATTCTATCATCTCACATGGATACCTCTGGAGCATATCAGTTCGCAACGATCATATGAGATGACATCAAATTGGGTATAACGCATACAACAGACAGAACATGAAACTTCGACTCCGACTATGTTCACACGGTAACTTTGCATTCTAGCATCTGACATGCCTACAGTTATAGCAGATACGATCGCACTAACCATATAGGACGACTTTGAAGGACATATAACGAGAACAATGAGCAAGTGAAGATTATTCGACAACATCAGTAGGCACACTGTATCTCTGTATTCAATCATCTCTCATGGATACCTCTGGAGGATATTAGTTCGCGACGATCATATTAGACGACATCGAAGCGGATATAACGCACACAACAGACAAAACAAGAAACTCTGACTCCGACTATGTTCACACTGTAACTCCGCATTCAAGCATCTGACATGCCTACAGCTATAGCAGATACGATCGCACTGACCATAAAAGAGGACTTCGAAGGACATATAACGATAACAATAGGAAAGTGAAGATACCTCGACAACATCAGTCTGCACACTGTATCTCTGTATTTTATCATCCCACATGGATACCTCTGGAGCATATCAGTTCGCAACGATCGTAGAAGACGATATCGAAACGAGTATAACGCACAAAACGAGTAGAACATGAAACTTTGACTTCGACTATGTTTACACTGTAACTTTGTATTCTAGCATCTGACATGCCTACCGTTATATCAGATAGGATCGCACTGACCATATAGGAAGACTTCGGAGGACATATAACGAGAATGATAGGCAATTGAAGATTCTTCGACAACATCAGTCTGCACACCATAGAGCAAGAAGCATATATGACAGCTCATTATGTGCGAGTGGAATACTATACTCTTTCATATTCAACAAACAAGAGTTGGTAAATCGGCGTGTTCGCCAAAACTTCAAACTCATCAATCTTGATAATAAGTCGGTTATTCATCTCATAGGTAGACATTGTCAAGTGTTTCCTAGATCGAAATAGAGCAAACAACAGAGAGAACAGGAAACTTCGACGCTGACTATGTTTACACTGTGGCTCGGAATTCAAGCATCTGACATGCCTGCAGTTGAAACAGATACGATCGCACTGACCATATGGAATGAGTTTAAAGGACATATAACGAGATTGAGAGGCAAGTGAAGATACTTCGACCACATCAGTCTGCCCACCGTTTCTCTGTTTTCTGACATCTCACATGGATACCTCTAGAGCATATCAGTACGCAACGATCATATGAGACGACATCAAAACGGGTATAACGCACACAACCGACAGAACATGAAACTTCGACTCCGACTATGTTCACACTGTAACTTTGCATTCTAGCATCTGACATGCCTACATTCATAGCAGATACGATCGCACTGACCATATAGGACGACTTCAATGGATATATAACGAGAACAATAGGCAAGTGAAGATACTTCAACAACATCAGTCTGCACATTGTTTCTCTGTATTCCATCATCTCACATGGATACCTCTGGAGCATATCAGTCCCAAACGATCATATGAGACGTCATCAAAACAGGTGTAACGCACACAACAGGCAGAACATGAAACTTCGACATCGACTATGTTTACACTATAACTTCGCATCCTAGCATCTGAAATGCCTACAGCAATGGCATACACGATCGCACTGACCATAAAAGACGACTCCGGAGGACATATAACGAGAACAATGAGCAAGTGGAGATTCTTTGACAACATCAGTCTGCACACTGTATCGAAACGGGTATAACGCACACAACAAGTAGAACAAGAAACTTTGACTTCGACTATGTTTACACTGTAACTTTGTATTCTAGCATCTGACATGCCTAC
Source organism: Phaedon cochleariae (assembly GCA_918026855.4). Classification (NCBI taxonomy): domain Eukaryota; kingdom Metazoa; phylum Arthropoda; class Insecta; order Coleoptera; family Chrysomelidae; genus Phaedon; species Phaedon cochleariae. Next base: position 18,049,172 of record OU896718.1, on the reverse strand, counting down.
AGTTATAGCAGATACGATCACACTGACCATATAGGACGACTTCGCAGGACATATCACGAGAACGATAGGCAAGTGAAGATTCTTCGACAACATCAGTCTGCACACCATATCTCTGTATTCTATGATCTCACTTGGATACCTCTGGAGCATATCAATTCGCAACGATCATATGAGACAACATCGAAACGGGTATGACGCACAGAACAGGCAGAGCAAGAAACTTCGACTTCGACTATGTTTACACTGTAACTTTGTATTCTAGCATCTGACATGCCTACGGTTATATCAGATACAATCGCACTGACCATATAGGACGACTTCGAAGGACATATAACGAGAACGATAGGCAAGTGGAGTTTCTTCGACAACATCAGTCTGCATTTCATATCTCTGTATTCTATCATCTCACTTGGATACCTCTGAAGCATATCAATTCACAACGATAATATGAGACAACATCGAAACGGGTATAACGCACAGAACAGGCAGAGCAAGAAACTTCGACTTCGACTATGTTTACCCTGTAACTCTGATTCTCGCATCTGATACGCCTATCCAAGAAGCATATATGACAGCTTATTATGTGCGAGTGGAATACTATACTCTTTCATATTCACCAAACAAGAGTCGGTAAACCGGCGTGTTCGCCAAAACTTCGAACTTATCAATCTTGATAATAAGTCGGTTATTCATCTCATAGGTAGACATTGTCAAGTGTTTCCTAGATCGGAATAAAACAAACAACAGAGAGAACAAGAAACATCGACGCTGAATATGTTTACACTGTGGCTCGGAATTCAAGCATTAGACATGCCTGCAGTTGAAACAGATACGATCGCACTGACCATATAGGATGAGTTTGAAGGACATATAACGAGATTGATAGGCAAGTGAAGATACTTCGACTACATCAGTCTGCCCACCGTATCTATGTTTTCTGACATCTCACATGGATACCTCTGGAGCATATCAGTACGCAACGATCATATGAGACGACAGCAAAACGGGTATAACGCACACAACAGGCAGACCATGACACTTCGACTTCGACTATGTTTACACTGTTACTTCGCATTCCAGCATCTGACATGCCTACAGGTATAGCAGATATGATCGCACTGACCATAAAAAACTACTTCGACGGACATATAACGAGAGCAATAGGCAAGTGAAGATACCTCGACATCAGTCTGCACACTGTATCTCTGTATCCCTTCATCTCACATGGATACTTTCGAGGCATATCGGTTCGCAACGATCATATGAGACGACATCGATGCGGGTATATCGCACGCAACAGGCAGAACAAGAAACATCGACTTCAACTATGTTTACACTGTAACTAAACATTCTAGAATCTGATATGCCTACAGCTATAGTATATACGATCTCACTGACCATATAAGATGACTTCGAAGGATATATAACGAGAAGTGAAGATACCTCGACAACATCAGTCTGCACACTGCATCTCTGTATTCTATCATCTCACATCGATATTTTAGAGGCATATTAGTTCGCAACGATCATATAAGACGAAATCGAAGCGAGTATAACGCACGCAACAGGCAGAACAAGAAACTTAGACTTCGACTATGTTTACACCGTAACTTCACATTCTAGAATCTGATATGCCTACAGCTATAGTAGATACGATAGCACTGACCATATAAGATGACTTCGAAGGACATATAACAGGAACAATAGGCAAGTGAAGATACCTCGACATCAGTCTGCACACTATATCTCTGTATTCTATCATCTCTCATGGATATCTCTGGAGCATATTAGTCCGCAACGATCATATGAGACGACAGCAGAACGGGTATAACGCACAAAACAGGCAGAACATGACACTTCGACTTCGACTATGTTCACACTGTTACTTCGCATTCTAACATCTGACATGCCTTCAGCTATAGCAGATATAATCGCACTGACCATGAAAAACTACTTCGACGGACATATAACGAGAGCAATACGCAAGTGAAGAAACCTCGACAACATCAGTCTGCACACTGTATCTCTGTATCTCATCATCTCATATGGATACTTTCGAGGCATATCGGTTCGCAACGATCATATAAGACGACATCGATGCGGGTATATCGCACGCAAAAGGCAGAACAAGAAACTTCGACTTCGACTATGTTTACACTGTAACTAAACATTCTAGAATCCGATATAGCTATGGTATATATGATCTCACTGACCATATAAGATGACTCCGAAGGATATATAACGAGAAGTGAAGATACCTCGACAACATCAGTCTGCACACTGCATCTCTGAATTCTCTCATCTCAGATGGAGATTTTAGAGGTATATTAGTTCGCAACGATCATATAAGACGAAATCGAAGCGGGTATATAGCACGCAACAGGCAGAACAAGAAAATTAGACTTCGACTATGTTCACACCGTAACTTCACATTCTTGAATCTGATTTGCCTACAGCTATAGTAGATACGATCGCACTGACCATATATGATGACTTCGAAGGACATATAACAGGAACAATAGGCAAGTGAAGATACCTCGACATCAGTCTGCACACTATATCTCTGTATTCTATCATCTCACATGGATACCTCTGGAGCATATCAGTTCGCAACGATCATATGAGATGACATCAAAACGGGTATAACGCATACAACAGACAGATCATGAAACTTCGACTCCGACTATGTTCACACTGTAACTTTGCATTCTAGCATCTGACATGCCTACAGTTATAGCAGATACGATCGCACTAACCATATAGGACGACTTTGAAGGACATATAACGAGAACAATGAGCAAGTGAAGATTATTCGACAACATCAGTAGGCACACTGTATCTCTGTATTCGATCCTCTCACATGGATACCTCTGGAGAATATTAGTTTGCGACGATCATATTAGACGACATCGAAGCGGATATAACGTACACAACAGACAAAACAAGAAACTCTGACTCCGACTATGTTCACACTGTAACTCCGCATTCAAGCATCTGACATGCCTACAGCTATAGCAGATACGATCGCACTGACCATAAAAGAGGACTTCGAAGGACATATAACGAGAACAAAAGGCAAGTGAAGATACCTCGACAACATCAGTCTGCACACTGTATCTCTGTATTCTATCATCCCACATGGATACCTCTGGAGCATATTAGTTCGCAACAATCGTATAAGACGATATTGAAACGGGTATAACGCACACAACGAGTAGAACATGAAACTTTGACTTCGACTATGTTTACACTGTAACTTTGTATTCTAGCATCTGACATACCTACCGTTTGATCAGATACGATCGCACTGACCATATAGGGAGACTTCGAAGGACATATAACGAGAACGATAGGCAAGTGAAGATTCTTCGACAACATCAGTCTGCACACCATATCTCTGTATTCTATCATCTCACTTGGATACCTCTGAAGCATATCAATTCGCAACGATCATATGAGACAACATCGAAACGGGTATAACGCACAGAACAGGCAGAGCAAGAAACTTCGACTATGTTTACACTGTAACTCTGATTCTAGCATCTAATACGCCTATTCAAGAAGCATATATGACAGCTCATTATGTGCGAGTGGAAAACTATACTCTTTCATATTCAACAAACAAGAGTCGGTAAACCGGCGTGTTCGCCAAAACTTCAAACTCATCAATCTTGATAATAAGTCGGTTATTCATCTCATAGGTAGACATTGTCAAGTGTTTCCTAGATCGAAATAGAGCAAATAACAGAGAGAACAGGAAACTTCGACGCTGACTATGTTTACACTGTGGCTCGAGATTCAAGCATCTGACATGCCTGCGGTTGAAACAGATACGAACGCACTGACCATATGGAATGAGTTTAAAGGACATATAACGAGATTGAGAGGCAAGTGAAGATACTTCGACCACATCAGTCTGCCCACCGTATCTCTGTTTTCTGACATCTCACATGGATACCTCTGGAGCATATCAGTACGCAACGATCATATGAGACGACAGTAGAACGGGTATAACGCACACAACAGGCAGACCATGACACTTCGACTTCGACTATGTTCACACTGTTACTTCGCATTCTAGCATCTGACATGCCCACAGCTATAGCAGATATGATCGCACTGACCATAAAGATCTACTTCGACGGACATATAATGAGAGCAATAGGCAAGTGAAGAAACCTCGACATCAGTCTGCACATTGTATCCCTTCATCTCACATGGATACTTCCGAGGCATATCGGTTCGCAACGATCATATGAGACGACATCGATGCGGGTATATGGCACGCAACAGGCAGAACAAGAAACTCCGATTTCGACTATGTTTACACTGTAACTAAACATTCTTGAATCTGATATGCCTACAGCTATAGTATATACGATCTCACTGACCATATAAGATGACTTCGAATGATATATAACGAGAAGTGAAGATACCTCGACAACATCAGTCTGCACACTGCATCTCTGTATAGTAGATACGATCGCACTGACCATATAAGATGACTTCGAAGGACATATAACAGGAACAATAGGCAAGTGAAGATACCTCGACATCAGTCTGCACACTATATCTTTGTATTCTATCATCTCACATGGATACCTCTGGAGCATATCAGTTCGCAACGATCATGTGAGATGACATCAAAACGGGTATAACGCATACATCAGACAGAACATGAAACTTCGACTCCGACTATGTTCACACTGTAACTTTGCATTCTAGCATCTGACATGCCTACAGTTATAGCAGATACGATCGCACTAACCATATAGGACGACTTTGAAGGACATATAACGAGAACAATGAGCAAGGGAAGATTATTCGACAACATCAGTAGGCACACTGTATCTCTGTATTCAATCATATCACATGGATACCTCTGGAGAATATTAGTTCGCGACGATCATATTAGACGACATCGAAGCGGATATAACGCACACAACAGACAAAACAAGAAACTCTGACTCCGACTATGTTCACACTGTAACTCCGCATTCAAGCATCTGACATGCCCTTCAGCTATGACAGATACAATCGCACTGACCATAAAAGAGGACTTCGAAGGACAAATAACGATAACAATAGGCAAGTGAAGAAACCTCGACATCAGTCTGCACACTGTATCTCTTTATCCCTTCTTCTCACATGGATACTTCCGAGGAATATCGGTTCGCAACGATCATATGAGACGACATCGATGCGGGTATATCGCAAGCAACAGGCAGAACAAGAAACTTCGATTTCGACTATGTTTACACTGTAACTAAACATTCTTGAATCTGATATGCCTACAGCTATAGTATATACGATCTCACTAACCATATAAGATGACTTCGAAGGATATATAACGAGAAGTAAAGATACCTCGACAACATCAGTCTGCACACTGCATCTCTGTATAGTAGATACGATCGCACTGACCATATAAGATGACTTCGAAGGACATATAACAGGAACAATAGGCAAGTGAAGATACATCGACATCAGTCTGCACACTATATCTCTGTATTCTATCATCTTACATGGATACCTCTGGAGCATATCAGTCCGCAACGATCATATGAGATGACATCGAAACGGGTATAACGCATACAACAGACAGAACATGAAACTTCGACTCCGACTATGTTCACACTGTAACTTTACATTCTAGCATCTGACATGCCTACAGTTATAGCAGATACGATCGCACTAACCATATAGGACGACTTTGAAGGACATATAACGAGAACAATGAGCAAGGGAAGATTATTCGACAACATCAGTAGGCACACTGTATCTCTGTATTCAATCATATCACATGGATACCTCTGGAGAATATTAGTTCGCGACGATCATATTAGACGACATCGAAGCGGATATAACGCACACAACAGACAAAACAAGAAACTCTGACTCCGACTATGTTCACACTGTAACTCCGCATTCAAGCATCTGACATGCCCTTCAGCTATGACAGATACAATCGCACTGACCATAAAAGAGGACTTCGAAGGACAAATAACGATAACAATAGGCAAGTGAAGATACCTCGACAACATCAGTCTGCACACTGTATCTGTGTATTCTATCATCCCACATGGATACCTCTGGAGCATATCAATTCGCAACGATCGTATAAGACGATATCGAAACGAGTCTAACGCACAAAACGAGTAGAACATGAAACTTTGACTTCGACTATGTTTACACTGTAACTTTGTATTCTAGCATCTGACATGCCTACCGTTATATCAGATAGGATCGCACTGACCATATAGGAAGACTTCGAAGGACATATAACGAGAACGATAGGCAATTGAAGATTCTTCGAGAACATCAGTCTGCACACCATATCTCTGTATTCTATCATCTCACTTGGATACCTCTGAAGCATATCAATTCGCAACGATCATATGAGACAACATCGGAACGGGAATAACGCACAGAACAGGCAGAGCAAGAAACTTCGACTATGTTTACACTGTAACTCTGATTCTAGCATCTAATACGCCTATTCAAGAAGCATATATGACAGCTCATTATGTGCGAGTGGAATACTATACTCTTTCATAATCAACAAACAAGAGTCGGTAAACCGGCGTGTTCGCCAAAACTTCAAACTCATCAATCTTGATAATAAGTCGGTTATTCATCTCATAGGTAGACATTGTCAAGTGTTTCCTAGATCGAAATAGAGCGAACAACAGAGAGAACAGGAAACTTCGACGCTGACTATGTTTACACTGTGGCTCGGAATCCAAGCATCTGACATGCCTGCAGTTGAAACAGATACGATCGCACTGACCATATGGAATGAGTTTGAAGGACATATAACGAGATTGAGAGGCAAGTGAAGATACTTCGACCATATCAGTCTGCCCACCGTATCTCTGTTTTCTGACATCTGACATGGATACCTCTAGAGCATATCAGTACGCAACGATCATATGAGACGACAGTAGAACGGGTATAACGCACACAACAGGCAGACCATGACACTTCGACTTCGACTATGTTCACACTGTTACTTCGCATTCTAGCATCTGACATGCCTACAGCTATAGCAGATATGATCGCACTGACCATAAAGAACTACTTCGACGGACATATAATGAGAGCAATAGGCAAGTGAAGAAACCTCGACATCAGTCTGCACACTGTATCTCTTTATCCCTTCATCTCACATGGATACTTCCGAGGAATATCGGTTCGCAACGATCATATGAGACGACATCGATGCGGGTATATCGCAAGCAACAGGCAGAACAAGAAACTTCGATTTCGACTATGTTTACACTGTAACTAAACATTCTTGAATCTGATATGCCTACAGCCATAGTATATACGATCTCACTGACCATATAAGATGACTTCGAAGGATATAAAACGAGAAGTAAAGATACCTCGACAACATCAGTCTGCACACTGCATTTGTGTATAGTAGATACGATCGCACTGACCATTTAAGATGACTTCGAAGGACATATAACAGGAACAATAGGCAAGTGAAGATACCTCGACATCAGTCTGCACACTATATCTCTGTATTCTATCATCTCACATGGATACCTCTGGAGCATATCAGTTCGCAACGATCATATGAGATGACATCAAAACGGGTATAACGCATACAACAGACAGAACATGAAACTTCGACTCCGACTATGTTCACACTGTAACTTTGCATTCTAGCATCTGACATGCCTACAGTTATAGCAGATACGATCGCACTAACCATATAGGACGACTTTGAAGGACATATAACGAGAACAATGAGCAAGTGAAGATTATTCGACAACATCAGTAGGCACACTGTATCTCTGTATTCAATCATCTCACATGGATACCTCTGGAGAATATTGGTTCGCGACGATCATATTAGACGACATCGAAGCGGATATAACGCACACAACAGACAAAACAAGAAACTCTGACTCCGACTATGTTCACACTGTAACTCCGCATTCAAGCATCTGACATGCCTACAGCTATAGCAGATACGATCACACTGACCATAAAAGAGGACTTCGAAGGACATATAACGATAACAATAGGCAAGTGAAGATACCTCGACATCATCAGTCTGCACACTGTATCTCTGTATTCTATCATCCCACATGGATACCTCTGGAGCATATCAGTTCGCAACGATCGTAGAAGACGATATCGAAACGAGTATAACGCACAAAACGAGTAGAACATGAAACTTTGACTTCGACTATGTTTACACTGTAACTTTGTATTCTAGCATCTGACATGCCTACCGTTATATCAGATAGGATCGCACTGACCATATAGGAAGACTTCAAAGGACATATAACGAGAACGATAGGCAATTGAAGATTCTTCGACAACATCAGTCTGCACACCATAGAGCAAGAAGCATATATATGACAGCTCATTATGTGCGAGTGGAATACTATCCTCTTTCATATTCAACAAACAAGAGTCGGTAAACCGGCGTGTTCGCCAAAACTTCAAACTCATCAATCTTGATAATAAGTCGGTTATTCATCTCATAGGTAGACATTGTCAAGTGTTTCCTAGATCGAAATAGAGCAAACAACAGAGAGAACAGGGAACTTCGACGCTGACTATGTTTACACTGTGGCTCGGAATTCAAGCATCTGACATGCCTGCAGTTGAAACAGATACGATCGCACTGACCATATGAAATGAGTTTAAAGGACATATAACGAGATTGAGAGGCAAGTGAAGATACTTCGACCACATCAGTCTGCCCACCGTATCTCTGTTTTCTGACATCTCACATGGATACCTCTAGAGCATATCAGTACGCAACGATCATATGAGACGACAGTAGAACGGGTATAACGCACACAACAGGCAGACAATGACACTTCGACTTCGACTATGTTCACACCGTTACTTCGCATTCTAGCATCTGACATGCCTACAGCTACACTGAGAAAAGTCGTCCAAGTCAAATTTGTTCCTGAGTTTTCTTCATTTCGGATAGATGAAATTTTTATTGCCGGAAATATTTCTGCTACTTCTGAAAGCAAAAAAGTTGTTTCTGAAGTGAGAGTTTCGTCCTAAGAGCAATAACTACTCGCGACTAAAATTCCGTTCAATAATTCGATAATACTGATATGCAGATAACTGATTGGGACAGAAACAATAATTGCTATTAATGAACCTATATTTCTGAAATGTAATGTCTGTCATAGCAGCTCATTTTTCCTCCATTATCGACCAGAAAGATCATTGCAGGTTGCAAAATATTGGCGAGTAGTGATCTATCATATATGATTCGAGCTTTCGGAAGTTTCCGCCCTGATTCGACGCCAAGTGAAGGTCGCAAACACAGTAGTTGCGATTGCGAAACGGTCAGTCGGTCAAACGAAGTGAGTGTGTGTCGAGGTCACAGGTCGAGGTGTGTGTATTTGTTTTGTGGTTCATTCTCATTCTATTTCGAATAGGACCCTCTGTATTTTGTTTCATTTTCAGATTCTCCCTGGAGAGCTGATTTCGTAGATCTCTCATACTTAGGGTCTAGCGAGAATAATTACAGAGATATAGGGTGTGAAAAATCAATTTTGTTCGACTTCAAGAATTTTCGTGCCGAAACTATCCATATTATTGCTCAAAACTGCTTGCATGTCCCTATCTTTACTTTGCATTTACTGTTTATTGATATTCAATTGGAATACAGGGTGGTGCATAACTCAAAATTTTCAACCACCCTGTATTTGTTTCAATTGGATGTCGATAGACAGTAAATAAAACGTTGACAGGGATATGCAAGCCGTTTTGAGCAATAATGAATACTTTCGACACAAAAAATTCTCAAAGTCGAAAAATATCGATTTTTCCACCCTATATCTGCGTAATCATTCTCGCTAGAATAAATCTACCAAATCAGCTGTCCAGGGAGAATCTGAAAATATAACAAAATACATTGGGTCCTATGTTGAATAATGAAGTTAATAATAATAATAATAATAATAATATGGCTTTTATTGCTGCTGCAACACCTTTTTACATTATATGTGGAAATAAATGAATACATAAATATATAACTATATAGGTACATCATATGAATCATATATATAAATCGTGAAATGCGGTGGCTGCATAGCAAAGGCAAAGTTCGCACTTCTTCAATTGGATATAAAATAACCAATTTCAGAAGCCGCGCTCTTCCACTTAACCTGGAGACATGATGAAATATAACTAAACTATTTAAATAAAAAAATTATAAAAAGTAAATTATCCTATATATAAATATGCTAGAAATGCATTAACATAAAAACAATATTAGAAGCCTCGCTCTTCTACTTTACCTGGAGACATGATGATGAAAAACTAAACTATCTTTATCGTAGAGAAAATATAAAAAAAAGAATTAACCTATAACTATGCTAGAAATGCAATGCAATTACAATCAATATGTGTATATCATAGGGGTGTACATAGGTTGATGCTACTTTTCATAGAAGTGGCAACGCCGCAATGCTGAAAATATTTCAGATCGATGAAACAAAACTAATTACTGTAGAAATCAAATCTTCAGAATAATCTCATGTCTTGTTCTCCGTTCACGTCTAATGCTCCATTCACCGTGAATCAGCCTAGTTTATGTATAATGACGAATTGTCAAATTTATATTTTGAATATTTTCTTGATCTCATAGGAATATAGGATGTTATGTTGTTTGTTGTGAATTTTTGTATCATTTTGTATATTACCCGTTTACGTCTAATGCGCCATTCGCCGTGAATCAGGCAATCATTATATTTCATCGGAAAATTCAAAGACCTACCTCGCAAATTTTGCTCGCTGGACTGATGTTCCATACTGGCCGCTTCAAATTTTCGATATGATCCGTTGAAAAATCGAATAATTGATATATGTTGCCTGCATTTCGGCAGTTCAAAACAGCGCAAATATTCATGATGTATTATTATTCGAATATGATTCGAATACCTGTGTATTTTACGTATTTGACAAACCTTAAATGTAATGTCATGTTACGTTCATGTATTGTCCAATCCCGTCAATTTACTCATGACATTTCATCTTTTTTGTGGTTATGTAGCACTGCCAAGTGTACGTACTCTTATTATACAAAAACTGTCAAATTCATACAGGGACTCTAAATCAGGCTAGTTTATGTATAATGAGAAATTGTCGAATTCATATTTTGAATATTTTTTGATCTCATAGTTGTTGTTGTTGTTGTTCTTTGTGAATTTTCGTTTTATTTTGTATATTATGGTAGTGTAGACTGAGTAATGTATGTTATGAGACATATTATTTTCCTATATACAAAGTTGCTCAAATAAAGGTTCTTTTATTTCAATAACTGTTGATTCTAATTATACATCCCTCTACTTGACACTTTGGTCACAAGCTAGTTGTCTACTCATTATACGATAGTTTTTTTGATTACAATAACTCATCAGCTAAATCATAAGAAGTGAGTTTAGTAACTCACCATGAGCAAACATCAATTCAATGCAAGCTAGTTACAAACTCATTGGAAGATAACTAATTACTTATGTTTACTCATCAACTAACTCATAGGGAGCCAGTTTAGTAACTCACCATAGGCTAACTATCAATTTAATGCAAGCTAGTTACAAACTCATTGGAAGATGACTGGTTAGTTATGTTTACTTATCAGCTAACTCATAGGAAGCGAGTGTAGTAACTCACCATAAGCTAACTATCAATTCAATGCAAGCTAGTTACAAACTCATTGGAAGATAACTGATTACTTATGTTCAGACTAGAGGCAACTAAAACAAGATATCTGGTGATTAATCATGAGACATTATTCATTATAGACAAAAAAAATAACTCACATATGGGTGGTTTACCAGTTAACTAGTGGCTAGTAATTAGAGTTGCTTTAAACAACTTAATGATGGTAAGTGATTTATTTCAGCAAACTCTTTTTACTTGTGGTAAGTTAGTTGGAGAGCTGTCCCATATAGTATATAAGTTTTTATTCGTCATCATTAAATATTCGCCTGGGGTTATTGATTTTTTTTCTCAGTGTATAGCAGATATGATCGCACTGACCATAAAGAACTACTTCGACGGACATATAATGAGAGCAATAGGCAAGTGAAGAAACCTCGACATCAGTCTACACACTGTATCTCTTTATCCCTTCATCTCACATGGATACTTCCGAGGAATATCGGTTCGCAACGATCATATGAGACGACATCGATGCGGGTATATCGCAAGCAACAGGCAGAACAAGAAACTTCGATTTCGACTATGTTTACACTGTAACTAAACATTCTCGAATCTTTTATGCCTACAGCTATAGTATATACGATCTCACTAACCATATAAGATGACTTCGAAGGATATATAACGAGAAGTAAAGATACTTCAACAACATCAGTCTGCACATTGTTTCTCTGTATTCCATCATCTCACATGGATACCTCTGGAGCATATCAGTCCCAAACGATCATATGAGACGTCATCAAAACAGGTGTAACGCACACAACAGGCAGAACATGAAACTTCGACATCGACTATGTTTACACTATAACTTCGCATCCTAGCATCTGGAATGCCTACAGCAATGGCATACACGATCGCACTGACCATGAAAGACGACTCCGGAGGACATATAACGAGAACAATGAGCAAGTGGAGATTCTTTGACAACATCAGTCTGCACACTGTATCGAAACGGGAATAACGCACACAACAAGTAGAACAAGAAACTTTGACTTCGACTATGTCTACACTGTAACTTTGTATTCTAGCATCTGACATGCCTACAGTTATAGCAGATACGATCACACTGACCATATAGGACGACTCCGCAGGACATATCACGAGAACGATAGGCAAGTGAAGATTCTTCGACAACATCAGTCTGCACACCATATCTCTGTATTCTATGATCTCACTCGGATACCTCTGGAGCATATCAATTCGCAACGATCATATGAGACAACATCGAAACGGGTATGACGCACAGAACAGGCAGAGCAAGAAACTTCGACTTCGACTATGTTCACACTGTAACTTTGTATTCTAGCATCTGACATGCCTACGGTTATATCAGATACAATCGCACTGACCATATAGGACGACTTCGGAGGACATATAACGAGAACGATAGGCAAGTGAAGATTCTTCGACAACATCAGTATGCATTCCATATCTCTGTATTCCATCATCTCACTTGGATACCTCTGGAGCATATCAATTCACAACGATCATATGAGACAACATCGAAACGGGTATAACGCACAGAACAGGCAGAGCAAGAAACTTCGACTTCGACTATGATGTTTACACTGTTACTCTGATTCTCGCATCTGATACGCCTATCCAAGAAGCATATATGACAGCTTATTATGTGCGAGTGGAATACTATACTCTTTCATATTCACCAAACAAGAGTCGGTAAACCGGCGTGTTCGCCAAAACTTCGAACTTATCAATCTTGATAATAAGTCGGTTATTCATCTCATAGGTAGACATTGTCAAGTGTTTCCTAGATCGGAATAAAACAAACAACAGAGAGAACAAGAAACTTCGACGCTGAATATGTTAACACTGTGGCTCGGAATTCAAGCATCAGACATGCCTGCAGTTGAAACAGATACGATCGCATTGACCATATAGGATGAGTTTGAAGGACATATAACGAGATTGATAGGCAAGTGAAGATACTTCGACAACATCAGTCTGCCCACCGTATCTATGTTTTCTGACATCTCACATGGATACTTCTGGAGCATATCAGTACGCAACGATCATATAAGACGAAATCGAAGCGAGTACCTATAACGCACGCAACAGGCAGAACAAGAAACTTAGACTTCGACTATGTTTACACCGTAACTTCACATTCTAGAATCTGATATGCCTACAGCTATAGTAGATACGATCGCACTGACCATATAAGATGAATTCGAAGGACATATAACAGGAACAATAGGCAAGTGAAGATACCTCGACATCAGTCTGCACACTATATCTCTGTATTCTATCATCTCAAAATGGATATCTCTGGAGCATATCAGTTCGCAACGATCATATGAGACGACAGCAGAACGGGTATACCGCACACAACAGGCAGAACATGACACTTCGACTTCGACTATGTTCACACTGTTACTTCGCATTCTAACATCTGAGATGCCTTCAGCTATAGCAGATATAATCGCACTGACCATGAAAAACTACTTCGACGGACATATAACGAGAGCAATACGCAAGTGGAGAAACCTCGACAACATCAGTCTGCATACTGAATCTCTGTATCTTATCATCTCATATGGATACTTTCGAGGCATATCGGTTCGCAACGATCAAATAAGACGACATCGATGCGGGTATATCGCACGCAAAAGGCAGAACAAGAAACTTCGACTATGTTTACACTGTAACTAAACATTCTAGAATTCGATATGCCTACAGCTATGGTATATATGATCTCACTGACCATATGAGATGACTCCGAAGGATATATAACGAGAAGTGAAGATACCTCGACAACATCAGTCTGCACACTGCATCTCTGAATTCTTTCATCTCACATGGAGATTTAGGAGGCATATTAGTTCGCAACGATCATATAAGACGAAATCGAAGCGGGTATAACGCACGCAACAGGCAGAACAAGAAAATTAGACTTCGACTATGTTCACACCGTAACTTCACATTCTAGAATCTGATTTGCCTACAGCTATAGTAGATACGATCGCACTGACCATATATGATGACTTCGAAGGACATATAACAGGAACAATAGGCAAGTGAAGATACCTCGACATCAGTCTGCACACTATATCTCTGTATTCTATCATCTCACATGGATACCTCTGGAGCATATCAGTTCGCAACGATCATATGAGATGACATCAAAACGGGTATAACGCATACAACAGACAGAACATGAAACTTCGACTCCGACTATGTTCACACTGTAACTTTGCATTCTAGCATCTGACATGCCTACAGTTATAGCAGATACGATCGCACTAACCATATAGGACGACTTTGAAGGACATATAACGAGAACAATGAGCAATTGAAGATTCTTCGACAACATCAGTAGGCACACTGTATCTCTGTATTCAATCATCTCACATGGATACCTCTGGGGAATATTAGTTCGCGACGATCATATTAGACGACATCGAAGCGGATATAACGCACACAACAGACAAAACAAGAAACTCTGACTACGACTATGTTCACACTGTAACTACGCATTCAAGCATCTGACATGCCTACAGCTATAGCAGATACGATCGCACTGACCATAAAAGAGGACTTCGAAGGACATATAACGAGAACAATAGGCAAGTGAAGATACCTCGACAACATCAGTCTGCACACTGTATCTCTGTATTCTATCATCCCACATGGATACCTCTGGAGCATATCAGTTCGCAACGATCGTATAAGACGATATCGAAACGGGTATAACGCACACAACGAGTAGAACATGTAACTTTGACTTCGACTATGTTTACACTGTAACTTTGTATTCTAGCATCTGACATGCCTACCGTTTTATCAGATACGATCGCACTGACCATATAGGGAGACTTCGAAGGACATATAACAAGAACGATAGGCAAGTGAAGATTCTTCGACAACATCAGTCTGCACACCATATCTCTGTATTCTATGATCTCACTTGGATACCTCTGAAGCATATCAATTCGCAAAGATCATATGATACAACATCGAAACGGGTATAACGCACAGAACAGGCAGAGCAAGAAACTTCGACAATGTTTACACTGTAACTCTGATTCTAGCATCTAATACGCCTATTCAAGAAGCATATATGACAGCTCATTATGTGCGAGTGAAAAACTATACTCTTTCATATTCAACAAACAAGAGTCGGTAAACCGGCGTGTTCGCCAAAACTTCAAACTCATCAATCTTGATAATAAGTCGGTTATTCATCTCATAGGTAGACATTGTCAAGGGTTTCCTAGATCGAATTAGAGCAAACAACAGAGAGAACAGGAAACTTCGACGCTGACTATGTTTACACTGTGGCTCGAGATTCAAGCATCTGACATGCATGCGGTTGAAACAGATACGATCGCACTGACCATATGGAATGAGTTTAAAGGACATATAACGAGATTGAGATGCAAGTGAAGATACTTCGACCACATCAGTCTGCCCACTGTATCTCTGTCTTCTGACATCTCACATGGATACCTCTGGAGCATATCAGTACGCAACGATCATATGAGACGACAGTAGAACGGGTATAACGCACACAACAGGCAGACCATGACACTTCGACTTCGACTATGTTCACACTGTTACTTCCCATTCTAGCATCTGACATGCCCACAGCTTTAGCAGATATGATCATAAAGAACTACTTCGACGGACATATAATGAGAGCAATAGGCACGTGAAGAAACCTCGACATCAGTCTGCACACTGTATCTCTGTATCCCTTCATCTCACATGGATACTGCCGAGGCATATCGGTTCGCAACGATCATATGAGACGTATATGGCACGCAACAGGCAGAACAAGAAACTTCGATTTAGACTATGTTAACACTGTAACTAAACATCCTTGAATCTGATATGCCTACAGCAATAGTATATACGATCTCACTGACCATATAAGATGACTTCGAAGGATATATAACGAGAAGTGAAGATACCTCGACAACATCAGTCTGCACACTGCATCTCTGTATTCTATCATCTCACATCGATATTTTGGAGGCATATTAGTTCGCATTGATCATATGAGACGAAATCGAAGCGAGTATAACGCACGCAACAGGTGGAACAAGAAACTTAGACTTCGACTATGTTTACACCGTAACTTCACATTCTAGAATCTACAGCTATAGAAAATACGTTCGCACTGACCATATAAGATGACTTCGAAGGACATATAACAGGAACAATAGGCAAGTGAAGATACCTCGACATCAGTCTGCACACTATATCTCTGTATTTTATCATCTCACATGGATATCTCTGGAGCATATTAGTTCGCAACGATTATGTGAGACGACAGCAGAACGGGTATAACGCACACAACAGGCAGACCATGACACTTCGACTTCGACTATGTTCACACTGTCACTTCGCATTCTAGCATCTGACATGCCTACAGCTATAGCAGATATGATCGCACTGACCATAAAAAACTACTTCGACGGACATATAACGAGAGCAATACGCAAGTGAAGAAACCTCGACAACATCAGTCTGCACACTGTATCTCTGTATCATATCATCTCACATGGATACTTTCGAGGCATATCGGTTCGCAACGATCATATAAGACGACATCGATGCGGTTATATCGCACGCAACAGGCAGAACAAGAAACTTTGACTCCGACTATGTTTACACTGTAACTGAACATTCTAGAATCCGATATGTCTACAGCTATAGTATATACGATCTCACTGACCATATAAGATGACTTCGAAGGATATATAACGAGAAGTGAAGATACCTCGACAACATCAGTCTGCACACTGCATCTTTGTATTCTCTCATCTCACATGGATATTTTAGAGGCATATTAGTTCGCAACGATTATATAAGACGAAATCGAAGCGAGTATAACGCACGCAACAGGTAGAACATGAAAATTGGACTTCGACTATGTACACCGTAACTTCACATTCTAGGATCTGATATGCCTACAGATATAGTAGATACGACCGCACTGACCATATAAGATGACTTCGAAGGACAGATAACAGGAACAATAGACAAGTGAAGATACCTCGACATCAGTCTGCACACTATATCTCTGTATTCTATCATCTCACATGGATACCTCTGGAGCATATCAGTTCGCAACGATCATATGAGATGACATCAAAACGGGTATAACGCACACAACAGACAGAACATGAAACTTCGACTCCGACTATGTTCACACTATAACTTTGCATTCTAGCATCTGACATGCCTACAGTTATAGCAAATACGATCGCACTGACCATATAAGACGATTTTGAAGGACATATAACGAGAACAATGAGCAAGTGAAGATTCTTCGACATCAGTAGGCACACTGTAACTCTGTATTCAATCATCTCACATGGATACCTCTGGAGAATATTAGTTCGCGACGATCATATTAGACGACATCGAAGCGGATATAACGCACACAACAGGCAAAACAAGAAACTCTGACTCCGACTATGTTCACACTGTAACTCCGCATTCAAGCATCTGACATGCCTACAGATATAGCAGATACGATCGCACTGACCATAAAAAACGACTTCGAAGGACATATAACGAGAACAATAGGCAAGTGAAGATACCTCGACAACATCAGTCTGCACACTGTATCTCTGTATTCTATCATCCCACATGGATACCTCTGGAGCATATCAGTTCGCAACGATCGTATAAGACGATATCGAAACGGGTATAACGCACTCAACGAGTAGAACATGAAACTTTGACTTCGACTATGTTTACACTGAAACTTTGTATTCTAGCATCTGACATGCCTACCGTTTTATCAGATACGATCGCACTGACCATATAGGGAGACTTCGAAGGACATATAACGAGAACGATAGGCAAGTGAAGATTCTTCGACAACATCAGTCTGCACACCATATCTCTGTATTCTATCATCTCACTTGGATACCTCTGAAGCATATCAATTCGCAACGATCATATGAGACAACATCGAAACGGGTATATAATAATATATAATAATAATAATCTTTTATTTCCTCATATGACAAAACAATGTTTGTATAGGAACAGTCATTTTTCAGCCTAATCTAACGTTAGAGAACTAAAATTTACACTACATTAATTCAATTCTTGGATCGACATTATTTTATGGAATAAACAAGTAGGTACATAGTATGTGTAAAATACAGGATTACAGGTATAATAACGAAATAACACATTAAAATTCTTGAAATTGGTTAGCTGCTATTGAAAACGTCCCCATTTTCCATCATCATTTCAAATTCAGAGATGCTATATAGACTATTTTCTGTTAGAATATTGTGCAGTTTCTGTTTAAAGAGTCTAATTGGTAAGTTCCGAAATTGTTCGGGCAGCATATTGTAGAGTTGTACATCCTTATTAGATGTTCTTTTCAATCTTTTCTGAGGGGGTACCAGGTTTTGCTTGTGCCTTGTATTGTAATTGTGTATGTCTGAATGCATGGAGTAGATATTCACATGCGCTTTGATAAAGAGAAGTTTTTGATAAACAATAATTGAATATACAGTCATAACTTTCAATGGGGA
Source organism: Phaedon cochleariae (assembly GCA_918026855.4). Classification (NCBI taxonomy): domain Eukaryota; kingdom Metazoa; phylum Arthropoda; class Insecta; order Coleoptera; family Chrysomelidae; genus Phaedon; species Phaedon cochleariae. The sequence goes on along the minus strand of OU896718.1, from coordinate 18,029,934 downwards.
GAATAGTGTTCTACAACTTGTGTTCCATGAGACTCTAAGGATACTCCTGACAGCAAATTTTTGCAATGTAAATATTTTTGATATGTGTACTGGGGCAGCATTACTCCAGCATTGTACGCCATATAGTAATTGTGAATGGAACAGAGCATAATAGGTAGTTAATGCGGCATTTATGTTAGAAATTTCACTAATTTTCTTTATAGCATATACTGCTTTCGATAGTTTTGAGCTTAGTGCACTAACATGGGCTGACCAGTTGAGTTGAGGATCTAATTGAACACCTAGGAATTTTATTGATTTTTCAAGAGAATATACACACAGAACAGGCAGAGCAAGAAACTTCGACTATGTTTACACTGTAACTCTGATTCTAGCATCTAATACGCCTATTCAAGAAGCATATATGACAGCTCATTATGTGCGAGTGGAAAACTATACTCTTTCATATTCAACAAACAAGAGTCGGTAAACCGGCGTGTTCGCCAAAACTTCAAACTCATCAATCTTGATGATAAGCCGGTTATTCATCTCATAGGTAGACATTGTCAAGTGGTTCCTAGATCGAAATAGAGCAAACAACAGAAAGAACAGGAAACTTCGACGCTGACTATGTTTACACTGTGGCTCGAGATTCAAGCATCTGACATGCCTGCGGTTGAAACAGATACGATCGCACTGACCATATGGAATGAGTTTGAAGGACATATAACGAGACTGAGAGGCAAGTGAAGATACTTCGACCACATCAGTCTGCCCACCGTATCTCTGTTTTCTGACATCTCACATGGATACCTCTGGAGCATATCAGTACGCAACGATCATATGAGACGACAGTAGAACGGGTATAACGCACACAACAGGCAGACCATGACACTTCGACTTCGACTATGTTCACACTGTTACTTCGCATTCTAGCATCTGACATGCCCACAGCTATAGCAGATTTGATCGCACTGACCATAAAGAACTACTTCGACGGACATATAATGAGAGCAATAGGCAAGTGAAGAAACCTCGACATCAGTCTGCACACTGTATCTCTGTATCCCTTCATCTCACATGGATACTTCCGAGGCATATCGGTTCGCAACGATCATATGAGGCGACATCGATGCGGGTATATGGCACGCACCAGGCAGAACAAGAAACTTCGATTTCGACTATGTTTACACTGTAACTAAACATTCTTGAATCTAATATGCCTACAGCTATAGTATATACGATCTCACTGACCATATGAGATGACTTCGAAGGATATAACGAGAAGTGAAGATACCTCGACAACATCAGTCTGCACACTGCATCTCTGTATTCTATCATGTCACATCGATATTTTAGAGGCATATTAGTTCGCATTGATCATATAAGACGAAATCGAAGCGAGTATAACGCACGCAACAGGCGGAACAAGAAACTTAGACTTCGACTATGTTTACACCGTAACTTCACATTCTAGAATCTACAGCTATAGTAGATACGATCGCACATAAGATGACTTCGAAGGACATATAACAGGAACAATAGGCAAGTGAAGATACCTCGACATCAGTCTGCACACTATATCTCTGTATTTTATCATCTCACATGGATATCTCTGGAGCATATTAGTTCGCAACGATTATATGAGACGATAGCAGAACGGGTATAACGCACACAACAGGCAGACCATGACACTTCGACTTCGACTATATTCACACTGTTACTTCGCATTCTAGCATCTGACATGCCTACAGCTATAGCAGATATGATCGCACTGACCATAAAAAACTACTTCGACGGACATATAACGAGAGCAATACGCAAGTGAAGAAACCTCGACAACATCAGTCTGCACACTGTATCTCTGTATCCCATCATCTCACATGGATACTTTCGAGGCATATCGGTTCGCAACGATCATATAAGACGACATCGATGCGGTTATATCGCACGCAACAGGCAGAACAAGAAACTTTGACTCCGACTATGTTTACACTGTAACTGAACATTCTAGAATCCGATATGTCTACAGCTATAGTATATACGATCTCACTGACCATATAAGATGACTTCGAAGGATATATAACGAGAAGTGAAGATACCTCGACAACATCAGTCTGCACACTGCATCTTTGTATTCTCTCATCTCACATGGATATTTTAGAGGCATATTAGTTCGCAACGATTATATAAGACGAAATCGAAGCGAGTATAACGCACGCAACAGGTAGAACATGAAAATTGGACTTCGACTATGTACACCGTAACTTCACATTCTAGGATCTGATATGCCTACAGATATAGTAGATACGACCGCACTGACCATATAAGATGACTTCGAAGGACAGATAACAGGAACAATAGACAAGTGAAGATACCTCGACATCAGTCTGCACACTATATCTCTGTATTCTATCATCTCACATGGATACCTCTGGAGCATATCAGTTCGCAACGATCATATGAGATGACATCAAAACGGGTATAACGCACACAACAGACAGAACATGAAACTTCGACTCCGACTATGTTCACACTATAACTTTGCATTCTAGCATCTGACATGCCTACAGTTATAGCAAATACGATCGCACTGACCATATAAGACGATTTTGAAGGACATATAACGAGAACAATGAGCAAGTGAAGATTCTTCGACATCAGTAGGCACACTGTAACTCTGTATTCAATCATCTCACATGGATACCTCTGGAGAATATTAGTTCGCGACGATCATATTAGACGACATCGAAGCGGATATAACGCACACAACAGGCAAAACAAGAAACTCTGACTCCGACTATGTTCACACTGTAACTCCGCATTCAAGCATCTGACATGCCTACAGATATAGCAGATACGATCGCACTGACCATAAAAAACGACTTCGAAGGACATATAACGAGAACAATAGGCAAGTGAAGATACCTCGACAACATCAGTCTGCACACTGTATCTCTGTATTCTATCATCTCACATGGATACTTTCGAGGCATATCGGTTCGCAACGATCATATAAGACGACATCGATGCGGTTATATCGCACGCAACAGGCAGAACAAGAAACTTCGACTATGTTTACACTGTAACTGAACATTCTAGAATCCGATATGCCTACAGCTATGGTATATACGATCTCATTGACCATATAAGATGACTTCGAAGGATATATAACGAGAAGTGAAGATACCTCGACAACATCAGTCTGCACACTGCATCTCTGTATTCTCTCATCTCACATGAATATTTTAGAGGCATATTAGTTCGCAACGATTATATAAGACGAAATCGAAGCGAGTATAATGCACGCAACAGGTAGAACAAGAAAATTGGACTTCGACTATGTACACCGTAACTCCACATTCTAGGATCTGATATGCCTACAGCTATAGTAGATACGACCGCACTGACCATATAAGATGACTTCGAAGGACATATAACAGGAACAATAGGCAAGTGAAGATACCTCGACATCAGTCTGCACACTATATCTCTGTATTTTATCATCTCACATGGATACCTCTGGAGCATATCAGTTCGCAACGATCATATGGGATGACATCAAAACGGGTATAACGCACACAACAGACAGAACATGAAACTTCGACTCCGACTATGTTCACACTATAACTTTGCATTCTAGCATCTGACATGCCTACAGTTATAGCAGATACGATCGCACTGACCATATAAGACGACTTTGAAGGACATATAACGAGAACAATGAGCAAGTGAAGATTCTTCGACAACATCAGTAGGCACACTGTAACTCTGTATTCAATCATCTCACATGGATACCTCTGGAGAATATTAGTTCGCGACGATCATATTAGACGACATCGAAGCGGATATAACGCACACAACAGGCAAAACAAGAAACTCTGACTCCGACTATGTTCACACTGTAACTCCGCATGCAAGCATCTGACATGCCTACAGCTATAGCAGATACGATCGCACTGACCATAAAAAACGACTTCGAAGGACATATTACGAGAACAATAGGCAAGTGAAGATACCTCGACATCATCAGTCTGCACACTGTATCTCTGTATTCTTACATCCTACATGATACCTCTGGAGCATATCAGTTCGCAACGATCGTATAAGACGATATCGAAACGGGTATAACGCACACAACGGGTAGAACATGAAACTTTGACTTCGACTATGTTTAAACTGTAACTTTGTATTCTAGCATCTGACATGCCCACCGTTAAATCAGATACGATCGCACTGACCATATAGGACGACTTCGAAGGACATATAACGAGAACAATTGGCGAGTGGAGTTTCTCCGACAACATCAGTCTGCACACCATATCTCTGTATCATCTCACTTGGATACCTCTGAAGCATATCAATTCGCAACAATCATAAGAGATAACATCGAAACACAGAACACAGAACAGGCAGAGCAAGAAACTTCGACTTCGACTATGTTTACACTGTAACACTGATTCTAGCATCTAATACGCCTATTCAAGAAGCATATTTGACAGCTCATTATGTGCGAGTAGAATACTATACTCTTTCATATTCACCAAACAAGAGTCGGTAAACC
>OU896718.1:18005891-18024891 GCA_918026855.4 Phaedon cochleariae | reverse complement strand
ATGATGCCGGAGCTGATGATAGTCAGGCTGGGTTCGCCTGGACTGGTGGTAGTCATGCTGGATTCGCCGAGACTGGTGGCATCCGCGATGATGATGCCGGTGTCGAGAGGGTTCAGGCTGGGTGCGCCAAGCCCGGCAACATTGGGCGTCTCGGGGCCGCTTTCCCATCCGGCGGTGTCGTAGATCGGCAGGAACGAGGGCAGTGGTGAGGTTCGGATTTCCAGGAAATCGTTCATGGCTGTGAACAGAACATATCATTAATTTTCCTTTACTCTTAGGACTCTGGTTTTTCGAATTTACTCGGGGTGGAATGGCAATCCACACGGCTTCCCCAGGCCCCGTGCGGACGAAGGTATCGGCAACATCATAACTCAGGACAGGAGTCTTCTAGCTATGCTTCGGGGTGAAAGGGCTTTAAATCCTTTATGTGAACTCGGTTGCAACGTTTCCCGGTTGCACTTCTCAGGTTGTAGACAACTTGTGACAGGACTTGGGTCACAGTGAATGGTCCGGAATATTTCGGGGCTAGTTTGACAGCGTGACCGCGGATCCCGGAAGATAGATTGTGCTCTCGCTTCATAACTTTGTCCCCGAGGTGACATCTCCAATCTCGGCGGCGGAGATTGTAGTAATGACTCTGGTTGTTGAAAGCTCTGGCCAAGTTCACGCGAACCAACTCATGAACTTCTTTCAATTTGGCCATATGCGCTACCCAGAAGGTCAGAGTACTCTCGCGATTTTCTTCTGGAACAGGGGCATCGGGATCTTCCTCTGGAACCGGGGCTCGGAGCAAGGCCTTCGGAGGCTCTAACTCTCGTCCAAACATGAGGAAAGCAGGAGTGAACCCAGTGGAGTCATGTCGGGCAGTGTTTATTGCAAACTGGAGATCAGGAAGATGTTGATCCCATTTCCGGTGGTCATTCTCGCAATACTGGGAGATCATGGTCTTAACGGTTTTGTTTGTTCTCTCGACTGGATTAGCTTGCGGTGTATACGGAGGTGTCAGTCTGTGCTTTATGTCGAGTTCCATCAGGAGATCTTCGAAGACTTTTCCGGTGTACTGAGCACCATTGTCGCTGATGACAGTGCCTGGACGTCCAAATCTCAGGACGATATCCTCATAGAAGGCCTGAGCAACACCTCGGGAGGTAGCCTTCCGGAGAGGACGGACTTGAACCCATTTTGTGAATCGGTCCTAATAGACAGCCAGGTAGCAATTTCCTTCACTGGAGCGGGGTAGCGGACCGACTAGATCGGTAGAAATAGTATCCCATGGCTTGTTGTTGTGGGAAGGATTCATTTTTCCTGGAGGCTGTTGCTGGGATACTTTATATTCCTGACACACTTTACAACTCCGGACGTATCGGGAGATTTCACGGAACATTCCTGGCCAGTAATAGCGATGACTGATCCTGGCGATCGTCTTCGCTATCCCCATGTGACCCGCGGTGACAGCATTATGATTTTCGTCCAATACTTGTTGGCGGAGGGGTTTGGGAACACAGAGCTTCCAGGGATCGCTCATCTCAATCTCACATAGGTTGTTGGCATCCCAAAACTGTCGGAACAGGCGATTTTCCTTGACACAGTAGTCTGGAAACGCCTCCGGGTTTTTCTCTACCTCGGCTTTCTTACTTTGATACCAGGAACATTGTTCTCCGGCTTCCATTTCAGCCTCTGTCACACAACACATAACATATATCTCGGATTCATCGGGACTGGATCCAGGTAATGGTTGACGGGAAGCGTCAGCAACTTCATTCAGGACTCCACGGCGGTATTTGACTTCGATGTCAAATTGTTGCAGGAACATAGCCCATCGAGCTATGCGACCGGACGGACTCTTGATGGACTGCAGCCATTTCAGGGACAAATGATCAGTCAGGACAGTGAAATGATAACCTTCCAGGTATGGTCTCAATTTTTCTATACTCCAGACGATGGCCAAACATTCTTTCTCGGTGACGGAGTAGTTACGTTCAGGTGCGGTCAACATGCGACTCGCATACGCCACTACTTTTTCCTGACCCTCTATGGTCTGGGTAAGCGCTGCTCCCAAACCACAATCGGAGGCATCAGTCTGTAGAACGAAAGGCTGAGTAAAATCCGGACAAGTCAATGCTGGTGCCTCGGTAAGTCGGGCTTTCAGAAACTCAAAGGCGGTATCCTGAGCTTCTGTCCATTTCCAACGGTTACCTTTCTTCAGCAACTTGGTCAGTGGTGCCACTATCCCGGAAAAGTTAGGAATAAATCTCCTATACCAGGAAGCCATCCCTAGAAACTGTCTGAGTTTTCTTAGGGTGTTTGGGGCGGGCCACTGGACAATAGACTCTATCTTGTCTGGATCCGTCTGGATTCCTTCAGGAGTTACTACATGTCCTAAGTACTTGAGTGAACTCAAGCAGAACCGGCATTTTTCTGGATTTAACTGGAGGTTTGCTTGCCATAAACGGTTGAAAACTTGCTGGAGATTTCTCAGGTGTTCATCGAATGTTTTGCTCAGTACTATGATATCATCTAAGTATGCAAAAGCAAACGGTTCCATCTCTGGTCCAATGATTTGATCCTTCAACCTCTGGAATGTTGTTGGAGCGGAATGGAGTCCAAACGGCATGACTCGGAACTGGAATAATCCTCGTCCAGGAACGGTGAAAGCAGTGACAGGTTTGCTATCATTGGTCAGCGGTATCTGCCAATATTCTTGTCTTAAGTCCAGACTGGAGATGTATTTGGCTTCCCGGAGTTTATCTAATATTGAATTGATAAACGGTAACGGGTAAGCATCATTTTCGTTAACATCGTTCACTTTCTGGAAATCAATGCAGAACCGATGTTTTCCATCCTTCTTTTTAACAATGACTACCGGCGAACTCCATGGACTGTCAGAAGGTTCGATAATGCCTTCGTCCAGCATTTTATCGACCTCTTCGTTGATCACTTCCTGCATTTTCGGATTTTGAGGGCGGTACCTTTGTTTGATCGGCTCTGTTGTTTTCAGGCGAATGCGATGCTTTACCAAAGGTGTCGGTCCTTTTATCTGTTGGAATGCGGGTAGTTGGTGATCTAGAAACATTTCCAGGGTGTGTCGTTGTTCAGGTGTCAGGTTTGTCTGCTCTGAGCTGGATGGTTCTGGACTGGCGAGAGTTTCTGGAGGGAGTGCATTCGTAGTCAGGACAGGATGTACTGGATTTCGGTTTATGTGTACTAGATTGCTGAAGGTATGTGGAGTTGATCTTTTGTCTGGGCTTCTGGATGTTTGTGATTTGTCTGGATTTCTATAGATTCTGGACTTACTGGATGTTGCTCGGGGAATGGTGGCTGGACTTCTGGATGTTTTGGGAATACTGGATGTTTCTGGAATTCGTCGGGAATCAGGATTACAGGAGGGGTGGGGCCTGGCTGGATTTCTGGATGGTGCTGGAATTTGAGTTACTGCAGGATTTTTGGGTGCTGGTACTGGTATCGGACTTCCCTGGGAGCCAAGAACTGACACGTTCTTCTGATTCCGGTACACAGTGGCATTTGACAGGTCTATACTGAAGCCCTGGGTGCGAAGAACGTCCATGCCCAACACCATATCGGCAGACAAACTCGGAAGAACCAAAAGTTCTATGGATAGGCACTCTGTGCCTATCGTCATCCAGGGTTTATAACTTCCTGTAATCTGGGCAAGGGATCCATCGAATTGACAGGACTGGGCCACTGTGAGTGGGCGTTTCAGTGCGCCAAAACGTTCGCAGCATTCGGCCACTGCCTTGCTGGCAAACGACCGGGTAGCGCCAGTATCTATCAAGGCTGTAAACTGGGTATCTCCTATGATTACTGGAATATGAGGACGGTTGTCCTTCTGGGAAGGGGGCTGCTGGGTGTATTCGGTGCTTACTGGCTGGAGCCGGACTGTCCCCGATTCAATCGGGCTCCTCGCTAGTTTTCCGACCGGGTGCAGGTGCAGTCTCTGGACAGGACTCCGTCGCGTCCACAGCGCGAACAAAATGTCTTCGGGGCATTTCGACACTCGTCTCTTCGATGTCCAGGCTGGCCACATCTCCAGCAGATTGCTCCTTTATCATAAGCACCTGGACTGGGCATTATCGCCCTTGCCGGAGTACTTCTGGGAGCAGGAAAGGGTATTCCAGGTGCAGGCCTATTCAAAGGTTGATTGGTCTGGACGGGGGTTATCTGGACTGGATTGGGCTGGGTTGCTCTCATAGCCCGAACTGGTTCAGAGTACGTCGGTCTGTTTTGGTAACTAGGACCTCGGGAATACATTCGGCGTATCTCGCCACGTAAGCTCTGGAATTCCAGGATCAGGGTAATCAGAGAGGGAACATCATGGAAATCGGATCTCTTAATATACTGACGATAGTCTGGCAACAAGTTCCTATATAGCCAGGCTACTTCCTGGGTAGATGTCAAATTTCCATGACGTCTGATGAGGGTCTGCATGTCCACGACGTAATCCATGGCCGGTTCGTTGTCCTTTTGTAGCCGGCGGCTGATTTCCATTTCAATATCTTCTTGATATCGAATCGGGAAATAAGAAGTTCTGAAAACTTTCTTAAAGGACTGCCAGAAATTCCAGTACACTTTATTGCAGCGGTACCACAGTAGTACTCTGCCCTGGAATAATGTGGGAAGGGTGTCCAGGAGTTGTTCAGGGTCGGCCTTCTCGGCATCTCCGATTTCTTCCAGTCTCTCCAGGAACGCTACCGGATCGGTAGTACCGTCAAAATGCAAGTTCCACCGATGGGCTTTCAAGGCAGGACGATAGGGGGCAATAATATTTGGACCTGGAGAAACAGGTGCTGGAGGGTAAGTAAATCTCTGAGCCCTGGTACCGGGTCCCAAGTTCGATGGCGCAGGGATTTGGGTGTGCCAGGATCGCGGCTGCGGTGCTGGCTGCATTGCCGGCTGCTGCGTTCCGACATTCTGCGGAACGGTGTTCTGTGCAACCGGACGGGACTGACAGGTGTGGCATTGACATAGGTGGGACAGCTGTCGGTATTGTCAGGTTAGGCAATGTTTTGGGCCCCATTGAGGGGCTTGGCACTGGATCGGGGGGTAACAGGTTATTGGTGTCTCCCTGAACAGTTGGGGACTTCATACCGATTATTTTGGGAAGTTCTTCCCTCAGGAACCATATCAATCGACGACGTAGCTCAAGAACTGTTCCCTCCACGTCAAGGCCATATCGTTTCATCTCATCTACAAGCTCTGGCTTTTTCAACCTGTAGATCCAGCTGACTCGGGGCTCCAGGTTGGTGAAATATTCATCAACTAGTTCTTCCCGATCAGGGTCTGGAGACTAGGGCCTACTATTCCTGGTAGGTTCAGGTGGGGCATCCAGACGATCCATGTCATTCAATGCACTGGGGGAAGGTGAAGGGGCCAGGCTCGGAGAATCAGGCATGATATAGTTTTATTAAGGAGAGAAAAAAAAAATCAAACTCAATAATCACGGTAGTTAAACAATTAAATTCAGAAAAAAAAATGTAAACCCAAAAATCAAATTGAGAAAAAAGTAAACGTAAACTATTTTCCAAGTTTCAGGAACCACAAACCCTGAAACTGGTCTGGTTTCATTTCTATAAAGTCCCTAGTTTATTTGCAGGATAGGTTTTGTTACCAGGAACATCAAGAGTAAATACCAGGAGAAAAAAAAAATCAAAAACAAAACAAAACTCTGGAAGTATAACACTAAATCTTCCCACTGGACCACTTATCCAACTATTTGGTATCTACCTGGTAGATATTAAAAAAAAAATCAAAAATGCAAAAAAAAAATATTCTGGACTGGATATTTTACAAGTCCCCTGCAGGGTATGATATTGATTTCAGGAATTTCTGAGTCTCTGTCAGGGTGGAATGAGTCAAGTTTTTCAGGAAAATACCCTTCCTGTCTCTGGTTGGTCAAATTCAATGTAGCCACTAGGTAATTAATAATCTTTTACTGGAATCTTGCTTCTGAATGAGGCTGGAACTCACTTGATTAGCTGTCAGGACCTGGCTTATGTAAAACCAGAAAAAAAACAAAAAATCTGGAAACTGATCCCTATCTCTCAGGTGTGTACATGTGTCAAAATAAATCAAATTTATGAACTAACTGGTTTCTGGAGTGGTTATCACTTTACTATCTACTCAGGAATAACTGTTAATCGGAAAGACTATACTCCAATGCTGGTAACTTATGTTTTCTCTGTGCTGTTATTCAAAGTTCAGGAATTTATTCCAACAGGTTTTCTGGAGGTCAAATCAAATTTTGAAAAAAAACTCAAACCAGGATGAGAACAAACTGAATATTATCTGGTACTCAGGCAGGTGATGATAACTATAAGTATAAATCTACAGGATTAAACACCAAAACTGAAATTGTTTAATGTCAGGAGAGCTAAAGTATTACTTTGGGTGCAGGTGAGTCTTGATGTTCAGTTCATAGTTCATATACAATTCCAGGAGCATACTAGCATAATCAATACCTAGTAATTGATAACTATTTACTGCGTTAGCTATCAGGACTAGTAGTGTATCAGCCTTTCCGTTTCAGCAATTATAGGTTGTTCAAATATCAATGTAACTTTCAGGATATTCGAGTCTGGGTTTTCAATGTCTGTTCAGTATCTACACAGGAACATTCAGGACCAATTTCATCAGACAAGTTATGAATTTTACTGGACTACTACTGATTTCTTGGTATATAAAAGCTTTTCCGATTTCACTGACAACAAAGGTTTCTGGACTGGATTGTGATTACGGTTTACAGGTACTCAGGTCTGTTTATTGTGTTCAATTCAATATGCCAAGTCCCTGCTCTAGGGCGTCATTAGTAAGTGGTCTTCATTCTGGGGCCCTTACTTTGACACTTGTCGAACAGGCTACTGGGACCTGTCGGGGTTTCTCGAGCGCCAGATTTTTGATAGAGGTGATTTACTTCACCTGCTCCTCCCAACTGAGTCGGAAAGGAGACCCAAGGTAGCAACAGTGAAGAAAGAAATCCACTGGATGTCTTCAGTAAACCAGGGGTCAAAGCTATTGAATTGACCTGGGTGCAGGGGGCCAAGAGAGCATAGGCTTTAATTATACACTCTTGGGGATTTCTGGAATACTGGTTGCTCTGAATAGATGTTTGAGTCGTCACTTCTTGTGACTTGAGTACTACAACTCTTATTACCGGTAGTTTTCTGGAATTTGACTTTGTTCTATACCTTTGTTGTCAGGATAGGGAAATCAGAATCACATAAACAGGTCAAGTATAGGTTTATTCAACTTCTTTCGTTCATCAGGTTACAGGCATCAATTAAAGAAAGCAAAATCTATTATACAAACAAGTTGAGGTTATGATGTTATAACAGTTATTAAATTGACCGTCACACTGAAAATTATGACATTCGAGTACAATAGCCATGCGTGTCTAGTACGTTCGGGGCAAGCAAAGGTGCAAGTGCAGGTGCAAGCAAAGCAGGGACAATGAACCACCGAATACGACCGGAAAAGTTGCAAGCGAGGGTTTATTCAGGAAAGTGAGTTTGGTATCAACAGGAATACAGGGATGAAATAGTTTAGTTAAATCATTAACGCGGAATAGACTGGTGAAAAGTACTCCTTCAGGGTGTAGCTCTAACTCTGGCTCATAGCAGTATTCGGAAGCCGTCTGCAGGTTGACTTGCGAATCCTACTTTTCTCAAACAAAAGGAGACGGGCTCTGGATCCACACAGGCGGGCTTCCAATCTCGAAACAATCGGAGTAGGGTGTCCCTAAGCTCGTGGCGAGATCCACCCAAAGGTTGAGCCGCAGAGCAAAACTTAGGAGACACTACTATTTTCGATACAACAGCTACGTTACTTATTAACTCTGAACGTCTGAATGTGGAGTATTCTTCACCAGACAAGGTTTTAATCTACTCAGGCGATATTTTACTAGATACAAAACTCACTTGGTACAGGGTGATAAACTATAAGCAATACGCAAACCAATTTGAAATAGCTTACTTGGATGAAACAGGAGTACTGCTGGCTGCGAAACACTCGACACTGCTACTGGCGCGACCGCGAAGGTTCGGATATCGGCCCGGGAGACGCAAATGTACACACTCGATGGATTTTTCGGAAAATGATACAGGTGACAGGTGTAAGGTTATGATTTCTTAAATTGTAGCGAAAGGCATGAACCGGAAAACTGGAAAATATGCTGGAATTGAACTGACTGGAAATGTGAAAAGGGACTGGAATATGAACTGGAATGTGAAGCAAACTGGAGTAACTACCCAGAAAACTAACTGGAAAACTATCAGGAATTGTGCACTGGAAAAATAGCGCAAGCACAGGAACACTGGTAAACCGACTGGAAAGTAATACCGGAGAATCGAACTCAAAGAACTAACTGACTGTCGGACTAACTCACGCTGGACTGACTGCGAACTAACTAACTGCTCGCTCCGATGGACCGAGTATTTATGTCCTGCCTAGACCTTGACGCAAATTGAGCAAGGCCAACAGCTATCCTTGCTCCTGATTGGTCAGTTTCGACTGACCTCGTGAAAATGCCGGTAACAACCTTGAAAGCCGAAGTTGTCCTTGGAAAAAGAAAAATGCGGAAATAATATTTTCTCAGCCAACCTTCTTTGCTGAAGCTACTGAATCAATATTTTCATCCTATAAGCAGAGACATTCAAGTTAGTGCTAGGTAAATATTTGCATCTTCAAGGTCAAGGCCGAACATGTGGAAATTATGAATTTTCAGGAAATCTTACAATCAGGGGCTTTCAAAAGTTGCAGGAAGTCCTCTCGTATCTCCAAGACAGGATTACATTTTACTCTATTCATCAGGATTGCTTTCCAAACGTAATAGAGGCTACCAAAGAACTTCCCGTACTTGTAGAACAAAGAGTCAATTTCTGGAGCTAGGACAGGGGTATAATGACACGAAAGACATCCCTAGTAGTTGGTATACGAGACTGATATCTTTCAGAATAGGTTTTTCATGAGGAGGTGTGTAACGAACTGCATATTTCCAATATCAGCTAGATGTCGAGTAGAAGGTTAGTACCTGACTTATAAGCAATTATGAGCCCCTGTATATTGGGTGATAACTGATTTTACTGGAATATAAGCTCGGAATGGAAATATATACGATAAGACAGAAATTTAGATAGAAACCGTTTCTTAGTAATGAAGTCCAAAAAACACTTCATTACACACCCCTCCTTCTTACGGATAAAAAAATTGAAGCTTCAGCTGCAATTTTTTTTGTATACATCTACCTCTTTACTCAATTAACTGAGGTATCCTCGTCTGGTAGCTGGTTCTGGTGAGCAAGGCGACATGCCTGCTGTGATGTGTTTCTGGTAGCTGGTTCTGGTGAGCGAGGCGAGGTGCCTGCCGTGAAGTTATTCTGGTGACTGGATCTGGAGAGCAGGGCGAGATGCCTGCTGTGAAGTTTTTCTCCGGCTAGTACCGGTATCCGGGGCGCAGTCTCTCACACGAGCAGCGCGAGCATTGGACGCCTCGATCGGCGACGGTTGGGGTGGACGTCTGGGTCCGTCGGTTGACCTGCGTCGGGGCTGGTGGCCTGGTGGTCCTGCTGGTTGTGGTGGGTTGAGCCGGGATGATCACTAGGAGGTGCTCCGGGTATCTTCTCGGGGGTCTGGGACACTGGCAGTCGCATGACCGCACGCCATCTAGTCCACAGCGCGAGCAGAACCACCTTGACGGTCGGGTACATCCTTCTCGCCTGTGTCCCGGCCTTCCGCAACGCCAGCAAAGTTGCTGTGCCACAGGAAGGTAGGTCAGCTGTAACTCTCCCACGCCTATGGTGGCCTTGAAGTAGGAGGTCGGGACGAAAGGCTCCGCGGACCGCGCCGGAGCCGCTGTGGTGTCTGGGCTGGTAGTAGTCAGGCTGGGTTCGCCTGGACGGGGGGTAGTTAGGCTGGGTTCGCCTGGACTGGTGGCATCCGCGACGATAATGCCGGAGCTGATGGTAGTCAGGCAGGGTTCGCCTGGACTGCTGGTAGTCATGCTGGATTCGCCGGGACTGGTGGCATCCGCGACGATGATGCCGGAGCTGATGATAGTCAGGCTGGGTTCGCCTGGACTGAAGGTAGTCATGCTGGATTCGCCGAGACTGGTGGCATCCGCGATGATGATGCTGGTGTCGAGAGGGTTCAGGCTGGGTGCGCCAAGCCCGGCAACATTGGGCGTCTCGGGGCCGCTTTCCCATCCGGCGGTGTCGTAGATCGGCAGGGGCGAGGGCAGTGGTGAGGTTCGGATTCCCAGGGAATCGTTCATGGCTGTGAACAGAACATATCATTAATTTTCCTTTACTCTTAGGACTCTGGTTTTTCGAATTTACTCGGGGTGGAATGGCAATCCACACGGCTTTCCCAGGCCCCGTGCGGACGGGGGTATCGGCAACATCATAACTCAGGACAGGAGTCTTCTAGCTATGCTTCGGGGTGAAAGGGCTTTAAATCCTTTATGTGAACTCGGTTGCAACGTTTCCCGGTTGCACTTCTCAGGTTGTAGACAACTTGTGACAGGACTTGGGTCACAGTGAATGGTCCGGAATATTTCGGGGCCAGTTTGACAGCGTGACCGCGGATCCCGGAAGATAGATTGTGCTCTCGCTTCATAACTTTGTTCCCGAGGTGACATCTTCAATTTCGGCGGCGGAGATTGTAGTAATGACTCTGGTTGTTGAAAGCTCTGGCCAAGTTCACGCGAACCAACTCATGAACTTCTTTTAATTTGGCCATATGCGCTACCCAGAAGGTCAGAGTACTCTCGCGATTTTCTTCTGGAACAGGGGCATCGGGATCTTCCTCTGGAACCGGGGCTCGGAGCAAGGCCTTCGGAGGCTCTAACTCTCGTCCAAACATGAGGAAAGCAGGAGTGAATCCAGTGGAGTCATGTCGGGCAGTGTTTATTGCAAACTGGAGATCAGGAAGATGTTGATCCCATTTCCGGTGGTCATTCTCGCAATACTGGGAGATCATGGTCTTAACGGTTTTGTTTGTTCTCTCGACTGGATTAGCTTGCGGTGTATACGGAGGTGTCAGTCTGTGCTTTATGTCGAGTTCCATCAGGAGATCTTCGAAGACTTTTCCGGTGTACTGAGCACCATTGTCGCTGATGACAGTGCCTGGACGTCCAAATCTCAGGACGATATCCTCATAGAAGGCCTGAGCAACACCTCGGGAGGTAGCCTTCCGGAGAGGACGGACTTGAACCCATTTTGTGAATCGGTCCTAATAGACAGCCAGGTAGCAATTTCCTTTACTGGAGCGGGGTAGCGGACCGACTAGATCGGTAGAAATAGTATCCCATGGCTTGTTGTTGTGGGAAGGATTCATTTTTCCTGGAGGCTGTTGCTGGGATACTTTATATTCCTGACACACTTTACAACTCCGGACGTATCGGGAGATTTCACGGAACATTCCTGGCCAGTAAAAGCGATGACTGATCCTGGCGATTGTCTTCGCTATCCCCATGTGACCCGCGGTGACAGCATTATGATTTTCGTCCAATACTTGTTGGCGGAGGGGTTTGGGAATACAGAGCTTCCAGGGATCGCTCATCTCAATCTCACATAGGTTGTTGGCATCCCAAAACTGTCGGAACAGGCGATTTTCCTTGACACAGTAGTCTGGAAACGCCTCCGGGTTTTTCTCTACCTCGGCTTTCTTACTTTGATACCAGGAACATTGTTCTCCGGCTTCCATTTCAGCCTCTGTCACACAACACATAACATCTATCTCAGATTCATCGGGACTGGATCCAGGTAATGGTTGACGGGATAAAGCGTCAGCAACTTCATTCAGGACTCCACGGCGGTATTTGACTTCGAAGTCAAATTGTTGCAGGAACATAGCCCATCGAGCTATGCGACCGGACGGACTCTTGATGGACTGCAGCCATTTCAGGGACAAATGATCAGTCAGGACAGTGAAATGATAACCTTCCAGGTATGGTCTCAATTTTTCTATACTCCAGACGATGGCCAAACATTCTTTTTTGGTGACGGAGTAGTTACGTTCAGGTGCGGTCAACATGCGACTCGCATACGCCACTACTTTTTCCTGACACTCTATGGTCTGGGTAAGCGCTGCTCCCAAACCACAATCGGAGGCATCAGTCTGTAGAACGAAAGGCTGAGTAAAATCCGGACAAGTCAATGCTGGTGCCTCGGTAAGTCGGGCTTTCAGAAACTCAAAGGCGGTATCCTGAGCTTCTGTCCATTTCCAACGGTTACCTTTCTTCAGCAACTTGGTCAGTGGTGCTACTATCCCGGAAAAGTTAGGAATAAATCTCCTATACCAGGAAGCCATCCCTAGAAACTGTCTGAGTTTTCTTAGGGTGTTTGGGGCGGGCCACTGGACAATAGACTCTATCTTGTCTGGATCCGTCTGGATTCCTTCAGGAGTTACTACATGTCCTAAGTACTTGAGTGAACTCAAGCAAAACCGGCATTTTTCTGGATTTAACTGGAGGTTTGCTTGCCATAAACGGTTGAAAACTTGCTGGAGATTTCTCAGGTGTTCATCGAATGTTTTGCTCAGTACTATGATATCATCTAAGTATGCAAAAGCAAACGGTTCCATCTCTGGTCCAATGATTTAATCCATCAACCTCTGGAATGTTGCTGGAGCGGAATGGAGTCCAAACGGCATGACTCGGAACTGGAATAATCTCCGTCCAGGAACGGTGAAAGCAGTGACAGGTTTGCTATCATTGGTCAGCGGTATCTGCCAATATCCTTGTCTTAAGTCCAGACTGGAGATGTTTTTGGCTTCCCGGAGTTTATCTAATATTAAATTGATGAACGGTAACGGGTAAGCATCATTTTCGTTAACATCGTTCACTTTCTGGAAATCAATGCAGAACCGATGTTTTCCATCCTTCTCTTTAACAATGACTACCGGCGAACTCCATGGACTGTCAGAAGGTTCGATAATGCCTTCGTCCAGCATTCTATCGACCTCTTCGTTGATCACTTCCTGCATTTTCGGATTTTGAGGGCGGTACCTTTGTTTGATCGGCTCTGTCGTTTTCAGGCGAATGCGATGCTTTACCAAAGGTGTCGGTCCTTTTATCTGTTGGAATGCGGGTAGTTGGTGATCTAGAAACATTTCCAGGGTGTGTCGTTGTTCAGGTGTCAGGTTTGTCTGCTCTGAGCTGGATGGTTCTGGACTGGCGAGAGTTTCTGGAGGGAGTGCATTCGTTGTCAGGACAGGATGTACTGGATTTCGGTTTATGTGTACTAGATTGCTGAAGGTATGTGGAGTTGATCTTTTGTCTGGGCTTCTGGATGTTTGTGATTTGTCTGGATTTCTATAGATTCTGGACTTACTGGATGTTGCTCGGGGAATGGTGGCTGGACTTCTGGATGTTTTGGGAATACTGGATGTTTCTGGAATTCGTCGGGAATCAGGATTACAGGAGGGGTGGGGCCTGGCTGGATTTCTGGATGGTGCTGGAGTTTGAGTTACTGCAGGATTTTTGGGTGCTGGTAATGGTATCGGACTTCCCTGGGAGCCAAGAACTGACACGTTCTTCTGATTCCGGTACACAGTGGCATTTGACAGGTCTATACTGAAGCCCTGGGTGCGAAGAACGTCCATTCCCAACACCATATCGGCAGACAAACTCGGAAGAACCAAAAGTTCTATGGATAGGCACTCTGTGCCTATCGTCATCCAGGGTTTATAACTTCCTGTAATCTGGGCAAGGGATCCATCGGCTTGACAGGACTGGGCCACTGTGAGTGGGCGTTTCAGTGCTCCAAAACGTTCGCAGCATTCGGCCACTGCCTTGCTGGCAAACGACCGGGTAGCGCCAGTATCTATCAAGGCTGTAAACTGGGTATCTCCTATGATTACTGGAATATGAGGACGGTTGTCCTTCTGGGAAGGGGGCTGCTGGGTGTATTCGGTGCTTACTGGCTGGAGCCGGACTGTCCCCGATTCAATCGGGCTCCTCGCTAGTTTTCCGACCGGGTGCAGGTGCAGTCTCTGGACAGGACTCCGTCGCGTCCACAGCGCGAACAAAATGTCTTCGGGGCATTTCGACACTCGTCTCTTCGATGTCCAGGCTGGCCACATCTCCAGCAGATTGCTCCTCTATCATGAGCACCTGGACTGGGCATTATCGCCCTTGCCGGAGTACTTCTGGGAGCAGGGGAGGGTATTTCAGGTGCAGGCCTATTCAAAGGTTGATTGGTCTGGACGGGGGTTATCTGGACTGGATTGGGCTGGGTTGCTCTCATAGCCCGAACTGGTTCAGAGTACGTCGGCCTGTTTTGGTAACTAGGACCGCGGGAATACATTCGGCGTATCTCGCCACGTAAGCTCTGGAATTCCAGGATCAGGGTAATCAGAGAGGGAACATCATGGAAATCGGATCTCTTAATATACTGACGATAGTCTGGCAACAAGTTCCTATATAGCCAGGCTACTTCCTGGGTAGATGTCAAATTTCCATGACGTCTGATGAGGGTCTGCATGTCCACGACGTAATCCATGGCCGGTTCGTTGTCCTTTTGTAGCCGGCGGCTGATTTCCATTTCAATATCTTCTTGATATCGAATCGGGAAATAAGAAGTTCTGAAAACTTTCTTAAAGGACTGCCAGGAATTCCAGTACACTTTATTGCAGCGGTACCACAGTAGTACTCTGCCCTGGAATAATGTGGGAAGGGTGTCCAGGAGTTGTTCAGGGTCGGCCTTCTCGGCATCTCCGATTTCTTCCAGTCTCTCCAGGAACGCTACCGGATCGGTAGTACCGTCAAAATGCAAGTTCCACCGATGGGCTTTCAAGGCAGGACGATAGGGGGCAATAATATTTGGACCTGGAGAAACAGGTGCTGGAGGGTAAGTAAATCTCTGAGCCCTGGTACCGGGTCCCAAGTTCGATGGCGCAGGGATTTGGGTGTGCCAGGATCGCGGCTGCGGTGCTGGCTGCATTGCCGGCTGCTGCGTTCCGACATTCTGCGGAACGGTGTTCTGTGCAACCGGATTCTGTGTTCGGGTGTTCTGTGGTCCTGGGTGGAAGGACGGGACTGACAGGTGTGGCATTGACATAGGTGGGACAGCTGTCGGTATTGTCAGGTTAGGCAATGTTTTGGGCCCCATTGAGGGGCTTGGCACTGGATCGGGGGGTAACAGGTTATTGGTGTCTCCCTGAACAGTTGGGGACTTCATACCGATCATTTTGGGAAGTTCTTCCCTCAGGAACCATATCAATCGACGACGTAGCTCAAGAACTGTTCCCTCCACGTCAAGGCCATATCGTTTCATCTCATCTACAAGCTCTGGCTTTTTCAACCTGTAGATCCAGCTGACTCGGGGCTCCAGGTTGGTGAAATATTCATCAACTAGTTCTTCCCGATCAGGGTCTGGAGACTAGGGCCTACTATTCCTGGTAGGTTCAGGTGGGGCATCCAGACGATCCATGTCATTCAATGCACTGGGGGAAGGTGAAGGGGCCAGGCTCGGAGAATCAGGCATGATATAGTTTTATTAAGGAGAGAGAAAAAAAAATCAAACTCAATAATCACGGTAGTTAAACAATTAAATTCAGAAAAAAAAATGTAAACCCAAAAATCAAATTGAAAAAAAAGTAAACGTAAACTATTTTCCAAGTTTCAGGAACCACAAACCCTGAAACTGGTCTGGTTTTATTTCTATAAAGTCCCTAGTTTATTTGCAGGATAGGTTTTGTTACCAGGAACATCAAGAGTAAATACCAGGAGAAAAAAAAAATCAAAAACAAAACAAAACTCTGGAAGTATAACACTAAATCTTCCCACTGGACCACTTATCCAACTATTTGGTATCTACCTGGTAGATATTAAAAAAAAAATCAAAAATGCAAAAAAAAAATATTCTGGACTGGATATTTTACAAGTCCCCTGCAGGGTATGATATTGATTTCAGGAATTTCTGAGTCTCTGTCAGGGTGGAATGAGTCAAGTTTTTCAGGAAAATACCCTTCCTGTCTCTGGTTGGTCAAATTCAATGTAGCCACTAGGTAATTAATAATCTTTTACTGGAATCTTGCTTCTGAATGAGGCTGGAACTCACTTGATTAGCTGTCAGGACCTGGCTTATGTAAAACCAGAAAAAAAACAAAAAATCTGGAAACTGATCCCTATCTCTCAGGTGTGTACATGTGTCAAAATAAATCAAATTTATGAACTAACTGGTTTCTGGAGTGGTTATCACTTTACTATCTACTCAGGAATAACTGTTAATCGGAAAGACTATACTCCAATGCTGGTAACTTATGTTTTCTCTGTGCTGTTATTCAAAGTTCAGGAATTTATTCCAACAGGTTTTCTGGAGGTCAAATCAAATTTTGAAAAAAAACTCAAACCAGGATGAGAACAAACTAAATATTATCTGGTACTCAGGCAGATAATGATAACTATAAGTATGAATCTACAGGATTAAACACCAAAACTGAAATTGTTTAATGTCAGGAGAGCTAAAGTATTACTTTGGGTGCAGGTGAGTCTTGATGTTCAGTTCATAGTTCATATACAATTCCAGGAGCATACTAGCATAATCTATACCTAGTAATTGATAACTATTTACTGCGTTAGCTATCAGGACTAGTAGTGTATCAGCCTTTCCGTTTCAGCAATTATAGGTTGTTCAAATATCAATGTAACTTTCAGGATATTCGAGTCTGGGTTTTCAATGTCTGTTCAGTATCTACACAGGAACATTCAGGACCAATTTCATCAGGCAAGTTATGAATTTTACTGGACTACTACTGATTTCTTGGTATATGAAAGCTTTTCCGATTTCACTGACAACAAAGGTTTCTGGACTGGATTGTGATTACGGTTTACAGGTACTCAGGTCTGTTTATTGTGTTCAATTCAATATGCCAAGTCCCTGCTCTAGGGCGTCATTAGTAAGTGGTCTTTATTCTGGGGCCCTTACTTTGACACTTGTCGAACAGGCTACTGGGACCTGTCGGGGTTTCTCGAGCGCCAGATTTTTGATAGAGGTGATTTACTTCACCTGCTCCTCCCAACTGAGTCGGAAAGGAGACCCAAGGTAGCAACAGTGAAGAAAGAAATCCACTGGATGTCTTCAGTAAACCAGGGGTCGAAGCTATTGAATTGACCTGGGTGCAGGGGGCCAAGAGAGCATAGGCTTTAATTATACACTCTTGGGGATTTCTGGAATACTGGTTGCTCTGAATAGATGTTTGAGTCGTCACTTCTTGTGACTTGAGTACTACAACTCTTATTACCGGTAGTTTTCTGGAATTTGACTTTGTTCTATACCTTTGTTGTCAGGATAGGGAAATCAGAATCACATAAACAGGTCAAGTATAGGTTTATTCAACTTCTTTCGTTCATCAGGTTACAGGCATCAATTAAAGAAAGCAAAATCTATTATACAAACAAGTTGAGGTTATGATGTTATAACAGTTATTAAATTGACCGTCACACTGAAAATTATGACATTCGAGTACAATAGCCATGCGTGTCTAGTACGTTCGGGGCAAGCAAAGGTGCAAGTGCAGGTGCAAGCAAAGCAGGGACAATGAACCACCGAATACGACCGGAAAAGTTGCAAGCGAGGGTTTATTCAGGAAAGTGAGTTTGGTATCAACAGGAATACAGGGATGAAATAGTTTAGTTAAATCATTAACGCGGAATAGACTGGTGAAAAGTACTCCTTCAGGGTGTAGCTCTAACTCTGGCTCATAGCAGTATTCGGAAGCCGTCTGCAGGTTGACTTGCGAATCCTACTTTTCTCAAACAAAAGGAGACGGGCCCTGGATCCACACAGGCGGGCTTCCAATCTCGAAACAATCGGAGTAGGGTGTCCCTAAGCTCGTGGCGAGATCCACCCAAAGGTTGAGCCGCAGAGCAAAACTTAGGAGACACTACTATTTTCGATACAACAGCTACGTTACTTATTAACTCTGAACGTCTGAATGTGGAGTATTCTTCACCAGACAAGGTTTTAATCTACTCAGGCGATATTTTACTAGATACAAAACTCACTTGGTACAGGGTGATAAACTATAAGCAATACGCAAACCAATTTGAAATAGCTTACTTGGATGAAACAGGAGTACTGCTGGCTGCGGAACACTCGACACTGCTACTGGCGCGACCGCGAAGGTTCGGATATCGGCCCGGGAGACGCAAATCTACACACTCGATGGATTTTTCGGAAAATGATACAGGTGACAGGTGTAAAGTTATGATTTCTTGAATTGTAGCAAAAGGCATGAACCGGAAAACTGAAAAATATGCTGGAATTGAACTGACTGGAAATGTGAAAAGGGACTGGAATATGAACTGGAATGTGAAGCAATCTGGAGTAACTACCCGGAAAACTAACTGGAAAACTATCAGGAATTGTGCACTAAAAAAATAGCGCAAGCACAGGAACACTGGTAAACCGACTGGAAAGTAATACCGGAGAATCGAACTCAAAGAACTAACTGACTGTCGGACTAACTCACGCTGGACTGACTGCGAACTAACTAACTGCTCGCTCCGATGGACCGAGTATTTATGTCCTGCCTAGACCTTGACGCAAATTGAGCAAGGCCAACAGCTATCCTTGCTCCTGATCGGTCAGTTTCGACTGACCTCGTGAAAATGCCGGTAACAACCTTGAAAGCCGAAGTTGTCCTTGGAAAAAGAAAAATGCGGAAATAATATTCTCTCAGCCAACCTTCTTTGCTGAAGCTACTGAATCAATATTTTTATCCTATAAGCAGAGACATTCAAGTTATTGCTAGGTAAATATTTGCATCTTCAAGGTCAAGGCCAAACATGTGGAAATTATGAATCTTCAGGAAATCTTACAATCAGGGGCTTTCAAAAGTTGCAGGAAGTCCTCTCGTATCTCCAAGACAGGATTACATTTTACTCTATTCATCAGGATTGCTTTCCAAACGTAATAGAGGCTACCAAAGAACTTCCCGTACTTGTAGAACAAAGAGTCAATTTCTGGAGCTAGGACAGGGCTATA